>OY294019.1:11279054-11666963 GCA_958510785.1 Exephanes ischioxanthus | reverse complement strand
ACGAAGGGACACGAAGGGACGAAGAGACGAAGAGACGAAGGGACGAAGAGACGAATGGACGAAGAGACGAAGGGACGAAGAGACGAATGGACGAAGGGACGAAGGGACGAAGGGACGAAGGGACGAAGGGACGAATGGACGAAGGGACGAATGGACGAAGGGACGAATGGACGAAGGGACGAAGGGACGAATGGACGAAGGGACGAATGGACGAAGAGACGAATGGACGAAGAGACGAATGGACGAAGAGACGAATGGACGAAGGGACGAATGGACGAAGGGACGAATGGACGAAGGGACGAATGGACGAAGGGACGAATGGACGAAGGGACGAATGGACGAAGGGACGAATGGACGAAGGGACGAATGGACGAAGGGACGAATGGACGAAGGGACGAATGGACGAAGGGACGAATGGACGAATGGACGAATGGACGAATGGACGAATGGACGAAGGGACGAATGGACGAAGGGACGAATGGACGAATGGACGAAGGGACAAATGGACGAAGGACGAATGGACGAAGGGACGAATGGACGAAGGGACGAATGGACGAAGGGACGAATGGACGAAGGGACGAATGGACGAAGGGACGAAGGGACGAATGGACGAAGGGACGAATGGACGAAGGGACGAATGGACGAAGGGACGAATGGACGAAGGGACGAATGGACGAAGGGACGAATGGACGAAGGGACGAATGGACGAAGGGACGAATGGACGAAGGGACGAAGAGACGAATGGACGAAGGGACGAAGAGACGAAGGGACGAAGAGACGAAGGGACGAAGAGACGAAGAGACGAAGGGACGAAGAGACGAATGGACGAAGAGACGAAGGGACGAAGAGACGAATGGACGAAGGGACGAAGGGACGAAGGGACGAAGGGACGAAGGGACGAATGGACGAAGGGACGAATGGACGAAGGGACGAATGGACGAAGGGACGAAGGGACGAATGGACGAAGGGACGAATGGACGAAGGGACGAATGGACGAAGGGACGAATGGACGAAGGGACGAATGGACGAAGGGACGAATGGACGAAGGGACGAATGGACGAAGGGACGAATGGACGAAGGACGAATGGACGAATGGACGAAGGGACGAAGGGACGAATGGACGAAGGGACGAATGGACGAAGGGACGAATGGACGAAGGGACGAATGGACGAAGGGACGAATGGACGAAGGGACGAATGGACGAATGGACGAAGGGACGAATGGACGAAGGGACGAATGGACGAAGGGACGAATGGACGAAGGGACGAATGGACGAATGGACGAATGGACGAAGGGACGAAGGGACGAATGGACGAAGGGACGAATGGACGAAGGGACGAATGGACGAAGGGGCGAATGGACGAATGGACGAAGGGACGAATGGACGAAGGGACGAATGGACGAAGGGACGAATGGACGAAGGGACGAAGGGACGAATGGACGAAGGGACGAATGGACGAAGGGACGAATGGACGAAGGGACGAATGGACGAAGGGACGAATGGACGAAGGGACGAATGGACGAAGGGACGAATGGACGAAGGGACGAATGGACGAAGGGACGAATGGACGAAGGGACGAATGGACGAAGGGACGAATGGACGAAGGGACGAATGGACGAAGGGACGAATGGACGAAGGGACGAATGGACGAAGGGACGAATGGACGAAGGGACGAAGGGACGAATGGACGAAGGGACGAAGAGACGAAGGGACGAAGAGACGAAGGGACGAAGGGACGAAGAGACGAATGGACGAAGGGACGAAGGGACGAAGGGACGAATGGACGAAGGGACGAATGGACGAAGGGACGAATGGACGAAGGGACGAAGGGACGAATGGACGAAGGGACGAATGGACGAAGGGACGAATGGACGAAGGGACGAATGGACGAAGGGACGAATGGACGAAGGGACGAATGGACGAAGGGACGAATGGACGAAGGGACGAATGGACGAAGGGACGAATGGACGAAGGGACGAATGGACGAAGGGACGAATGGACGAAGGGACGAATGGACGAAGGGACGAATGGACGAAGGGACGAATGGACGAAGGGACGAATGGACGAAGGGACGAATGGACGAAGGGACGAATGGACGAAGGGACGAATGGACGAAGGGACGAATGGACGAAGGGACGAATGGACGAAGGGACGAATGGACGAAGGGACGAATGGACGAAGGGACGAATGGACGAAGGGACGAATGGACGAAGGGACGAATGGACGAAGGGACGAATGGACGAAGGGACGAATGGACGAAGGGACGAATGGACGAAGGGACGAATGGACGAAGGGACGAATGGACGAATGGACGAAGGGACGAAGGGACGAATGGACGAACGGACGAATGGACGAAGGGACGAATGGACGAAGGGACGAATGGACGAAGGGACGAATGGACGAAGGGACGAATGGACGAAGGGACGAATGGACGAAGGGACGAATGGACGAAGGGACGAATGGACGAAGGGACGAATGGACGAAGGGACGAAGGGACGAATGGACGAAGGGACGAATGGACGAAGGGACGAATGGACGAAGGGACGAATGGACGAAGGGACGAATGGACGAAGGGACGAATGGACGAAGGGACGAAGAGACGAATGGACGAAGGGACGAAGAGACGAAGGGACGAAGAGACGAAGAGACGAAGGGACGAAGAGACGAATGGACGAAGGGACGAAGAGACGAAGGGACGAAGAGACGAAGGGACGAAGAGACGAAGGGACGAAGGGACGAAGAGACGAAGAGACGAAGAGACGAAGAGACGAAGGGACGTAAAGATGTCGACATAGACTCAAAAAAAAGACAGACTTAGAGAGATAAAGGTGTAGACTCTGAGAGACGAAAAATAAACTCAAAAATACAAAAATAAAAAACGAAAACAAACACAGAAAAACAAAAACAAACATAAAAAGATGAAGTCAAAAAGAGAAAAATATAGACACGAAGAAACAAAACCAAAAAGACAAAAATATAAATACGAAAAAAGAAAACGGAAAGAACGAAGAGACGAAGAGACGGAGGGCCGGAGGGACGGAGGGCAGTAGTGACGTATGGACGAAGGGACGAAGGGACGACGACACAAAGGGAGGAAGGGACGAAGGGACAACGACACAAAGGGACGAAGAGACGAAGGAACGAAGGGTAGAAGGGTAGAAGGGACGAAGGGACGACGACAAAAAGGGGTGAAGAGACGAAGGGACGAAGGGACGACGACAAAAAGGGGTGAAGAGACGAAGGGACGAAGGGACGACAACGTAGACGCGAAGAGATGAAAATATAAATACGGAGAGACGAACACGTAAACTTATAGAGACGAAGACACAGACACGGAGAAAAGAAAACGAAGACACCGACACGAAGAGACGAAGACGTTGACTTGAAAAGATGATGATCTTGACATGAAAAGACGAAAAAATAATCATAAAAACGAAAACACAACTTTGAAGAGGCGAAGCCAAATAAACGAAAATGTAGACATGAAAAGAGGAAGACGGAAAGACGACGACGTAGAAAAATAAAAACGAAAAATAAAAACAAAAAATAAAAACAAAAAACTAAAATAACATATATTAAAATATTTTTAAAAACCAACTTGCCTATTTTATGCCATAATCCACAATCCTCAATCCACGATAATAAAAATAACACCACAATCACCAACTTGTAATC
Source organism: Exephanes ischioxanthus (assembly GCA_958510785.1). Lineage (NCBI taxonomy): Eukaryota > Metazoa > Arthropoda > Insecta > Hymenoptera > Ichneumonidae > Exephanes > Exephanes ischioxanthus. Next base: position 11,663,287 of record OY294019.1, on the reverse strand, counting down.
GTTTGATAATATTTATTCAATTTCATAACCCTTCGTAATGTTCGAATCAAACAGACTTTCCACTGATACGTAAAAAAAAAAAAATCATCTGCCATCAAATCGATACTCGTGCATCGATATCTTGTCCGAATTTGTTTACGAACAATTGCAACGAATCAAATCGAAATACGTCAAATTGACAGCGACAACGCAAAAAATTACAATGGAGCGAAAAACCAATTTTCCGGAAGGTAATATACAAAATAAATAAAAATACACTCACAATAAAGATAAAAATAAATAAATAAACACGATAAATAAATAAATACGAAAATTTACATTTATAACAATTAATTTATACAATTTTATATACAGATGGGTGAGATGCAATCCTCGTCGTAGAATTAGAAAGAGTGGAGGCGGCTATTCAGAGCGGGAGTATTCCCAATCATATAAGGTATGTTTTCTTTCAATAAAAAAATTAAAAAATTTAACACAAAAACACATAAATGACGAAGACACACGGCACACCAAAAATACAAAGACGACAAAGACAGACGGCACAACGAAAACACAAAAAAGACACTAAGACAAAAAATTCAAAAGACGGAGACGACGAAGAGACGGGGAAGATGAAGACACAGAGACGACGAATAGACGGGGACGATGAAGAGATGGGGAAGACGAAGGCACAGAGACGACGAAGAGACGGGGACGACGAAGAGATGGGGAATACGAAGAGATGGGGAATACGAAGAGACGGGGACAACGAAGACACAGAGACGACGAAGAGACGGGGAAGATGAAGACATACCGACGACGAAGAGACGGGGACGATGAAGAGATGGGGAAGACGAAGGCACAGAGACAACGAAGAGAGGGGGATGACGAAGACACAGAGACGACGAAGAGACGGGGACAACGAAGACACAGAGACGACGAAGAGACGGGGAAGATGAAGAGATGGGGAAGACGAAGACACAGAGGCGACGAAGAGACGGGGACGACGAAGAGATGGGGAAGACGAAGAGATGGGGAAGACGAAGACACAGAGACGACGAAGACATAAAGACATGAAGGCGCGGAGACGATATATAATAAAAATAAAAATTAATATTTTTATTTTCAGAATCATCGGTGCCCAAACAAAAAAAAAACAACTACCTCGGGTCCGGCTGCACCTCCGAGTACCTCGCCACCACCAGGCCCCACAACCACCAGACCGAACAACAAAAAAACGCCAGAAAATTAATCGAAAGAACACAAAAAGACAGAATTTCAAAAATAATGTATCTATTATTTTTTTTACTATTTACAAAAAGAAAAATTTTAACTTTGTATCTATCCTCTATTATTTTTTATATTGTTTTTATACAATAAAAATTATTTTTTGATTATTTTAAATTGTTATTTTTATTATAATGGCGAGCGAGAAAAAATACCATCAGTACAAATAAAATAATAATTATAATTATTATAATTATAAATAGTAACAATTAACAAACATTAAAAATAAAAAAAACAACGAAGACGACGATGAAGAACGATGAGAATATATAAACGACGAAGAACGACGAAGGATGAGAACAATAAAAAACACAAAGAGAAGGATGGGAAGAATAGGAACACCAAATGAAACGTCGTTGGGAACGATAAAATAAATGTTTTTTTTTTTCATCACTATATATATCCTACTCTGAAGCTACATTCAAACCCATGGTATCCATGGTGACATTGACACGAAGCAAATATATTTCAACGACATGGTTAGACCCATCGAGGTGAGTTTTATTTTTATATTATATCACAACTTACAACTAAAAATAAAAATAAAAAAAACCATTTTAAATGTTTAGAGAATGGAAGGAGTTTACCAAGAAGAGGAATTAAACGTAAGTATACAACACAGAGACGACGAAGACACAGAGACGACGACGACGATGAAGACAAAACATCGAAGAGACGAAGACGAAGACGATGAAGAGACGGGGACGACGAAGATACGGAGACGACGAAGAAACGGGACGACGAAGAGACGGGGACGACGAAGAAACGGGGACGACGAAGAGATGGGGAAGACAAAACGACAAAGAAACGGACACGACAAAGACAGAAAATTGAACAAACGGAGACGACGAAGAGACACGGCGCAATGACAATACAAAGACGACAAAGGCAGACGGCACGACGAAAACACAAAACAAACACAAAAAACAAAGACACTAAGACAAAAAATTCAATAGACGGGGACAACGAAGAAACGGGGACGACGAAGAAACGGGGACGACGAAGAAACGGGGACGACGAAGAAACGGGGACGACGAAGAAACGGGGACGACGAAGAAACAGGGACGACGAAGACACAGAGCCGACGAAAAGACAGGACGACGAAGAGACGGGGACGACGAAGAGACGGGGACGACGAAGAGACGGGGACGACGAAGATACGGAGACGACAAAGACACAGAGACGACGAAGAAACGGGACGACGAAGAAACGGGACGACGAAGAAACGGGGACGACGAAAAAACAGGGACGACGAAAACACAGAGACGACGAAGACACAAAAACAACGACGACGATGAAAACAAAACATCAAAGCGACGAAGACGGAGACGATGAAGAGACGGGGACGACGAAGAAACGGGGACGACGAAGAAACAGGGACGACGAAGACACACGGCACGACGAAAACCAAAAAAAAAACTCTAAGACAAAAAATTCGAATGACGGAGACGACGAAGAGACGGGGATGACGAAGAGACGGGGATGACGAAGAGACGGGGATGACAAAGAGACGGGGACGACGAAGAAACAGAGACGACGAAGAGACGGGGACGACGAAGACACAAAAACAACGACGACGATGAAGACAAAAAATCAAAGAGACGTAGACGGTGACGATGAAGAGACGGGGATGACGAATCTTTATTGAAAATTGAAAATTGAAAATCAAGAGACGCGGTAGCGTCTCGACGCCAAGTTCTTAAAAAAAGTTTTTAAGCGAGTTGACGAGACGCTACCAAGTATATATACTCCAAAATGCCGGAAGTGGATTCTTGCTTCTCGATTTTCTCGGAAACGAAGCACCGGATCGGAATTCTGACGACACTTTTTTCATATATATAAGACACAAGCTTTCCAACGCGCCCAGTTCCGATTATAACTTTGCGGTAGATGCTGAGATATGGGCATCGTGTCCCTCTTGAGGTCCGAAAATATTATAAAAGTGTCCTGTCGTGTGATGTGATGTGAGTCCTCGCGTCTACTGCGCATGCGTCCGCCAGCTGACTCATCTTCCATCTCTCTCGGATGCTCGCATTAGCGCGGCACTTTCTCTCTACCCGTCTCTGTTTACCCATCTCTCTTGGATTTCGTCGTATATCAGCGCAGCGCACTTCGCGCTTCGGTTAACCGCTCGGCAAAACAAATTCTTCTTTGTTAAGAAAATAAGTGTGATATGTGATATATGGGATGTTCGGTTTGGAATGAAAAAAAGGTGAATGTGTCCACTCGTATCGTGAATGAAAAATATAAGTAACTCGTGTAAAAAAATTGATTCATATTATAAAAAATAAATAAATAATAATGTGTTGGATGTGACTTTTTTTAAAGGTAGTTCCTCGATCTTTTTATGACTAACCTATTTTTGAAGTTTCGTTTTAATTTTGCTTCTGTCAAAAATTGATATTTTGAAATATATTTGACAGAAAGATGGTTCAGTTTTTGAAAATGGAATCTACGCTCCGTCAGGAAAACATGAACTTATTTACCTCTGTTCATATAGGTATCTAAACCAGGGAATAAATCTTTTACTGACGGAACTGGCAAACAATGGCCTTCGATATAAGTCCAAATAATACAGAGCGATGATTCTGTTTTTTTTTTTTTAAGAATTGAAGGTTCGCAGTGAAAATTTAAATTATCTATATTTTTATATATACTTGTTGCAAATAGTGGCGAAAGGCATATACAACTCCACATACAGATGCCCTAGATGCTTTGGAACTTCAGACGCACTCTGACACACTGCGTCAAAATCAAAAGATGTCTTTATCCATTATGCGAGAGGGATAAGTTTTTTTTCAGCTACACATGATGAAAACCACCTTCTGATCCTTACGCAGCTGCCTTCAAAGGTCCAGAGCAGCAGGGGCAGGTACTCAAGGAGTCGAAGGTGCCTTTCGTCACCATAAAATGTTACACGAATATATTTTACAGTAAAATGATTTGGTTTTTTTTAAAATGAAATCTATGCTCCGTCAGCAAAACATGCACTTATTTACATATACCCAAACCAAGGAATAAATCTTTTCCTGACAGCGCTGGAAGTCTATTTCAGACATTTCCCCCTGTCGATGTATAATTGAAGGCTCGCAGTGAAAATTGATAACTTATTATATACATAATTTTTGCATATAGTGGCGAAAGGCATCGCCAGCTCCACATACAGATGCCATCGATGCTCTAGAACTTCAGAGGCCCCGCGTCAGCATCAAAAGATGTCTTTATCCATCATGCGAGAGAGAGAGAGAGATATAAGTTTTTTGTTAGCTACGCATGATGAAATCTACCTTCTGATCCTGACACAGCTGCCTTCGAAGGTCCAGAGCATCAAGAGCAGCTACTCAAGGTGTCGAAGGTGCCTTTCGTCACCATAAAATGTTACACGAATATATTTTACAGGAAGATGATTCGGTTTATTCCCAGTATGTTGGTAATAATTAATTAAACTACATGACTGGATGTCAAAAATAGATGAAATCAAAGCCAAAAATACTTTTTAAAAAAAAGTAAAAAGGTACGCCAAGTACTTAAAAATTGTGTGGTCGTTCAGAAAATATGTTTATAAAAAAAAACCTCTCAAAAAGAAAAAATCTGCCAAAACAGATGTTTATCAAACCAGTTTCTGAACAAAAAATTCTTCCAAAAAGACGTTTATCAAAGCATTAAAAAAAATATATGTGTATCAAAATCGCAACAAAAAAAATAAAAAATTGAAAAGAAATCAGATCAAACCAGCCAAGTAGTAGTACATACAAAAAAATTCTTCAAAAAATATGTTTATCAAAACAATCTAAAAAAAAAATGCAAAAAATCTTGACAAAAAAAAACTTGGCGTGCCAGGTTTTTTTTTACAATTACAGTTACTGCAGTTATTACAGTTACTTTCCCTCTCCCTCGATTATTTGAATGAACCATGTACGACAGCTATTGGAAAAAAACTGACACGCCAAGTTTTTTTTTGTCAAGATTTTGTGCATTTTTTTTAGATTGTTTTGATAAACATATTTTTTGAAGAATTTTTTTGTATGTACTACTACTTGGCTGGTTTGATCTGATTTCTTTTCAATTTTTTATTTTTTTTTTGTTTTGAAAATATCAGAGAGACGGAGACGACAAATAAAAAAATAAAATAAACAAATAAAATTTCAGAATATACAGCACCTTCAACGACAACTACGAAATCTTCAACTACAACAACAACAATTAATACGCCAATAACCGCTTCAACCTCAACCTCGACCTCGACCTCGACCTCGACCTCGACCTCGACCTCGACCTCGACCTCGACCTCGACCTCGACCTCGACCTCGACCTCGACCTCGACCTCGACCTCGACCTCGACCTCGACCTCGACCTCGACCTCGACCTCGACCTCGACCTCGACCTCGACCTCGACCTCGACCTCGACCTCGACCTCGACCTCGACCTCGACCTCGACCTCGACCTCGACCTCGACCTCGACCTCGACCTCGACCTCGACCTCGACCTCGACCTCGACCTCGACCTCGACCTCGACCTCGACCTCGACCTCGACCTCGACCTCGACCTCGACCTCGACCTCGACCTCGACCTCGACCTCGACCTCGACCTCGACCTCGACCTCAACCTCAACATCTACAACAGCAACATCTACAACAGCAACATCTACAACAGCAACATCTACAACAGCAACATCTACAACAGCAACATCTACAACAGCAACATCTACAACAGCAACATCTACAACAGCAACATCTACAACAGCAACATCTACAACAGCAACATCTACAACAGCAACATCTACAGCAGCAACATCTACAGCAGCAACATCTACAACAGCAACATCTACAACAGCAACATCTACAACAGCAACATCTACAACAGCAACATCTACAACAGCAACATCTACAACAGCAACATCTACAACAGCAACATCTACAACAGCAACATCTACAACAGCAACATCTACAACAGCAACATCTACAACAGCAACATCTACAACAGCAACATCTACAACAGCAACATCTACAACAGCAACATCTACAACAGCAACATCTACAACAGCAACATCTACAACAGCAACATCTACAACAGCAACATCTACAACAGCAACATCTACAACAGCAACATCTACAACAGCAACATCTACAACAGCAACATCTACAACAGCAACATCTACAACAGCAACATCTACAACAGCAACATCTACAACAGCAACATCTACAACAGCAACATCTACAACAGCAACATCTACAACAGCAACATCTACAACAGCAACATCTACAACAGCAACATCTACAACAGCAACATCTACAACAGCAACATCTACAACAGCAACATCTACAACAGCAACATCTACAACAGCAACATCTACAACAGCAACATCTACAACAGCAACATCTACAACAGCAACATCTACAACAGCAACATCTACAACAGCAACATCTACAACAGCAACATCTACAACAGCAACATCTACAACAGCAACATCTACAACAGCAACATCTACAACAGCAACATCTACAACAGCAACATCTACAACAGCAACATCTACAACAGCAACATCTACAACAGCAACATCTACAACAGCAACATCTACAACAGCAACATCTACAACAGCAACATCTACAACAGCAACATCTACAACAGCAACATCTACAACAGCAACATCTACAACAGCAACATCTACAACAGCAACATCTACAACAGCAACATCTACAACAGCAACATCTACAACAGCAACATCTACAACAGCAACATCTACAACAGCAACATCTACAACAGCAACATCTACAACAGCAACATCTACAACAGCAACATCTACAACAGCAACATCTACAACAGCAACATCTACAACAGCAACATCTACAACAGCAACATCTACAACAGCAACATCTACAGCAGCAACATCTACAGCAGCAACATCTACAGCAGCAACATCTACAACAGCAACATCTACAACAGCAACATCTACAACAGCAACATCTACAACAGCAACATCTACAACAGCAACATCTACAACAGCAACATCTACAACAGCAACATCTACAACAGCAACATCTACAACAGCAACATCTACAACAGCAACTACAACAACAACCACAACAACTGCAACAACCACAACAGCTGCAACAACAACCGTGGTACCCCCGACAACCACAACAACTGCGGCAGCCACAACCACGACCGCAAATATGGCAGCCCCGACAACCACGACAACTACGGCAGCCACAACCGCAAAGGTGGCAGCCCCGACAACAAACATGGCAGCGACAACCACGACCATGGTACTCGTGGCAGCCCCGACAACAACCGAGGCAGCCACGCTGGGCACGATGGCGACCATGGCCCTATCAACAACAACAACAACATCAACAACAGCAGCAGCAACAATATCAACAACACTGACTATTATTATTGGCGTTGTTGTTGTTAAACACCCAATAAATGACGGCGGCAGCGACGGCAGCGACAACGTTCAAAATAATAATAATAATAATAATAATAATAATAATAATAATAATAATAATAATAATAATAATAATAATAATAATAATAATAATAATAATAATAATAATAATAATAATAATAATAATAATAATAATAATAATAATAATAATAATAATAATAATAATAATAATAATAATAATAATAATAATAATGTTGTTTGTATTGAGCGATACGAGCACTCAGTCATGGACCATTGTACTCGGGCCTTGTGGGGCACTCGCAATGCCTTTAATTGTCCACGTTGCGTTCCTCAGACGCGGAACACAACCGACAGGCGTTGTTCGGGTCTTTTTCTTGACTTTTTATCGCAACCTACTTCTGCGACTTGACACCTTTCTTCGTAGGAATTGCTGGTTACACAGGGTATCACGGTCAGTCCCCCGTCCCCCAGCATCCCTTCTTGGGGGTTACCGGTTGCACAGGGTATCCTGGTCAGTCCCCCGTCCCCCAGTGCCCCCCTTCTTGGGATTGCCGGTAGCCAGGGTATCATTACCTAGTCCCCCGTCCCCCAGCATCCCTATCTGTAGCCAAGCTAGGGAAACATGGTCGGCCTCCTCAGAGCCCCAGGTTGAGGAGGCAAGGCTCAAAGTATTCTAGGTTAGTCGCCTGGCATACCTAGAAGCATCGTTATGACGCACCATACCCCGGTGCCATGAAGCCCGAGCACGATAGCTTACACTCGGGCCAGGGATAGCTATTGCGGAGCGCCGAGTCTGATACACACAAACTCGTCGTCCCGGGCGATGGGTACGCTACGTCCCCTACGCCGATACGGTCTCAGGTTCGATTCCCGTCGTCGGACTTTCGTCGCGTCTCGCCGAGAATGAAAACAATGGAGTACAGCTATATACATCCGACACTCACATTTGGAATTACCGTGTGCGAGTGACCGATGTATATGTCTGGAGCTTCGTCTCGTCCATGTTTTTTTTTTCCCTTCTCGTCGAAACATACGAAGCCGGGAATCGAACCGTCGACCTCCCGATGCTTAGGCTTAGAAGCGAGCACGCTAACCACTAGACCACCGCACCGGTTTAATAATAATAATAATAATAATAATAATAATAATAATAATAACAAATAAAATTTAAAAATTCAATAAAATATAATAAAAATAATTTAGAAACACTCCCGACTGAGGACCATCCAAAGGGATATTTCCGACTGTGTAACCCATCCAAATACTGACCCCCACTTAAGGTAGCTATGTTGCTTCCCGCTCATCTCGCATAAGTTATCGAAAAGTAAGCGAATATTGCAAGTACTTCTCGTCTGAAAAAATGCATGCAGATTAAAGGTACTGAAGAGATTAATTTTACACAATAGTAATTCCAAAATGTTATTAACAAATTAATCAAAAAATTATTTGTCTAACAAATTGCCCGGCAAAACAACCATTTTTTTCTACGAAATTGATTCGTTTATTTTTCTCAATACGTATTAATTTTTTCAGATTTTTCAATTAGTTTTAATTTTTTCCAAATAAAAAAAATTAAAAAATTAAAGCGAATTGAAAAATCAGGAAAATAAACGAATCATTTTCATAGAAAAAAAATGGTTGTTTTGCCGGGCAATTTGTTAAACAATTAATTTTTTGATTAATTTGTTAATAACATTTTGGAATTATTATTATGCAAAATTAATCTCTTCAGTACCTTTAATCTGCAAGCATTTTTTCAGATTTTTATATCATCGAGAAGTACTTACAATATTCGCTTACTTTTTGATAACTTATGCGAGATGAGCGGGAAGCGACATAGCTACCCTAAAAGAAATACGGGTTCAATACTTGGATGAGTGACCATGAAAAACGAAATCTTCCCCCCTTATAATTCTAAGGCCCTTTAAGGATGGACTTAGGCCCTTTAAGGATGGACTTAGGCCCTTATAGTTCCAAGGCCCTTTAAGGATGGACTTAGGCCCTTCTAGTTCTACCCTCCCCCCCCCCCCTCGATTCTTGACACGGCAGCGACGGCGACGACAGCGGCGAAATCTTTTTATATTATAGAGAGATATTAATTATCATAGGCGTTCACTTTATACTAAATAATAATTTCTTTTGTACAGATCGTCCGTCGTCTGCATCATCATCATCATCATCATCATCATCATCATCATCATGGTGGGAGGTGAATCCACGGGCGTCGTTGCGCGTAGACACGGGAACTTCGGTAAGATGAGCGAGGTGATGGCTCAGCGACGAGCCGGACGCTGTAGATCTCGGTAGCTGGTGGCTCGTCGCGTCCAGGCGGCTTCGGAGGGTGGAGAGCCCGTGGTCGGTAACGTCGCGCGCTACCTCGGTAGCGGCGCGGCTGAACGGCTGGCGACGTGTCGAGGTGCTGGCCGTGTGTGACTGTGGCGAGGTCGGTAGCTAGGCTCCAGCCTGCTGTATGTTGCTGAGAGGCGTCGAGATGTCCTTGCGGCGGTTATGACCGCCGTACGCTCGAGAGAATTAATCGAAAAAGAAAAATAAGACCAAAATTAGTCATGGGAACGGTTCGCTCGCGATTGACCCAGTCTGGTTGCCTGGAAGGGACTCTTCCCGGTAGGAAGAATGCCGTGCCGATACATGTGAGAGCCTGAAATTTGGCTCTCTTTGTGACGGGAGCAGAAACCCCCGTCACAATATATATATATATATTAATTATCATAGGCGTTCACTTTATACTTAATAATAATTTCTTTTGTACAGATCGTCCGTCGTCTGCATCATCGTCATCGTCGTCATCGTCGTCATCGTCGTCATCGTCGTCATCGTCGTCATCGTCGTCATCGTCGTCATCGTCGTCATCGTCGTCATCGTCGTCATCGTCGTCATCGTCGTCATCGTCGTCATCGTCGTCATCGTCGTCATCGTCGTCATCGTCGTCATCGTCGTCATCGTCGTCATCGTCGTCATCGTCGTCATCGTCGTCATCGTCGTCATCGTCGTCATCGTCGTCATCGTCGTCATCGTCGTCATCGTCGTCATCGTCGTCATCGTCGTCATCGTCGTCATCGTCGTCATCGTCGTCATCGTCGTCATCGTCGTCATCGTCGTCATCGTCGTCATCGTCGTCATCGTCGTCATCGTCGTCATCGTCGTCATCGTCGTCATCGTCGTCATCGTCGTCATCGTCGTCATCGTCGTCATCGTCGTCATCGTCGTCATCGTCGTCATCGTCGTCATCGTCGTCATCGTCGTCATCGTCGTCATCGTCGTCATCGTCGTCATCGTCGTCATCGTCGTCATCGTCGTCATCGTCGTCATCGTCGTCATCGTCGTCATCGTCGTCATCGTCGTCATCGTCGTCATCGTCGTCATCGTCGTCATCGTCGTCATCGTCGTCATCGTCGTCATCGTCGTCATCGTCGTCATCGTCGTCATCGTCGTCATCGTCGTCATCGTCGTCATCGTCGTCATCGTCGTCATCGTCGTCATCGTCGTCATCGTCGTCATCGTCGTCATCGTCGTCATCGTCGTCATCGTCGTCATCGTCGTCATCGTCGTCATCGTCGTCATCGTCGTCATCGTCGTCATCGTCGTCATCGTCGTCATCGTCGTCATCGTCGTCATCGTCGTCATCGTCGTCATCGTCGTCATCGTCGTCATCGTCGTCATCGTCGTCATCGTCGTCATCGTCGTCATCGTCGTCATCGTCGTCATCCCGAGTTTGCCAGCTCTCCCCCATCGGGCGCCGCCCCGGGTTGCGGATAGGGGAATGCCCGCAGGCATGGGGGGCCTCTGGGGAAATAAAATACCCCGGGGCGGACAGAAAACAAGACTGGCTAGGGGAAGGAACCCCGAAAAGAAACCAACTATGGCAAAGTGTGGGAAAAACAAATTACCCCAAGGGAGTACTAGTTCCGACTATAATCTCTCCGCCGACTCGGATTGGGTGAAAGCCCCGATGGTCGGCGCCGGTCCCAAGGATTTTGGAGGGGACCAAACACACGCGAAAACCAGCAGCAAGAGTATGCTGGAGCTGATCATCCAGCTAAAAAAGGAAATCGAGGCGTCCGATCGATCCATCCATGATATAATACAACAACTAGAGGATGTGACAGACAGCATGAAGGCAGCGTCGGATAGACAGACGAACGTCAGTACTGTCATCAAAGACGGACTCGACGAGGTAAAGGAGGCGTTGGACAAGTTCAATGAGGAGAGGAAGCTGAAGACGAGGGTGCAAGTCAAACTGGCAAACGGGCTGTGGCTGCAGGCACGCGGTCCGAACACGACAGTGGACACACCAGAAACAAGACCGCTGCAGAGTAAGCGGGCGGCACCTAGCCCAGCCGAAAGCCAGGCTGCAACCCCGAAGGATAAGAGGCGACGTGAGGAGACCACTTAAGCAGAATGGACTCAAGTCGTGAAGAGATGGGCACACAAACCGAAGAAACCGCAATCGGAGGGAAGCTCAACGCCCCAAAGATACGCGCGGGGCGAAGGCAGCAATAACAAAGCTGACAAGAAGAAAGAGAAAAAAGCGCGACAACGCAGGCCAACAAGGCGCCAACGTTCAGAGGCGCTGCTGATAAAGCCCGCGGACGGCAAGTCTTACGAAGACGTGCTCCGCGACATCAAAGCCAAAATCAAACCGGAGGAAACCGAAACGGACATCCGTTCGATACGCCAGGCCAGGAATGGGGACCTCCTACTTGAGCTCGGCAAAGAAACAAAGGACCATCAAGCTTTCGCGGATGCAGTCAAGGAGACGCTCGGAACTGACGGGACGATGAGAAGTCTAGCGCCAAAAATGACACTGGAACTCTTAGACCTCGACGGCATCACATCCAAGGAGGACGTAGAGGAGGCCCTAAAACGAGAGCTACAGGACGACGGAGGCATGGTGGTCTCAATTACCAAAGCGAACAGGAGAGGACAGGTCATGGCATTTGTACAGATAAACGAGCAGGTGGGAAACAAGCTCCTGGAAACCTCTCGAATAAAAATCGGGTGGATTAACAGCAGAATACGACAGAAGATCGAGGTCACCCGATGCTTCAGGTGTTTGAGATATGGACACCAAGCCAGAGACTGCAGAGGACCAGACCGATCCCGCCTCTGCTACAAATGCGGAAAGGAAGGACACAGAGCAGCCTCCTGCACGGAAAGCCCTCAGTGTGTCTTGTGCGCGGGACTAAGGGAACAACCAGAGTCCCTCAACCACATACCAGGGTCGGTGCCTGCAAATCTTTCCTCTGGGCGCTAGAAAAAAGGAAAAAGAACCGGCAATGATAAGGGTCCTACAAGGCAACCTTCATAGGAGAAGAACAGCAAACGACCTCCTATCGCAACTAGTGCTCGAAAAGGAAGCCGACTTGCTAATCATAAGCGAACAATACCAAGACAAGGATGACCCAACATGGTTCTCGGACACCTCAGGAACGGCAGCCATATGGACACCAAACCCAAGGAAAACCCCCGTTGACAACTCTGGGGCTGGCGACGGTTTCGTGTGGGTAAAGAGCAGGGGCGGTACCTATGTCAGCTGCTACCTCACCCCCTGCGATGGAATCCAAGAATTTCAAGGAAAGCTGGTCCTCCTGGAAGACGCAATACGCGGAGAAGAGAGGGTAGAACTCTTGTAGCGGGAGACTTTAACGCGAGAGCGGTAGAGTGGGGGATGCCCAAGCCAGACTCGAGAGGCAAGCGGATACTCGAAATGGCTGCCAGGGCGGGGTTACTGGTAATGAACACAGGAAGCAAGCCGACTTTCAGAAGACCTGGGCAAACGGGAACGATATCAGGGAGAACATGTATCACCCTGGCCACCGAGAGCCTCGCCCCGATAGTGCGACAATGGGAGGTGCTCGAAGATTACACCGGCAGCGATCACCAGTATATCACCTTCAGCGTAGGCGGAAACACACAGACTAGACCGTGTCGCGACGAGCAGCCAAGGTGGAACGTCGCAAGGCTAGACGAAGAGAAATTCGACAGGGCGATACGGGAGGGAAAGGATGCTCTAACCCACTTACACGACACAGCTGAGGACCGCAATGGACCAGAAAGGCTAGTGGAAGCCACGCTGCATCTAGTCCAGCGGGCATGCGATGCGTCAATGCCCCGGAAGAAGAGACAAAGCAGAAGACGTCCGGTCTACTGGTGGACAAAGGAAATAGCAGATATCCGAAGGAAATGCCTGCAGAGTAGACGGAAAGCAACGCGAGCGAGGGAAAGAAGAGGGAACAGGGAGATAAACAACATCGATACCCAATACATGCAAGACAAAAAAGACCTATAGAGAGCCATCTACAGGAGCAAGTCTCAGAAATGGACAGAGCTCTGCCAGGACGTGAACAACGACCCGTGGGGCCTGGGATATAAGATAGTGACCCGTAAACTCGGTGCACTGTCAGCAAGCGAGGCAATGGAACCCGAGGTAATCGACGACATCGTCGACAAGCTTTTCCCTACCCACCCGGCAAGGCAGGACGCCAACGTGGAGACTACAACCGGAGAGGTACCTCTATTTACCATGGAGGGAAGGCTCCAATACCGGATGGGATCCCGACAGAAGCATTGAAAGCAGTGGCCCACTCCTGCCCGGTGGTGCTCCCGAACATGTATAACGCCCGCTGTATAATGGAAGGCGAATTTCCGCACAGATGGGAGGTGCAAAAACTGGTACTGATCAGTAAAGGCAAAGGCGACCCGAGAACCCCAGGAGCGTACCGACCCCTGTGCATGCTGGACACAGCGGGGAAACTCCTCGAGAAGCTGCTAAAGCCTCGTTTGAGAGCAGCTATCCAGGAGGCGGGAGACCTATCAATGAGGCAGCATGGCTTCAGAAAAGGGCACTCCACAATACACGCAGTCCAGGAGATAGTGGAAACGGTGAACTCGGTGCAGAGCGGGAACCGCCATTCGCGGAAGATCGTTCTCCTGGCTTCGTTGGATGTCAAAAACGCATTCAATTCGGTCAGGTGGAACGATATGATCGAAGCTCTGGAAAACTTTAGAACGCCGGGATACTTACTGCGGATCATCAAGAGCTATCTGAGGGACAGAATACTGAAGTACGAGACCAGAAGTGGCACTAGGAGCAAGGAGATAACCGGCCGGAGCCGCCCAGGGACCGACCTTTGGAATATCTCATACGACGGCATCCTACGAATGAACATGCCAGAGGACACGTACCTGTCAGGATATGCAGATGACATAATAGCCGTAATTGCTGCGCGAAACATAGAGAAAATCCAATGGAAATTACACCAAGTCATGCGACTGGTGCATGGATGGATGGATACCCACGGCCTAGAACTGGCAACGCAAAAAACGGAGCTGGTACTGGTCACCAGGAAACGGATCCCGAGAACCGTGACGATGAGTATAGGAACGGAGGAAATCCAGACGAGCCTGGCAGTGAAACATCTGGCCATCATGATGGACTCGAAGCTTACCTTTTGGGAGCACATCAGGAAAGCCTCAGACAAAGCCGCTGCAGTGCCAGCCGCACTAAGCAGACTCATGGCTAACGTCAACGGGCCAAGACCAAGCAAGCGCCAACTGTTGATGTCGATAACCCAGTCCATTCTCCTATATAGGAGTGAAATATGGACAGACGCCGTAAAGAAGAAAACCTACAGGAAGAGGATAGCTGCAGTACAATACAGGGGAGCTTTGAGGATCGCGTGGTCTTATCGCAACGTCTCAGAACCTGCCGCTGTCGTAATTGCAGGAGTAATACCCATAGATCTGCTGGCGCTGGAAAAGAAAAGCATTTTCGCGAGGACGAACGAATTAGGAAAGACGGTGGCAAAGGCAGAGGCCAGAGGAAACACCATGGCGTGCTGGCAGCGACGATGGGAAAACGACACGAGAGGCAGATGGACGGCGAGACTCATTCAATCATGGAGAAGTGAACTATTACCTGACTCAATTCCTCTTTGGGCATGGGTACTTTCAAGCCTTCCTACACAGGATTGGCAAAGTACAGAGTCCCAATTGTAGGTATTGCGAAACCGATCGAGATGATGCAGAGCACACATTCTTAGAATGCGAGCGTTTCACCGAACTCAGAGCACGGCTAGAATCGGAAACAGACCAGCTCACCCCCGATAATGTGGTCGAGGTGATGCTCAGAAGCGAGAAGCACTGGGATGATGTAGCCAGCTTGGTGGAAACGGTCCTACGCCAAAAGAAGCTCGACGAAAACCTGGCAGCACAACGGCCATAAGACAATGAAAAACAGCAGGCGCTGAATTCAGCGAAAAAACGGTCCCACCCTGAAGTAATGCGAAAGCGGTTCCGGGGTGGTCACGGACCAAGAAGGAAAAAGGTGTGTGGTTTTTAGTGGGTACAAATCCACACGCTCGGGAAGTGCGGACCCTTCCCGAGTGTCTTTTTGAAGACTTTCCACACATTCCTTTATTAAAAAAAAAAAAAAAAATCATCATCATCATCATCAGCAGCACTGCGATTGTCCTCATGGGAGGCGGAGGCTGCAGCGGTAGTAGCTGAACTGGTGAGTTTAACATCTTATCAACCGCAGACAGGCGGGGGTTCTACGGAACCTGGTGTTAGTTTAGATTTAGGAAATGTACCGCGGGAAATTAATAACGACAGCGATGACGACGCCTCCGACGAAATTATTCCCGGTAACGCTTTTGCTTTGTTTTGCTTTGTTTTTGCGGAGTTTTGCTTTGTTCAGCAACAGATCGTACGTCACTCCCTCGATGGGTTGAACGATCTTCGGAGCTTTGCTCGATGCTGGCTATGCATAGGCCATACTCTTGAGGCTATCACATTCCATATCCTTTGATCTTGATTGAGTTGCATGGTGTGCATATGCAACCCTTCGGTCTGGAATCTCAACAATCCTTCACCTGTGACAAAAATGCATCAGAGGTAACCAAACAATCTTATATTATTTGTTTCCAGCTTTATGCTAAATAGGTTGAAACGCTAAAATACGATTTAAAAAAACGAACCTCGGTAGGCATGGTTAGGACTATACGACGGAAACTCATATTCGTTGTCGGAAAGACCAAACATTGGAGATTTACACAACGTGAACGCACGTAATATGATGTAATATGAGAGTACTCTGAAATACAATATATTATTTTCACGGTTATCGGATCTCCACAAATGCGCAGTTTCATAAAAAGGATGATTCTTCTTCTTCTTCCCGTGGTTTTATGCCTCTAGGCCAAGTACCAGTAAAAAGGATGATGACAACATGTTACGTCCTGCCTCGTATGTACAATTATTTTTGATAAACAACAAACGTTCTATTTGGAGTTCAGACATTACGCCTGAAAATATTCACGATTCTCACGCTCCGCCGTTCCCACGGCAGAGCTACTTCTTTCATTTAATACACTGTGACGTATTTTCCTGGATCTCAACGCGAATCGAAGAAACACCAAAAAAACAAAACCGCAAACGCGAGATTCGAAGCTCAAACCGAACGGGAGCGGAGCGCGAAATCGAGAACTCAGAAAACGTCACCTTCGGCCGTCCGCTTCTACGGATGCATCGACGTCCCGGTGGGCGCCAGTTAATTTTTGTTTCGCCGGTATTAACAACCGGACTAAACTGGAGGTCGATGGAACGGTCGACCTCCGCAGGGTCGATTTTTGTTTCGCCGGAATCGCCAAGCCGGACTAATCTGGAGGTCGATGGAACGGTCGACCTCCGCAGGGTCGATTTTTGTTTCGCCGGAATCGCCAAGCCGGACTAATCTGGAGGTCGATGGAACGGTCGACCTCCGCAGGGTCGATTTTTGTTTCGCCGGAATCGCCAAGCCGGACTAATCTGGAGGTCGATGGAACGGTCGACCTCCGCAACGGAAATACACGAGAACAGAACAAAAAATAACGAGATCACACAAACGAGAACTGAACGGTACGAGAACTAACGCCGATGCATTCGCGAAAGCGAACGGTTGCGGAAATGCACGGTTGCTCAGGATGCGGGTTGTGGTAGAAGGGTCGCGATCCTTCGCCAATAAAGTAACGCGAGATCTAAAACGCGAAATCTCAAATATCGGAACCCGAAATTCTTAATTAACGTGAACAATAATTTATTGGTTTGTTAAGCCACGGGATCGTACACGAGGGCATCGGAAGCGCTCAGCTGACCGGGGGGTCGGAGCGAGCGTAACGGGAACGGATCGATACGCGATCGAATAATTATCGAAACGATAAACTCACCGGATCAGCGTACTTTTGATCCAATAAAGGGGCGGGAACTGCATCACCTGATGCCTCGAGAACTTGAACACTATCACTGCACCTCAAGAACGTTATTCGCAACGTATCTCGATCACAGAAAAATCGGCAATTTATTCGGAAACGAATCCGCACAATACACGCAGCACACGAATCTACTAGCGAACGCGCTAAGCGACAGGTAGCGAACGCGACACACGAACCGAAGCGAGAGCGATAACCGGAGTCTACGGTAACGCGAGCGAGAACGACTGACTCAAGCGCGACACAATAGCCGAAACCGTAAACATCGGGAGCCCGAGAGAGGTCCGAGCAGCCTCGAGGACGACTCCCGGTAGACTGATTAGCCTACGACGATATTCTAAGGAAGCGGTATGATTATCGCGAAATCCTTGGCCGATAGCTACTGCCCTCTCAAACTATTTCCAGAGCGTCACTTGAGCGGGAACCGAAACTGTAACGCGGTAATTTTTGAGATTCGTCGCGATCGTTACTCCAAATTCAGGACGTGAAAACAAGGCTCTCTGTCTCTTACTAAAACACAGCACAAGGTGTTCCGACCTTGCCCGGACCGTACTTAAACCTCCGCCTGTTCTCCAACGTCCTGCATTATCACCCAAACGGAGTGCCGGGTTTGCACCGGACTTTGACGTATCCGCGACGAGATCTCGTCGGGCTCTCCTCTATTCGTGTTTCTCGTTACTTCGAGATTCCCTCCACCGAATAGATTCGAGGATTCCGACCTGAACTGAATCTTCTGCACTTATCTCCAAGCTTATCCCACACCCAAGCTCGTCATTAAAGTCTACACTGGGTCGTGACCTTAACGAACTTTACTTAAACGAGAGCTGGACGGTAACTGGACGTCCGAGGAGCAGTAAATCGGGAACTGTAACGGGCTAACCGAACTAAATCGATAGCCGTATCCGTAAAACGTGAATCTATTTGTATTCTTGTGACGGTGATCCAAAAATCACGTCACAACACATATATATATTTTTATTTTTTCATCCAAGAGTGCTGGACTCGCTCCACCGGACGAGAATATTAGATTTCTGCAAATTCACATCCGCTCGTGCCAGACGCGAGCGTCTGCTTTTTACTTTTCCCACATATTGGGTCTTCTCCAGAGCTCGCGCGTGGCATGCAAATTCAGCACTTCTGGGCCGCTTCACGGCAACTAACTGCAGAGAACAAAACCAGTCTTCACCGAAACTTCGAACAGTACAGTTGACTAGCTGGTCTTCAACCAAGCTACTACTCTACGCATTTATTTGCTTTATATCGAGCCTATCTTCGTTAGTTTTCAAGCCCAAGGGCAATCTTTCAATCATTGTTATACCAACATTTTCAAGTCGCATTTTTAATCAGTTTCAATAAATCTGCAATTCACCAAGGAACAGAATATTTTATTCCATTCGGAGAACGAACCCAAATTCAAGTTCCGCGACCGGAGTCCCACCTCTGAGTCGCCGCGTCAAGTTTCTGTTTACCTCTGAACGCCGCGTCCAAGTTATTCGTATCTCTCGGATCGCCGGAACACAAGTTCGATTATTTTGCTCAATAGACCGCTGAGACGTAACACAACAAATATATGGATAGAGCGACAATTGTTCCGATCGCTGTCTAGCAGCTAACTTTTTATTATTAGATGTAAAACGTCCTTGTCATATTTCCATTAAGCCGTTTTCCTATGTACGAGCGACAGACTATTGGCGCCCGAATCTCACGACGATACGCAACGGCGACGATAAACAAGATATGCGAAATATAGTTTTCACGTTTTTTTAGCTAAGTATCTAACTACCAAACGTTCTAATTAACCAATGCATGTCCAACAAACGATTCCGCATCGATTGAGACCAAATTGAATCCAAAAAAATAAAAAATATTTTTTTTTCCGCTATCTTGACAGGGAAATTTTAATTTCGTTAATACAAACAAAGTTATGTCTAACAAACTTTTAAATTAATCTAACAATCACCTGCAAACGTCAAACAAACGATTACAATTGTTTAAAATTAGAAAACTCAAAGTTGATCCGCTAACTTCACTGAGGTTCTTAATTATTACCTGTGTTCCGGGAGAACTCGTTTGGGTTCTATCGGGAGGTTTCGGGTAAATCGCGGGGCACTGCTGTGACACGCGTGACTCGATATAATAAAAACAGGACCAATGAAAAACGAACGAGAAACTTACGTGTACTGCTCGACTCTTTCGCCGGCGTCGTGTCGCGGAAACGCGCTTTCGATATTACACGATCACCTGTTCGCCTTGTCTCACTTTTACACACACGGGAAAAGAGGGGGAGGGGGGGGGGGGGGGGACAGGGTTCCAAAAATAGTTGGGGAATAAGAATTTGGATAAGTTGTAAATGCATTATCGGGAGGGAAATGTTTCGGAGACGCTCAGACTCGATATAATACTAGCGTAGGCGCCGAGTTCATTACAACGCGTCTCACCGCGCACGTGGCCCAATAACGAAAAATGTTCGGGGACAATTGTTGAATATTCGGGTTTTGGAGACGCCGGGATACGTCAAGGGTTTTCAAAAGGGTAGGGGAGGCCATCGGGAGTTTACTCACTCACTCTATATCACACTTTTCACGCGTTGACAATAATTAATCATTTTGCTACGGGAGGGCAAAAAGAAATACACGCTGTCTCTACGGAGGATTGCCCCGAAGTCACGAGCTCAGTCTCGCACCTTGGTTCCTCTCCTCCCGTAACGTGAATTTACGGGAACACGTGATTAGGCCTTGAGCATGGGTCAGAGCGAGCAGCTACTGTGTTGTCTCTCCGTCTCCGTCGCTCCTCGATGTTGACGTCGAATCCCGCTTCTGCGATCGCCACCGTTCTGATAGAGGTGCTTCATTCGTTTCGATTGGAGATCGGCCTATCGTACTCACCGTCGTTTTGATCTAGGGAAGAAGGCCGATCAAAGCACTCCACGGTGGCGAATAACTCGGAACGGTCTCGAAGATTTCTGGGTGACGTTCCGTGGTACCAAAGGGCACGGTATGGGACCCTTTTCTACGAACGTTCTTTCCAGGCTGACGGAATTTCTCCTCGGGTTGACCACCCCGGAAGAGGCCTCGTCTGCTTTGTAGCGCTCGCTCGACGTCGCTCGGCTACAGCGGTAAGGGAAGGGGGGGAGGGGGAAGGGAACGGTCGGCGAAACTACGATATTTAAAATGCGGCGACTTATAATATGAATCGACGTCTTCCCTCACAACGCGCTACTGGGAGACCTCTCCCGACTGTAGCGAAGATTATCATCAATGAGTTCATATAATTACGATTAATTAATTATGTTATCATTATTTATTGTTAGTTACTGCTATTATTGTTTATTGACAATATTAGTTAGTATTACGACATTCATTATTTCATCCTTTTTTGAAGTTACATTTTATTAACCATTTTTTTATCGTTAAATATTTTTATATTTTGTTTTTCAGTCGTTTCTATTTTTTTCTTTTTTATTAACCATTTTTTTCACTCTTTTGCGAACATTTTTTTAATAATAACGACTAATTCGCAGTCGGAAGTTTTTTTTAAATTATAATTTTGTTAAATTTTATGCTTTTTGAATTCTACCGTCTATACGATTCTACCCTGATACCATTTTCTAAGTGTCATTCCTCTCCGATATGATTTTCTGAATCATGTATGTCTCTAATACTATTATCTATGTGTCTTTCTTTGTCGACGAAAGTTTTTATATGTCGTTTCTATCCGATACAGTTTTCTATGTGTTCGTACTCTTCGATATAATTTTCTAAATGTTCTATCTCTACAATACGATTTTTAATGTGTCGTTCCTCTCCAATGGATCATTTGATAAGTAGAACGAAGAGCAACAAGATATAGATTATTGCATCGGAGAGCAACGATAGATTAAAAATCGTATCGTAGAGATACATTTAGAAAATTATATCACAGTGGACGAACATATAAATAATTGTATCGCAGAGCAATGACATTAAAAAAAAGTTAACGCAGAAGAACAATACATAGAAAATTGTATCGAAGAGGAACAACACACAGAAAATAGTATCGAAGAGCAACAACACATTCAAAATCGTATCCGAGAAACACAACATTAGAAAATTGTATCTGAGATATAATATTTATGAAATTATATTGCTGACATATATCACTTTGCAAATATCACATTACACTGCCGTGATTGAGTTATAACTATAGAGCCGTATAATTCAATTCGTTTCTTAAACTCTTTTTGCAATAGGGAGTTTTTAAATTTTAGTAACATTTTTTTTCATCCTTTTTAAAGTATAATAAATAGTATAACGAACACGTGAAAACACTAAGATTATGAATAAATAAAGAAAAACTAATAATAATTTTGAAAAGCACGCATAAACAACTTATATATATATATACTGTCATGTTGCAACCGTATGATGAATAGCAGATAACAACGGAAAATAAAAATGACTGCCGCTTCAACGCCGGTACGGGTACGTTGAAGGGATTGAATAACCACAGAAAATCTTAGTAATAATAATCGGGAAAAACTTCGTAAAATAACGATCGTGGTACGAATAATAAACGTCAAAGAAAGTCGGGAAAAATAACTGCTGCTTCAACGCCGGTACGGGTACGTTGAAGGGATTTGAAAATCACAGGAAAATACTGATAATAATAACAAAGAATAGTTCGCAAAATAACAGGAAAATAAACTTAAACAAACTTACGGAAAAAACGCGATCTATGATAAGGGTTGGGAAGGCATTCGCCTGGGTCAATCGCACGGAAAAGGGGGGGGGGGCGGCTGGCCGGTGAAAACTCTATACAAAAAATTGGTTGGACTTGATCAAAACCAAAAAGAATGAAAACTAATAAAACTGTCATTTTTTGCTTGGGCGCCAGATACTTTCTCGGTGTAGCACCGTAACTCAGAAATGGGAGAAAAACGAAAAGAAATCTATTAATTTGCGCGGCACACGGCTAGCAGGGAAAAGGGGGAAGAGAAGGGGGATGAGACTTCTCAGGCCGAGGGCACTGTCCAGGGCTTCTTGATAAATTGCCTCGGCACACAAAAAACTAGGAAAAATTACAATAATGAAAATCGGTAAACGTTGCAATAAACGGGTCTCGGGGTTAGGGGAAATAATAACAAAGATAACGCACGCTGGGAAATTCCGCGAGTACCACCACTCACGCGCACGTGTTCGAATAAATTAGAGATGTCGGCGCACGTGGCGGTAGGTACTCGACGGTCTCTCTCAAAATTCCTCTCGGTATTCCTCTCAATAAATTGTCGGATTTGCCTCTTTAGTCGTATTCTCTCCGGGAAGGAGTCTGATCGTTAACGGGAATGACCGAGTCGTCTTAAAATATTCCTTATAATTCCTCTATTCTTTCGCTCGCCTGTCGCACTCTCGACTCTCACACGCCTTGGCTCGAAGTGAAGACAGCCTCGCTGCTTCCGGCTTCTTCTCCGACCTTAGGGTCGGTCGTGTACTGGAGCGACAGGTGTTGCGTCGATTCATTGGCTGATTTCGGGACTAGCTGTCTGTGGGCCTCGGGATTGGTCGCGGGCCGTTGCGAATATCCGTCGCGACGGAAGGCTCGTCGCGACGCTCTGCGCGCGCATCCTCGGCATCGATTGGCTTATCGATCGCCCGAACAATTCTTGACGTCGGGAGGTGGCGGTTCCGTGCGGCGCGTTGGCGAAATGTCGCATCTGACAGATCGGGTGCCGTGAATTAGTGTTTGCCCGTACGACACACCTCGTCGGTTTAAACTCGTTATTTCGAGCCGAGAGGGTATCGTCGGGTTCCGGGCTGTCCATGGCGGGTCGGGCGAGTGGAACTTCATCGTGTGGCCTTTAGGGAACGGGAGTGCATCTGGCAGTGCATCTGGTGCGTCGAGGCAGTTTGGAGGTTAGTGCCAGGACTATCTTTCGGTTGTGATATTTTGGACAATTGTCGTGTCCCTCAGGGTAGTTTTTGGTCTGGCGGCGGTCAGCAGGGTCAATCCAGATGATAGAGAGGTCTTCGATGGGCTGCGATGGTCTGCGATGGGCTACGATGGTCTGCGATGGGCTGTGCTGGTCTGCGATGGTCTTCGACGGGTCTTCGATGGGTCTTCGAGGGGCTTCGGTGAGTGAGTCGAAGGGCTGACAGGGTAGCAGGTGATGAGGGTAAGTCGAGGGAAGGGGTTAACAATGGTAAATGTCGTTGCTTAAATTGTAGTTCTAATTCTAGTTTTATTCCCTAGGTGAGTGGTGGGCCTTCGAGCCAGGCAGCGGGACGGACTTGTGACGTGCCACGTCACAATACATATATATATATTGTGACGTGGCACGTCACAAGTTCTTCCCGCTGCCTGGCTCGGAGTCCCACCACTCACCTAGGGAAAAACTAGAATTAGGACGATAATTTAAGCAACGAATTTTACCATTGTTAACCCCCTTCCCCGACTGACCTTCATCCTATACCACCCCGTCAGACCCCTTACTCACTCAATGAAGTCCCCGTCAGCCCTCCGAAGCAACCACCGAAGAGCCAGCGCAGACACCGAAGACCCATCGCAGCCATCGAAGACCACCCTGGAGGGAAATTGAACCCCTGCGAAGCCTGATCGACCCCGACAACCTAGACAGCCCAAGAATTTATACACCGGCAGACCTTTCAAGCACTAACCTGCAAACCAGAGGACCGTCCAAAATGCCAGCCCGACCCCGACAGCCCCGGGAAAAATTCCGACGAGTCGGAGCATCCCTCCCGACTCGTCCACAGGCACTGAAGAACCCGGCGACACCCTCTCGGCTCGGATTGCCGAGTGTAAACCGACGAGGTGTGTCGTCCGGGTAAACACTAAATTCAGCACGCGATCTGTCACGGGAGACGCTTCACCAACAGGCCGCCTGGAACCGCCACCTCTCGACGCCAAGAGCTGCTCGTCGATCGATGGGCAAATCGATGACGAGGATGCGCGCGCCGTACGTCGCGACGAGTCTTCCGTCGCGACGAAATATTCGCACGGCCGCGCGGCCAATCCCGACGGCCACCAGCAGCCAGTCCCGAAACCCGCCAATCAGAAACCGACATCCATACGCTCACTTGCAAGACCGACCCTAAGGTCGGAGAAGAAGCCGGAAGCAGCGAGGCTGTCTTCACTTCGAGCCCAGGCGTGTGAAAGACGAGTGTGTGTGATCAGAGCGAAAGTATATAGGACATTTTAAGACGACTCGGCTGTCCCCGTCGAGAGTAAGACTCCTTCCCGGAGAGTATCAACGATAAGCCATTCCCCAGGATACGATTTTGGACCATTACGGAGAATTATAACGACCAGGCAAATCGAGGAATATTGAGAGGAATATTGTGCGAAATATCGGACGGTTTTGTAACCGATATTTTACGAGTGACCAGGTTGCGTGAGTAGCGCATAAGTTTTCCCCCGCCTGCCCCTTTCTCGATTTTTCCCATCTTCCCGACCCCTGAACATTTACCCGTGCCCTCTTTTTTGGAAATTGTAAGCGTTTCTATTGTGAAACTTTTCGACCGTCGAGTACCGGCCGCCACGTGCGCCGACATTTTCGAGATATCCGAACACGTGCGCGTGAGTGGTGGTATTCGCGGGATTTTTCCGCGTGCGTTCCTTAAAGTTATTATTATTCTTCCCCGTTCCCCGAGACGCATTTTTGCGAGTATTTACCGATCGTCATTATTGTAATTTTGACCAGTTTTTGTGTGTGCCGAGGTAATTTGTCAAGAAGCCCTGGAACAGTGTCCCCGACCTGAGAAGTCTCATCCCCCTCCCCCCCCCCCCCCGTTCCTTGCTAGCCGCGTGCCGCGCAAATTTGCCGATTGTCTCTTTTTTTTTTGTGAGTTACGGTGCTACGCCGAGAAAGTAGCTGGCGCCCAAAAACAACTGACAAATTTATTTTGAGTTTAATTATTTTTCGAGTCATTATCTTTTCGATTTAGCCCAATCGAGGTTTTTGTGTAGTGTTTCACCGGCCAGCCCCCCCCTTTTCCGTGCGACCGACCCCAACCCCCTGCCGTCCCGATACTTATGATAAACATCGTTTTTTTTTTGTATAAGCTCTTTCAAGTCAGTTATTGCGATTATTATTTGATTTTTCCGTTTCCCCTTTTTTCTTTATTTTCTTCGTTTGTTACATTCGATTACCGCTATTAAGCTCTTTTCTTATTTATCTCCCCGATTATCATTAACGTACCCCCCCTTTTTTGTTGTAAGACCCCGACCTCGTTTCTTTTTTTCTTTTCTTTTGTTATTACCTGTTATTTTTGCAACGTTGAACTATTGACGAATATAATACAAAGCAAAAAATACTTTTAAAAAAAAAGTAAAAAGGTACGCCAAGTACTTAAAAATTGTATGGTTGTTCAGAAAATATGTTTATAAAAAAAAAAACCACTTAAAAAGAAGAAATCTGCCAAAACAGATGTTTATCAAAATCTCAAAAAAAAAAAAAAAAAACAAATTGATCTTTTGATGCTGACGCAGTGCCTCTGAAGTTCTAGAGCATCGAGGGCATCTATATGTGGAGCTGCGTATGCCTTTCGCCACTAACTATATATAAATAAATGTAAATTCTTACTGCGAACATTCAATTATACATCGACAGGAGAAAATGTCTCAAATAGATCTCAAATAGAATCCCAGCTCCGTTAGTGAAAGATTTATTCTTTTATTAACGTATTTACTTATCGGTTTGGATACATAAATAAGTTAATGTTTTCCTGACAGAGCGTAGATTCCATAAAAAAAAAAAAACTGAACCATCTTGCTGTCAAATATATCCAACAATTAACATTTGACAACAGCAATAAAACAAAACTTCAAAAATAGGTTAGTCATATCGATTATCGATTAACTTTACACGTCGAACATACCATTAAAAGAATAAAAACACATAATTAAAAGAATAAAAATATATTTAATTTATGATAAATTTTTTACGAATCTTTTTTATTTATATTGACACTTTTACGCACAATTTTTCATTTTTTATTCACTATAGGTTCACTATACGCGTGGACACTTTCACATTTCTTTTTCGGTTTCTTCAAAATTAATTTAAAAACAATAATAATTTTGTTTTGCCGAGCGATTAACTGAAGCGCGAAAAGGGCGGCGCTGATGCGAATCCGAGAGAGATGGGTAGAGAGAAAGTGCTGCACTGGTGCGAATCCGAGAGAGATGGAAGATGAGTCAGCTGGCGGACGCATGCGCAGTAGACGCGAGGACTCACATCACATCACATCACATCACAGGACACTTTTATAATATTTTCGGACCTCAAGAGGGACACGATGCCCATATCTCAGCATCTACCGCAAAGTTATAATCGGAACTGGGCGCGTTAGAAAGCTTGTGTCTTATATATATGAACAAAGTGTCATCAGAATTCCGATTTGGTGCTTCGTTTCCGAGAAAATCGAGAAGCAAGAATCCACTTCCGGCATTTTGGAGTATATATACTTGGTAGCGTCTCGTCAACTCGCTTAAAAACTTTTTTTAAGTACTTGGCGTCGAGACGCTACCGCGTCTCTTGATTTTAGTTTCCTACACAAAACTTCGGACCGTTATTTCCCCCTTCCCTTCACCCCCCCTTACTCCACAGATCGACCCAGTTTTGGGAGACTGCACGAAAAGGTATCATCACAATATATATAACAAATTAGCATAGACGCAGCTCGACACGTATTCGATGTTATACTACACGTTGAGTGAATTCAATGCACTGCAGAATAGCACACAGCTACAGCATTTTTATAGCAGACGACAAATAATCGCAAAGGCAATAGTAGATAATGGCGGGCGCCTGTCGATATATCTGAATAGGGTTTTGGCTTGTTTTTTCGAAGTTAATTATCTCTGCCATTTGACATTTATTTTCCTATTCCTTTGCTACGAACATACTTCCAAATATACAGAACTAGTGTGCCACATTCTGTCAAGAGACATTGCGCCGTTCCGACGAACACTGGAGACAACGAGAACAGCAAAATCGGGGGGCCTCAGTGAAACGTATAACTCCCGTCTTTTTTTACCCTAGCGGGCAGTCGGGAGTTAAAAAATGTTGCAAGCACAAAGATTTCTTGCACCATGAGCATCGAATGATGGCCAAATTATTACAACCTGGTACATTACACTGTGCTTGAGACGATTGACCGAAACCAAAACCCACTGGATTGTCGAACTTGTCTGGCTTATCGGTTATATAATTACTTTTGAACCATGCATATTTGAAAAGATTTATATATCTTGTAACAGGAGCAAATGCCTTTTACAATAATTTTTCCGTATTTGCGCACTTCCTTAAAAGGAACTGGCACTCAAACGGAGGGATTCGTGGTCTCGAGCGTCTAGGAATTATGGGTTGGTGTGCCAGTGACGTTTTTTTTAGTGAAACAATAATAGTTTTTATTTATAAATTGACAAGCTTTCATATAATTACAAGTTTTTCTCTTTCTTGGATTAATTCGTTCCTTTATTATCGTTCAAGCTATTCCTTTCCGTCGATAACAAAATTTGTGAAGATTGATGATTCTGTTGCTCGGATCTTATTTTATTTATCTCGACTAATTAAATTGCTTGAAGTCGGAATATTAAGATGATAGAATTTATTTGTGTGTGGGCCGCACTACGCATGCGCGGACAGCTCCTCGTTCGTCGCTGAATCCAGCTCGTCGTCGCGCTCGGCTGTCTCGTTGTGACGTCACGTCACGACGATCGGCGGTGACAGCCCGTTCACCTCGCGAATTGCAATTGGTGTTTATTTGCGAAATGGACGTTTTTACCTTAATCTGATGGTAGAGTCGTCTTCGGGGGATGTGAACCTTTCCTTGAGTGTGCCTTTCGCCGTCCTTGGAATTATCAATTTATACCGTGACTCTCGAGGCTTTTCTGACGGTCACTTTGGTCACTTTACCAGTTCCCGCTGAATGTCACTTTTAACTGCTCTGGTCACTTGAGATTGTTAGACGGTGTTGTTCACCCGTAATGTCATTAATCCGAGTCCGGCACAATTGTTCTACGTCTTAATTGGCACATTTATTCTAAGTCCACTTGGTGCGAAATGTTCTAAGTTCAATCTTAACAATTTTCTAAGTTCGAAACGGCACGAATTTTGCAA
Organism: Exephanes ischioxanthus; assembly: GCA_958510785.1. Classification (NCBI taxonomy): domain Eukaryota; kingdom Metazoa; phylum Arthropoda; class Insecta; order Hymenoptera; family Ichneumonidae; genus Exephanes; species Exephanes ischioxanthus. The sequence goes on along the minus strand of OY294019.1, from coordinate 11,634,228 downwards.
GTCCGAGTCGACACAGTTTCTATAAGTCCAGTGATGTACAATCTTTATAAGTCCAAAATTGGCACAATTTTTTTTATAAGTTCACTTGCCACAAAAGTTTATAAGTCCTTTTTCGGCACGAATTGTATAAGTTCACTCAGCACGAAAAATTATATGTCCAGTTTTCACAAAGTTTATAAGTCCAAATCGGCACGGATTTTTATACGTCCTTTTTGCACGATTTCACTTTTATTTCACTTGTTTCCCTTGGCACTTTTACTTTTCACTTTTCACTTTTCACTTGTAGTCCTTGGGAGTTGCCCGCTGGAAAGGTAGATCTAATAACTGATTATCCTCCGTCGATTACAGGCTCTTTTATACCCCGATTTTGGTCTCCCTCTCCGTCGGTTCTGCAGGGAATTGGCGGACTCGCGTCTGCGTGCGGTCGCGTGGTTATTAATTTTCTTATTGGCTGACGGCTTTGTTCTTCCTCTACTCTCCAATGCCGGATCGGTATAGTCGTGACGATTATCCGGTGTTACCTTCCGAGCTAATGATATGCTCGGTCGGTGCCGTGTGCAACCGGTGGTGTCGTAATTTCTAGCCAATGGGGTGTGTCGATTTTCCCTCGCTTTCGCCTTTCTTCGACCTTGAGCGTGCTTTCGCATCGATTCCGCAGCACAGCGCCGCTGTGCTTCCGAAACCTCGCTGGTGCTGGTGATTGCGCGTGCGCGTCGCTCAACATCGATCGGGCCGCCGCTCGATCCCGTCGGATGGCGCCACTTGTCTCTCAGCGGGCTTGTCCGACGGCTGCAGTCTTCCCGGCTGACAGGATCTCCCGGGCTCTCGCGGTGTGACGTCACCGGGGCCACACGGGAGATTTTATTGTGTAGGGGAGTCACAATCTGGGTGATGAAAGTTGATTGTGTGCGAGCGATTGCAGTTTGATTATATTGTTTCTCAAGTGTAAATTAATATCAAAATTAAGTAATAATATACTGTCGGAAAAATGTCGTACAAAATTTTTCATATTCGGAAACCAAAAACGTCGAGGGGTTGGATTTTCCCTGTTGTGCCTTTAGGTATTGTCTTTGTGATAATTTTTTTACCCCGAGGCGTTGCTTTTCGAACAACTTCTGGGCAGTGTCCACTCCATGAGTCTATCAACAATACGCTGTCACGGCCGCTGTTGGGGAAGAATACTTTTTCCAGCCAAACTTTGAAGTGCTCTGTACATAGGAAGATATTGGTTATCGATATAGTATAAATCAACCTATGTTCAATATGTTCTGGCTATCATTTTTGTTCATACCTGAAGTAATTTTCCCCGATTTCGATGCTGTTAAAAATACGTTTTCTGGCCTGAATAAATTTTTTTCCACGATTGGTCCGAACTCACCCTTTCTCTCTTTTAGAACGATAAAAAGGGGTGAAAGTAATTTTCCATCTGCATTTATGGTTGGCTGGATCGTGTAGCTATGAGTTGTAGAAGATCAAGAGACGCGGTAGCGTCTTGACGCCAAGTACTTAAAAAAAAGTTTTTAAGCGAGTTGACGAGACGCTACCAAGTATATATACTCCAAAATGCCGGAAGTGGATTCTTGCTTCTCGATTTTCTCGGAAACGAAGCACCAAATCGGAATTCTGACGACACTTTGTTCATATATATATAAGACACAAGCTTTCCAACGCGCCCAGTTCCGATTATAACTTTGCGGTAGATGCTGAGATATGGGCATCGTGTCCCTCTTGAGGTCCGAAAATATTATAAAAGTGTCCTGTGATGTGATGTGATGTGAGTCCTCGCGTCTACTGACTCATCTTCCATCTCTCTCGGATTCGCACCAGCGCAGCACTTTCTCTCTACCCATCTCTCTCGGATTCGCATCAGCGCAGCCCTTTTCGCGCTTCAGTTAATCGCTCAGCAAAACAAAATTATTATTGTTTTTAAATTAATTTTGAAGAAACCGAAAAAGAAATGTGAAAGTGTCCACCCGTATAGTGAACCAATAGTGAATAAAAAATAAAATTAATTTTAAAGAAACCGAAAAAGAAATGTGAAAGTGTCCACGCGTACAGTGAACCTATAGTGAATAAAAAATGAAAAATTGTGCGTAAAAGTGTCAATATAAATAAAAAAGATTCGTAAAAAATGTATCATAAATTAAATATATTTTTATTCTTTTAATTATGTGTTTTTATTCTTTGAATGGTATGTTCGACGTGTAAAGTCAATCGATAATCGATATGACTAACCTATTTTTGAAGTTTTGTTTTATTGCTGTTGTCAAATGTTAATTGTTGGATATATTTGACAGCAAGATGGTTCAGTTTTTTTTTTTTTATGGAATCTACGCTCTGTCAGGAAAACATTAACTTGTTTATGTATCCAAACCGATAAGTAAATACGTTAATAAAAGAATAAATCTTTCACTAACGGAGCTGGGATTCTATTTGAGATCTATTTGAGACATTTTCTCCTGTCGATGTATAATTGAATGTTCGCAGTGAGAATTTACATTTATTTATATATAGTTAGTGGCGAAAGGCATACGCAGCTCCACATATAGATGCCCTCGATGCTCTAGAACTTCAGAGGCACTGCGTCAGCATCAAAAGATGTCTTTATCTATCATGCGAGAGAGAGATAAGTTTTTTGTTAGCTACGCATGATGAAACCTACCTTCTGATCCTGACACAGCTGCCTTCGAAGGTCCAGAGCATCAAGAGCAGCTACTCAAGGTGTCGAAGGTGCCTTTCGTCACCATAAAATGTTACACGACTATATTTTACAGGAAGATGATTCGGTTTATTCCCAGTATGTTGGTAATAATCAATTAAACTACATGACTGGATGTCAAAAATAGATGAAATCAAAGCAAAAAAATACTTTTTAAAAAAAAGTAAAAAGGTACGCCAAGTACTTAAAAATTGTATGGTCGTTCAGAAAATATGTTTATAAAAAAAACCTCTTAAAAAGAAAAAATCTGCCAAAACAGATGTTTATCAAAATCTCAAAAAATAAAAAATAAAAAATTGAAAAGAAATCAAATCAAACTAGCCAAGTAGTAGTACATACAAAAAAATTCTTCAAAAAATATGTTTATCAAAACAATCTAAAAAAATATACAAGATGCAAAAAATCTTGACAAAAAAAACTTGGCGTGCCAGGTTTTTTTTTACAATTACAGTTACTGCAGTTATTACAGTTACTTTTCCTCTCCCTCGATTATTTGAATGAACCATGTACGACAGCTATTGGAAAAAAAACTGGCACGCCAAGTTTTTTTTTGTCAAGATTTTTTGCATCTTGTATATTTTTTTAGATTGTTTTGATAAACATATTTTTTGAAGAATTTTTTTGTATGTACTACTACTTGGCTGGTTTGATTTGATTTCTTTTCAATTTTTTATTTATTTTTTTTTGAGATTTTGATAAACATCTGTTTTGGCAGATTTTTTCTTTTTAAGAGGTTTTTTTTATAAACTTATTTTCTGAACGACCATACAATTTTTAAGTACTTGGCGTACCTTTTTACTTTTTTTAAAAAAGTATTTTTTGCTTTGATACGGATTGTACTACACATTCCACTTGTTTAGTTCCTTCAATCGTCAGAGTTCTGCCAGAGTGGATTTCCAGTTGAAAGCCGCTCTGATCTAAATTATATATGTTTTCCACTCCATATTTTTGATTATATGGTTTAATTTCATTCACGAAGTTTTCTGCATTAATCCTTAAAACTTGATCGTCTTCTATAGTTTATCGTGTTACGAATTTATTAATTTTCCTTGACACAATACGATGTGATTTCTTGAACTTCCAAGGCCAATCACGAGAAGCTTTAAAACGAATGTCTTCGTGACCTATCTCTTTTTTAGCTTGTATAGCCCACTCTTGATCAATGAAACCAGCATCGACAGCGGCTTGCATGTTTGTTAAAGTATATTCAGAGATTCGAGCTAATTTCTCTTTGTAGGTCCCACCTTTGTTTATTTGATTTGCCCAGCGTCTTAATTGTCGTATAGATTTAACTTTTCTGAATTTCTGGTTGACGACATCGACACTGTAATTTTTCTTCGTCTTCAGAACAAGTATCAGAATATACTGGACCTTCATCATGTTGCCAAAGAGTCTCTTCGATAGCGTTGATATCATTTTGCTTGAAAGGCTTGTTGTACCCCGGCTGGCACAGTGAGGTATTATTTCGGGACACCGGTTGCGAGATAATCAAGGTACGCTGTTACGTCCGAGGTAGAGCATAGCTCGTTCTCGAACGCAGCAAGCAAGTATTTAATTATTTACGTGGGCCGCTTTGCTCCGTCCCGTACGGGCCCGGTCCACGAGTACCTAGAAAAAGGGAGAAACGAAAAGGCTCTCGCGCAGAAATAAAAGATAAAGTAATTATAGAACTCAAGATAACTATATTGCTAAAACTAAATACACGGTAAGGATTATACTATATTCGCCTCTCATCCATCCATACTCATACTCACTCCTTACAGCTGAACGCCGGCGGCTTCCCCGGAGGGGTTCTTGGATCTTAGTTCTACACTAGCTTAAATTTCCCCAACACGGGTCGTAGAATAATATAGTCTCTATTAAAAGTTTTTATATATCTTGGCACAACACGGTTTAATGCTGCTACGGAACACACTCGGAAGTATTACCGCGACTTTTTTGCACTCTAACTTTGAGGCTAAGTCGCGTGGTTTATTCTCGAGATTTATAGACCTGCGCGAGCGACGGATTGCGGAGATCCTCCGGACCGATCTATCTTTGATCGTTGCTGTCGGGAGACTGATATCTCTGCGCCGCTCAGGGATCCTTGCGGATCCGTGAACGGTCGCAGCGAAGTTCAATCTCCGCAATTCAGCAACAGCGGGCATGAGTTTCCCGGCACGTACAGCGATTCAAAATCGCTGCGCATGCCGCGGACTTCGGACCCGCTGATCCTCAAAAACCCGAGCTCGGCAACGATACTACATATTAATAAGAATATATATAAGTATCGGGTAATGCTGAGGATGCACCGCGTGAGCACACCCGAGGTGTGAAATCACACCACGGATGATCTCAGCGGCGCAACCCGACTCCAGGACATCAACAAATCCCAGAGGGATTCGAAGATGACACGAAATAGGGACGTAACAACGCAACGGCACGCGTCGAGCGAACATCGAGCGTCGAGCGCGTCACCAGACACCGCTGAAGCAGTACTTAGGCCACCGCGAGTGACTCGGTAACTGGAGCATCGGCTCGAGTACCGAGGCAATCATTACGAAAAGATATTGCGAAATGTAAAATATGCTCCAAATCTCGCCCGCGAAAAAGCGAGGATTTGGAAAGATATCTGTTTACAAGAATAAAGTAAACCATAAACTTGCGCTAGATATTAAGCTGACATACGTGCTCTCGATGAATATATAGAGGATCGAGAGCAGGTACTCGGCAGTCTGATCAGAACTCAGGATTCGGTACAGTTGATTACGATACATTAATTACATAACCGGGAAAATTGTGATTAGCGAGTGGCTCGCTACGGGGTGTACCGAGATTGGTAAATATACAATAACATAATAAAGACCTTTTTAATAAATTGTGCATTCATTCTCTTGGGTTCTAACCCTTTACTGGATAAATCCCGAACATTCGAGCTCACGGCTCAAGCACAGAATCCGGAATAGCTAACCGAGTTTCTGCGGCATAACAAGCTCTTGAAAATCTAGCGATTGTTCCTCGATAATTTCAACTCCGTTATAATCGTCTATGCAGTCGATCAGAACTTTTTCGAAATTGTCTTTTACCTCGATTTCTGCATTGTTAATCGGAGTTTCGGAAATATTCATGGCTTCAAATGTAGCCAAGAGAAGTTTAATGACGTTGATTGGATTCACTTTCATGGTGAATTGACTTTTTTATCAAAAATTTTGACTGACGCACTGACACTCCGAGTTCAAATGTGCAACTGAGGATCGCTGTATGTATCGCGGTTATTATATTTGAAAGACTTGTTGTTCAACCAGCTGCGATATCAGCAGATAATACTCTGCTCCAGATAGCCGCCTATGTAGAAAACACCTCTTATTGCGTCGAAAATATTTTTATCATATTGACACAATAAACATGACGGTAAATTATTGATAAGCACAAAATCAGCACAAAGAGTGAACACCAGCAACTCTTTAAGATTTAAATAACGAGAAACGAAAATGTATGCATAAATATACGTACTAATGGATAAGGGGTAGTTTACCCCCCTAAACTCTTTTCCCTGCGAATGTACAAAAACACGTCAACTTCATTTTCATTTGCCCTTCCAAATGGTACATGTTCCGTTTAATTTGGTTGGATAGTTTTTTGTGTTGGGTGGAAATTTGAAGAATCAGGGCGTGGTTCACCCCTGCAAATGAATTTTTTTTCTTCAACTTCACGTGGAATTTTCATTGTCTTCAATAAGAAGTATTTTGGTTTTTGTTTCAGTAAAATCGGTTAACGCCTTCTGGGTGAAACTACATAATAACCCCTCGACATGCCTAACTTCGAAGGGCGATTTCACCCCTTACCAATGTTTTTCCGCAGATAAAAAAAATACGTGCCTACTTTTCGATGCTCTACAACATACGTGCGTTTCATTAAAATCGGAGGGGGACACCAAACTAACGTTCCTTGTGAGTGCTAAATCCTGGTCGATAACCGGACTGCCTGGGATCGCACATATTGTTCTCGGTGATGAACTTTACAATCTGCATGTGTACAATTCTTTCGAATATTTTCGATAATTCTGAGAGATTTGCTATCCGACGAGTGTCAGAGGGTGTTAGTGGAGAGCGGATCTTGGATAGAGGTCGTATGAATGCTTGTTTCCAGAGCGATGGAAAATGAGAATGAGTAGTAGTAGTAGTAGTAGTAGTTTTTTTTTTTTTTTTTTTTTTTTTTTTGTTCAGAGGTTGAAAAATCTTCGGAAAGACACCAACAAAGTTGCTGTGTTGTTGGTAGTGTCAGATTTTTCCGAGCTTGGTAGCTGCCAGACCAGGCCCTCTTCACAATGGTGATGGCCTCATCAATCGCGGTGATTGTCGACTTCTTCTTGCGGAAGCCGTGCTGATTGCTCGATAGGCCTCCGGCATTGTCTATTGCCGAAGTTAGGCGTCCCTTGATCATCTTTTCTAGTAGCTTGCCTGCGACGTCCAGCAGGCATAGTGGCCTGTACGATGATGACGTCACTGGTGGGCCCTTCCCTTTGTCCAGAAGAACCAGTCGTTGACGCTTCCATCGGCGACTGAATGTGCCTGTTACGAGGCAGGCATTGTACATAGTGAGGAGTACCTCGGGGTACTCCCTGGATATACACTTGATGGCGTTGACAGGGATGCCGTCCGGGCCAGGGGCTCTGCCAGGTTTCAAGGACTTGGCAGCAGCCTGGAGTTCCGCCGTTGTGAAGGGTGGTCCGCGTGCCGTCGTCGAGTTTCCTCTAGGAACCCTCCGTGGATGCTGGGGGAAGAGATCGCCGATGATCCTTTCTATGGTAGCCGGCTCCATAGGAGGTATGCGGCTTTGCTTGCCCAGACCCTTGACAGCGATCTGGTAAGCCCTTCCCCAAGGGTCCTCGTCTAGCTCGTCGCATAGGTTGTTCCAGCACTGGTTTTTGCTCTTTTTGATCGCCCGTTTCAGGGCTTTCTTGGCGCTATCGAGTTCGGCGAAGAGAGTGTCGGGTTGGCCAGCCTGTCGCCTGCGGTTGGCCCTGACGGACTTGCGCCGCAGCGCCAGGCATTTTTTCCGAAGCTCACTGATATCGTCGTTCCACCAGTAGTTTGCGCGCCTTTTCACGCGGGTGCTCCTGGTTGGCATGGAGGCGTCGCAGGCGGCCGAGATGGCACCCATCGTTTTTTCCACGAGATTCTCCACGTCTTGTCTCGAAGCGGCCGGTTCGTTGGCGTGTTGTTGGGCCTGGTTCTTCAGAGAGTTGATGAGTTTTGTCTCATTCAACTTCCTGTCGTTCCATCGTCGCCGCTCTTCTTCCTGTCTCGTGCCGTTGGTCGGCGCGTTGCCGGTCGAGAACTGGATGTATTGGTGGTCACTGGAGTTATAATCCTCCAGGACCCTCCAATCCCATATGGCCGCAGCAGTCTCCGGTGAGGCGAAAGTGATGTCGAGAATCGACTCTCGACAGCCCGATCTTCTGAAGGTGGAGACGTTACCCTCGTTGAGCGTGGTCAGGTCGAGTCGTGCAGCCATGTCTGCCAGCTCGTTCCCTCTGGTGTCACTCCACTCCATTCCCCACTCTGTTGACTTAGCATTGAAGTCACCAGCCACGATAACTTCACCGCCATGCGTCGGATGGTGTCCTCGAGATCGGCTAGTTGGCGTCTGAATGCCAGGATGCCTTGGTTTGGCGAGAGGTAGCAGCTTATCAGGGTGAAGTCTCGGAGCTTCACCCAGATAAAGCCGTCGCTGCGTCCGCTGCTCATTGAGTGTAGGGTTGGGCCAACTAGCCAGATCGCTGCCGTGTTCGACGTGTCAGAGAGCCACGATGCCCTCGGTAGGTTCGCGTACTGCTCTGATATGATGCAGATGTCAATGGAGTTTTCGTGAATGAACTGGTGCAGTAACGCCTGTGCAGTCCACCCCCTTCCCAGGTTACATTGCAGAAAGGTCGTCATCTCTGACTGGTGGTTGCTCCTTTCAGCGCGCTTCGGTATGTTGTGCACCGTCCCGCACCGGGCACGTGATCGGTGTCGAGCCCTCCGCCCTCGGTTGCCGCGCAGAGTATGCAGCGTGGCGGTCGGATGCATGCCGCTGCTTTGTGATCCGCTTCGCCGCACTTATAGCACAGCTTGCTGCGGTCAGGGCCAGTGCATCTGTTGGACAGGTGTCCATATCCGAGGCATCTGTAGCACCTCTGGATGGACTCATGTCGCCTGGTTCGGCAGATGACCCACCCGATCTTTATACGGCCGCTCGCAAGTATTTTTTGGGCGCTTTTCCCGTCGAGTTCTATGTATGCCGTGCGTTGCCCTCGGAAGGCGTTCTTCGAGAGCCCGATCCTTTTTATATCCGCCGTGTCGTCCAGGTCTCGCACCAGGGCGTCGCGTATGTCTGCCTCTTCCGTGGAGCAGTCAATATCCCGGATCTCTATGGTATGAGTCGGGGATAGGCTCTTGACCGAGCCTTGCTCCCCGACCGCCACCTTTATCGCGTCGGTGAAAGATGGGCAGTTGTCCGATTTGCGATCCATCTCCAGCAGGATGTCCCCGTCCCTGGTCTCGCGGATGGAACGGATGGTCGCCTGATGCTGCTCCGGGTTTACCTTGGCCTTAATGTCCCTGAGTAAGTCCGCGTAGGTCTTTCCCTGCGCGGGCTTTATCAGTACGGCATTAGCGCGGGGGCCCGGGGCAGGGAAGGCCTTTTTCCTTTTTGCCTTCCGGTGCGCAGGGGCCGAGGCTTGCGTGCTTGGTGGATCCGGCGTCGATTGCTGTGTAGCCTTGGCTGGTGTAGGTGTTCCAGTCCGTTTCTTCTTTTTCCTGTTGACCAGGGTGAAGCCTCCCTTGTCGCCTGTGCGGGTATCTTCCTCCGGGCCGAGGGGCGGGCTGGATGCCGGGCGTTTGCTCGCCGGCGTGCATGGTGTCGCGGGTTGCCGCAGCATCTCGTATTCCCTGGCCTCAGCGAGGGTGAGCTTTCGTTGCTCATTCTTCCATGATTTCCGGTGGGTGAGGGCCTCTGCGATCAGACCGAGGGCCTCCTTCACGTTGTTCGTAACTTCCGTGGGGACAGTCCGCTTCGTTTTTATCAGCCTGATGGTTTCCGTCAGAAGTTCCTGGAGCTCACCGAGCTTGCCGTCTTCAAGTCCGATGGCCGTGTCCCGAGAGATCGTAAGCTGGACCAGAGGCTGGCTGAGAAATGCAGCCGTTGTATGGGTCCGCATCGTTTCGGCGTTGTTGCAGCTTCTTTCACTTGGCGCTTTAAGTGCCACGGAGGCCAAGTGGCCCACCTCCATGTCACTGTGGCCTCCCCCAAAATCCGTGAGGCCGGCACCGGCCATCGGGGCTTTCACCCGATCGGAACCGGTGGTGAGATTACCCTCAGTTCGAGGGGTACTCACTTGGGGTATTTCGTTTCGTTCATCCCTGTCCATAGTTGATTTGTTTTCGGGGTTTCTTCCCCTAGTCTGTTGGTCCACGAGGCTTATTTTATTTCGGCCTTACCCTCTCTTGCGAGCGAGCTTTCCCCTATCCGCCACCTGGGGACGTGCCACGTAGGGGTTACAGACTCCCCCCGTAGAGTAGTAGTAGTAGTAGTAGTAGCAGCAGCAGCAGCAGCAGCAGCAGCAGCAGCAGCAGCAGCAGCAGCAGCAGCAGCAGCAGCAGCAGCAGCAGCAGCAGCAGCAGCAGCAGCAGCAGCAGCAGCAGCAGCAGCAGCAGCAGCAGCAGCAGCAGCAGCAGCAGCAGCAGCAGCAGCAGCAGCAGCAGCAGCAGCAGCAGCAGCAGCAGCAGCAGCAGCAGCAGCAGCAGCAGCAGCAGCAGCAGCAGCAGCAGCAGCAGCAGCAGCAGCAGCAGCAGCAGCAGCAGCAGCAGCAGCAGCAGCAGCAGCAGCAGCAGCAGCAGCAGCAGCAGCAGCAGCAGCAGCAGCAGCAGCAGCAGCAGCAGCAGCAGCAGCAGCAGCAGCAGCAGCAGCAGCAGCAGCAGCAGCAGCAGCAGCAGCAGCAGCAGCAGCAGCAGCAGCAGCAGCAGCAGCAGCAGCAGCAGCAGCAGCAGCAGCAGCAGCAGCAGCAGCAGCAGCAGCAGCAGCAGCAGCAGCAGCAGCAGCAGCAGCAGCAGCAGCAGCAGCAGCAGCAGCAGCAGCAGCAGCAGCAGCAGCAGCAGCAGCAGCAGCAGCAGCAGCAGCAGCAGCAGCAGCAGCAGCAGCAGCAGCAGCAGCAGCAGCAGCAGCAGCAGCAGCAGCAGCAGCAGCAGCAGCAGCAGCAGCAGCAGCAGCAGCAGCAGCAGCAGCAGCAGCAGCAGCAGCAGCAGCAGCAGCAGCAGCAGCAGCAGCAGCAGCAGCAGCAGCAGCAGCAGCAGCAGCAGCAGCAGCAGCAGCAGCAGCAGCAGCAGCAGCAGCAGCAGCAGCAGCAGCAGCAGCAGCAGCAGCAGCAGCAGCAGCAGCAGCAGCAGCAGCAGCAGCAGCAGCAGCAGCAGCAGCAGCAGCAGCAGCAGCAGCAGCAGCAGCAGCAGCAGCAGCAGCAGCAGCAGCAGCAGCAGCAGCAGCAGCAGCAGCAGCAGCAGCAGCAGCAGCAGCAGCAGCAGCAGCAGCAGCAGCAGCAGCAGCAGCAGCAGCAGCAGCAGCAGCAGCAGCAGCAGCAGCAGCAGCAGCAGCAGCAGCAGCAGCAGCAGCAGCAGCAGCAGCAGCAGCAGCAGCAGCAGCAGCAGCAGCAGCAGCAGCAGCAGCAGCAGCAGCAGCAGCAGCAGCAGCAGCAGCAGCAGCAGCAGCAGCAGCAGCAGCAGCAGCAGCAGCAGCAGCAGCAGCAGCAGCAGCAGCAGCAGCAGCAGCAGCAGCAGCAGCAGCAGCAGCAGCAGCAGCAGCAGCAGCAGCAGCAGCAGCAGCAGCAGCAGCAGCAGCAGCAGCAGCAGCAGCAGCAGCAGCAGCAGCAGCAGCAGCAGCAGCAGCAGCAGCAGCAGCAGCAGCAGCAGCAGCAGCAGCAGCAGCAGCAGCAGCAGCAGCAGCAGCAGCAGCAGCAGCAGCAGCAGCAGCAGCAGCAGCAGCAGCAGCAGCAGCAGCAGCAGCAGCAGCAGCAGCAGCAGCAGCAGCAGCAGCAGCAGCAGCAGCAGCAGCAGCAGCAGCAGCAGCAGCAGCAGCAGCAGCAGCAGCAGCAGCAGCAGCAGCAGCAGCAGCAGCAGCAGCAGCAGCAGCAGCAGCAGCAGCAGCAGCAGCAGCAGCAGCAGCAGCAGCAGCAGCAGCAGCAGCAGCAGCAGCAGCAGCAGCAGCAGCAGCAGCAGCAGCAGCAGCAGCAGCAGCAGCAGCAGCAGCAGCAGCAGCAGCAGCAGCAGCAGCAGCAGCAGCAGCAGCAGCAGCAGCAGCAGCAGCAGCAGCAGCAGCAGCAGCAGCAGCAGCAGCAGCAGCAGCAGCAGCAGCAGCAGCAGCAGCAGCAGCAGCAGCAGCAGCAGCAGCAGCAGCAGCAGCAGCAGCAGCAGCAGCAGCAGCAGCAGCAGCAGCAGCAGCAGCAGCAGCAGCAGCAGCAGCAGCAGCAGCAGCAGCAGCAGCAGCAGCAGCAGCAGCAGCAGCAGCAGCAGCAGCAGCAGCAGCAGCAGCAGCAGCAGCAGCAGCAGCAGCAGCAGCAGCAGCAGCAGCAGCAGCAGCAGCAGCAGCAGCAGCAGCAGCAGCAGCAGCAGCAGCAGCAGCAGCAGCAGCAGCAGCAGCAGCAGCAGCAGCAGCAGCAGCAGCAGCAGCAGCAGCAGCAGCAGCAGCAGCAGCAGCAGCAGCAGCAGCAGCAGCAGCAGCAGCAGCAGCAGCAGCAGCAGCAGCAGCAGCAGCAGCAGCAGCAGCAGCAGCAGCAGCAGCAGCAGCAGCAGCAGCAGCAGCAGCAGCAGCAGCAGCAGCAGCAGCAGCAGCAGCAGCAGCAGCAGCAGCAGCAGCAGCAGCAGCAGCAGCAGCAGCAGCAGCAGCAGCAGCAGCAGCAGCAGCAGCAGCAGCAGCAGCAGCAGCAGCAGCAGCAGCAGCAGCAGCAGCAGCAGCAGCAGCAGCAGCAGCAGCAGCAGCAGCAGCAGCAGCAGCAGCAGCAGCAGCAGCAGCAGCAGCAGCAGCAGCAGCAGCAGCAGCAGCAGCAGCAGCAGCAGCAGCAGCAGCAGCAGCAGCAGCAGCAGCAGCAGCAGCAGCAGCAGCAGCAGCAGCAGCAGCAGCAGCAGCAGCAGCAGCAGCAGCAGCAGCAGCAGCAGCAGCAGCAGCAGCAGCAGCAGCAGCAGCAGCAGCAGCAGCAGCAGCAGCAGCAGCAGCAGCAGCAGCAGCAGCAGCAGCAGCAGCAGCAGCAGCAGCAGCAGCAGCAGCAGCAGCAGCAGCAGCAGCAGCAGCAGCAGCAGCAGCAGCAGCAGCAGCAGCAGCAGCAGCAGCAGCAGCAGCAGCAGCAGCAGCAGCAGCAGCAGCAGCAGCAGCAGCAGCAGCAGCAGCAGCAGCAGCAGCAGCAGCAGCAGCAGCAGCAGCAGCAGCAGCAGCAGCAGCAGCAGCAGCAGCAGCAGCAGCAGCAGCAGCAGCAGCAGCAGCAGCAGCAGCAGCAGCAGCAGCAGCAGCAGCAGCAGCAGCAGCAGCAGCAGCAGCAGCAGCAGCAGCAGCAGCAGCAGCAGCAGCAGCAGCAGCAGCAGCAGCAGCAGCAGCAGCAGCAGCAGCAGCAGCAGCAGCAGCAGCAGCAGCAGCAGCAGCAGCAGCAGCAGCAGCAGCAGCAGCAGCAGCAGCAGCAGCAGCAGCAGCAGCAGCAGCAGCAGCAGCAGCAGCAGCAGCAGCAGCAGCAGCAGCAGCAGCAGCAGCAGCAGCAGCAGCAGCAGCAGCAGCAGCAGCAGCAGCAGCAGCAGCAGCAGCAGCAGCAGCAGCAGCAGCAGCAGCAGCAGCAGCAGCAGCAGCAGCAGCAGCAGCAGCAGCAGCAGCAGCAGCAGCAGCAGCAGCAGCAGCAGCAGCAGCAGCAGCAGCAGCAGCAGCAGCAGCAGCAGCAGCAGCAGCAGCAGCAGCAGCAGCAGCAGCAGCAGCAGCAGCAGCAGCAGCAGCAGCAGCAGCAGCAGCAGCAGCAGCAGCAGCAGCAGCAGCAGCAGCAGCAGCAGCAGCAGCAGCAGCAGCAGCAGCAGCAGCAGCAGCAGCAGCAGCAGCAGCAGCAGCAGCAGCAGCAGCAGCAGCAGCAGCAGCAGCAGCAGCAGCAGCAGCAGCAGCAGCAGCAGCAGCAGCAGCAGCAGCAGCAGCAGCAGCAGCAGCAGCAGCAGCAGCAGCAGCAGCAGCAGCAGCAGCAGCAGCAGCAGCAGCAGCAGCAGCAGCAGCAGCAGCAGCAGCAGCAGCAGCAGCAGCAGCAGCAGCAGCAGCAGCAGCAGCAGCAGCAGCAGCAGCAGCAGCAGCAGCAGCAGCAGCAGCAGCAGCAGCAGCAGCAGCAGCAGCAGCAGCAGCAGCAGCAGCAGCAGCAGCAGCAGCAGCAGCAGCAGCAGCAGCAGCAGCAGCAGCAGCAGCAGCAGCAGCAGCAGCAGCAGCAGCAGCAGCAGCAGCAGCAGCAGCAGCAGCAGCAGCAGCAGCAGCAGCAGCAGCAGCAGCAGCAGCAGCAGCAGCAGCAGCAGCAGCAGCAGCAGCAGCAGCAGCAGCAGCAGCAGCAGCAGCAGCAGCAGCAGCAGCAGCAGCAGCAGCAGCAGCAGCAGCAGCAGCAGCAGCAGCAGCAGCAGCAGCAGCAGCAGCAGCAGCAGCAGCAGCAGCAGCAGCAGCAGCAGCAGCAGCAGCAGCAGCAGCAGCAGCAGCAGCAGCAGCAGCAGCAGCAGCAGCAGCAGCAGCAGCAGCAGCAGCAGCAGCAGCAGCAGCAGCAGCAGCAGCAGCAGCAGCAGCAGCAGCAGCAGCAGCAGCAGCAGCAGCAGCAGCAGCAGCAGCAGCAGCAGCAGCAGCAGCAGCAGCAGCAGCAGCAGCAGCAGCAGCAGCAGCAGCAGCAGCAGCAGCAGCAGCAGCAGCAGCAGCAGCAGCAGCAGCAGCAGCAGCAGCAGCAGCAGCAGCAGCAGCAGCAGCAGCAGCAGCAGCAGCAGCAGCAGCAGCAGCAGCAGCAGCAGCAGCAGCAGCAGCAGCAGCAGCAGCAGCAGCAGCAGCAGCAGCAGCAGCAGCAGCAGCAGCAGCAGCAGCAGCAGCAGCAGCAGCAGCAGCAGCAGCAGCAGCAGCAGCAGCAGCAGCAGCAGCAGCAGCAGCAGCAGCAGCAGCAGCAGCAGCAGCAGCAGCAGCAGCAGCAGCAGCAGCAGCAGCAGCAGCAGCAGCAGCAGCAGCAGCAGCAGCAGCAGCAGCAGCAGCAGCAGCAGCAGCAGCAGCAGCAGCAGCAGCAGCAGCAGCAGCAGCAGCAGCAGCAGCAGCAGCAGCAGCAGTAGTGTATTGTAAGAAGTTTTGGCTTAACCAGCTTACAAGGGGGGGTTTCCGGTATTTTACAGTTTCGTAGTTTTACAATTATTTTGTACATATCTCCTTAATCAATGGTCCAAGGCGAAAGCTCTTATTTTTAAAGCGTTTACTACAAAATAAAATAAATTATTCATGTCTTCTTTTGTTCTTAGTGTTAGGATTTCATTCGTTGTCTCACCGCTATTACTTAGCCAGTGGGACCTGTGTCCCGCGAACGCTGGGCATTGCAATAACATGTGTTCAAGAGTATCTAATTGTTTCATGTTACATGTTTGGCATAAGCTTTCGCCGTCTAGTATTGCTTTATTTCCGTTCCAACGTAAGTAGGTTGTGTGTCTACTCGCTACCCTTAGCTGTCCAATCAGGCCTAGTTTTTTCATGTTTATTTCCTCTCTCAGGTATCTATTTTCCATGAATATGTTTTTGTATACATGTGAGTAGTTTGAGTCTAGCGCCGCCGTAATGTCAATGTGCAGGATTTTGTTTCTTAACACCGAGCTCATTTCATTTTTGAATCTTTTTATTATATTTGCATCTTGACAATTTTTGACGTGCTGAAACCCAATCTCTGTTAGTGTGTTATTGAGATAGGATATGAACTTATTTTCTAAACGTTTGTTGGGACTGTCATGTAACGTTTTGAGTTTCTCGTAACATTTCCTGGGTAGTCGGCTTTCTGGCATCTCGAGTAACTTACACCACCATCTGAGAAATCTTTCGAATATGTCTAATTCCAGTTTCGTTCTGTTTGTCTCGAGTCTAATTATGTAGTTTGGTGTGTTCCTTGGCCATCCCAGCATTGTTTTGAAGTATTTTACTTGTATTCTTTCTATATCATTTGGGTAGTTTATTGCCCATATTTCGGCGGCGTACAGAAGCGTCGTCGATACGATAGACTCGAAAAGTTTCTCACATGCGGCTATTGATTTGGGTTTTGCGTCAGCAGCTGCTTCACCGAGGCTATGGCCGCGTTTGCTTTTGCTACTCTTTGGTTTAACGCTTCTCTAAATTTCCCTGAGCTCGCGAAGTGCACGCCCAAGTATGAATAGGTTCTTGTGATTTCTATTGGGATCTCACCGAAATGAAAATTGTTTAGTTTCGACCATCTGGGACTTCTGTGGAACGGTACTATTTTAGTTTTTCCTGTGTTTACTTCTAGTTGGTTTTTGTCGCAGTAAGCCTTTAAGCAGTTTAGTTTCTTTTGAACGTCTATCTGAGATTCTGCGAGTATTACAATATCGTCGGCGAATGCTAGTAGTAGGATTTCGAGATCACCTCCCAGGCCCACGCCTGATAGGCCTGCTTGTTTGAAAGATTTTTCAATGTCGCTGATGAATAAAAGGAATAGAATTGGACTTAAGCTTTCTCCTTGGGGTGTACCCTTTGCGATTTTCATTAATTTCGAGATTTGTCCGTTTACATGGAAGCGAATTCCCAGTACTTTATATAGATTTCGGATAACCTGTAGAAGTTTGCTATTCAGTCCGAAAGACTCTAACTTTTCCCACATTTTAAGATGGTTTACTGAATCGAAGGCCTGTTTAAAATCGACAAAAATCGCGAAGAGATACCTTCCCTTCTTCATCAGAGTTATGTCTATTGCTGCCGTTAGGCAGAAAAGGTTGTCTGTACAGCTTCTGTTTTTTCTAAATCCACCTTGGCTTTCTGGTAGGAGATTTGCCATTTCAGCCCATTCCTGGAGACGGTTTGCTAGGATTTGTGTGAACCATTTTGATATATTATTGAAAAGTGAAATTGTGCGGTAGTTGCTTGGATCTGTGCGGTCTCCTTTTTTGTGGAGGACTATCGATTTCGCCTGTCCCCAGCTTGCTGGGATACTGCCGGAATCGAGAGTCTTATTGAAAAGTGATAGGATTACTTGTGTCCATTCTATTGGTAATGCTTTGTAGAATTCGTTGGCTAGCCCATCGGGACCCGGTGCTTTTTCGTTTTTTCTGTGTCTGATGCACTTTATTAGTTCGCCTAGCTCTATTTGTTTGTCCAAGAATGGGTGGTGGTTCACTAAGGTTATCATGCGATGTAAGGATGGGTAGCGACTTTGGTTTTTTTCGTAATAACTCTCCCATGTATTCAACTCTATAGGAAAATGAGAATGAGTGAAAGAGCTATTGAAGAGCGAGAGGAGATGAGAGGAGATGCTAGGAAACGCGTGCTTGATGCAAAACGGGGGGATCCGATCTAAATCAGACGAGAGAGAAGTACCGACAGATAATTGGAATGCTTTTAGAAGATCGCCCTGTATTCGAGGTATGTGCAAGGTGGAGAAGAGTTAATTACAGACGCATAGAAGAGGTTTAACTCATCGGCGGAGAAGTATCTTAAAGGTGAGGTGTGGGTTGATTTACCTAGGCCAGTTCCTTTCACATGACATTGACGTCATTTGTGTTGCTTAGACGACCGAGGTGGTAATCACTTATAGCACGCTTAATATCCTCGTTAAGTTCGTTGCGAATATGTCTGTAGACCGCATAACCAAGGAGACAGTTCGCTCGTCTGGCTTGCTTATAAATCCTACTTCGATTGCGGATACGATTTTTAAGTTCAACAGTCAGCCACGGTGCAGGCGGTTTTTTTACTAAGAAGGAGCGCATGGGAGCGTGGGAATCGAACGCGTTTGAAATATGACGGCCGGCAAAGCGTATATATTTTGCCTCGATTGTTAGACGTATGTATATTTTTTTCTATTTATCTCATACTTATGCGTCAATAAAATCGGTTTTCTATGAGTTTTCCATTATCCGCAGGTATTGAGAACGGCAATGGAATATCTCTCTCTTCTAATTAACTTCGCATAAGCGATCAAATCGCAAATAATCTGTATGTCCAAACTTATTACGACTTTACTTGGACTTATATTTTTTGCCAGATATTTAAAAAGTTTTGGAATTCGATCGATCGTGCGATTGGTTTCAGAGATAACCATACTCCGTTGCAAGTCTGATGTGTTCATGAATTTCTGAGTACGTCCGAACTAAAGTTTATCTGTGCGATTATCTATGACTTGTGCAAATTGTCTTTATATTCGGAAAGATCCTCGTCATTAGTTATCGGTAAAACTTCACGTGGGTAACTATTGGCGCACTAAATAATGGTATACGGAAAAATTTGATTGCATAAAAAAAGTTACACCGAAAAACTTGTATTTCGCGTAATTTCCGTTTCGGATATTTTCTTACCGATCCAACTATGAACACACAGCGCAAAATTTTTTACATTTTACTTCTTAGCTGCATTACGATTTTGTCAACGTCTTAGATGCTGGGAGGATATGGACATGAAACTTTTAACTTTTCGTCAAAATCAAACACATAACACTCTTTCTTTTCGTCGGATGTTGAAAAAAGAAGGCGATGCAACGACCACACTAATAACACTATCAACTACGCTGTCCGCTATCAAGCAATCGAATGAACGGAGACATGCGCATGTTAAAATAACATAATGCTACAATCTTGAAAAAAAAAATAATGACATAGGAAACCAATGTAAAATAATAGCCCTATATTAGTCTATAGTCCATTCGACGTTGCATGTCTGATGACTTTGTCAATTGCTGAATACGTGCTCGAGCAATACGAATTCAAGATTATCTGCGATTCATCCATATAATTTGCTTCGACCTTAGCGGGAAGTCCTCGCGATCGTTCGTCGCTGAATCATCTTAACGTTTAATGGTTGCATACAAAGTTTCCTCGCACAAAGCTTGCGATTTTTCTTTCCGTAACGCTATGGGGTTGGAAGCATCAGCGACACATGAAGACGTCAAAAGTGCCGGAGAGCTTCACGCATGGAACAAACGTGTTCTATCGATCGGCGGTATGTGGCCGTTAGAACCGAGTTATCTGAAGTTTTACATGAGCTATGTATATTTCGTCGTTCACGGGATATTTGCAATTGGTGATTTGGTCAGTGTACTAGGCGATATGTCACAAATGATCGAAAATCTTCTGGTAACCGCTGTAGAAGCTATGGTCGGAGTGAAGATGATGGTACTGAGGCACTCTAGTTTGCTCGAAAAAGTTTTGAACGAAGTGCTGTTAGGCGTTAATGAGAATAATTACAGAAATAAAAAGGAGATGAAACTGTATTTGGCTTATAACAGAATTGGGAAAACTTTTTTCCAAATATCGAGCTTCGTGTGCCTCGCCACGTGTGGCTTTTATCATATCAAGCCCTTGGAAGATATATTGAATGCCGGTAAAAATAATGTCATCATTGTGTCATCGCATGTGAAAGTAAAGTAAATAATTTGAGAAAGTTATATTACTCTTTGACAGTATTCCGCAACGGGACAATCCCATCCATCTTGCCATATCGAACGCGTTTGTTCTTCAACATCACGGACACGCGCACTTACACGCTTTTATATCTACTTCAGACGCCGATGTTTTATTATCATTATTTTCATACAATGTCGATTTGTTTTCTCTGCACTTTGATAATACACGTTGCCGGTGAAATGTCTGTTCTGGCACATAGAATACGGACAATCAAATCGTCGGATGTCTCGATGGAGTATTACTCTAATGTCTTTGGCGAAGTAATAAGAAAGCATTACAAAATAATCTGGTAAGCATTGCAGTCGTAAGAGGGTCACAAGTAGAAATTTATAACATATTTCAAAACTGAATTGAAAAGGACTGCTACAGCGATCGACGATATTTTCAACGTTGTTTTATTAGAGGAACTTGTGATCTCGACAATTCTTCTTGGTCTTACTTCTTACAGCCTACTCTCGGTACGAAATATTCAGTAGAGACTTAGAGGACTGTGGATTAATTATGAAAGTAACGAAAATAAGTTTTTTTTCACAGAAACCGTTTATGGAATCCATGTCTGAATATTTTTTCATAATTAATTACATCGCGGCTCTTCTCGTAGTGATTCTTGTTTATTGTATTATCGGTGAATATCTTGTACAAGAGGTGAAACGTCTTTATTGATATTGTACGGATAATGGTGTTGATATAGAAAAATATATAAATAAATCTCTAATGCAATTTTTCTAGAGCACAAACGTGCAAAATGCATATTACGAATGTCAGTGGTACAAAATGCCGTCAAAGTATCAAAAGCATATGATTATTTGTATGGCTCGTTTACAAAACCCTTTACAACTTACAGCTGGACGATTCTATGTTTTTTCACTATCCCGATTCAATAGTGTAAGTGTCGCTGTTTATCGATATGTATGCTAATAAAAAATTATTTGTTTTTATTTTAGGTACTCAAAACCGCTATGGCTTATATATCAATGCTACGTGCCATCAGTTAACAACTGAAATTATAGAATTAGACACGAGACCATTGTAAATGTTCTGAAAAATCAATTAGAATGTGGCTAAAGTTCCTACGTTTCCTCACGTAATTTATTTCGAATAAAAATCAATCTTCGTTACGATTCAGTATTCGAGAAAGTATACACAGACCGGACCGGATTAGAACCGAATTATAGTATAATTATAGTATTATGCGTTTTGCAATTGCTTCACGGGTATTTTAAGAATCAAAATGATGTAAGTTGCACAATTGGAAATTTGATTAGAGTTTCAAATTGATAGTAGTAGTAGTGGTCTTTATTCATGTATACCCTGACGTGTGTTTACAAATTCCTTACTTTATGTAAAAAAGTGGATCGCGACCTTATAGAGCAATGTTTGGCTACCCGTTTATAGTTCAACACTTCCGATTACGCTTCACCACTTTGCTATTTCCAGGTATGGAGATCACATAATAATAAATAAATGTTATTGCTTTATTTTTCTTGCATTTGTACTTATTTAGAGTTTCACATTGATACAAGAACTGAGAGCAAGAAAAAAAAACCTGATAGAAACTCACGACTTTTTCTAATGAGTCAACTGCGGCTTCCCCGTTTCGATGTATCTATAGGAAGCAGGGATGCACATGACTTGCTGAAAAACTCGATCAAAATTGTCTATGATATTCCAACGACGGTAATAATAGAAAATAGATGGATAATCGCTACCTGCTATTAAATCTACGGCAAATTTACGATTATATGTCATACGGTACATGTCGCGTCCTCGATTTCTAAGTTTGTCGAGGTATCGATTCACGATTACCCCTACATCATGCAAATAATTTCAGCCGTACCAGAAGATAACGATTGCAAATAAATCTTGTCGGTAAACGTCGTAGGTAAATCGTCGCTGTCGAAACGTTGCAGGAAGATAATTACTCACGCGAACTTGGTAGTGTCACATGTAGCGCAATGAAGAAAGCATTGCCTCTCGATGTGAAAAGTGCCAGAAAATTGCACATATGGAATAAACAAGTGTGTTCGATCGGCGGTGTATGGCCACTGGAACCGATGTATCTGAAGATTTACATATGGAGCGCGTATTTCGGTGGTCATGGGATTTTATCGGTCGGTGATTTGAATAGTGTATTTGGCGTTATGTCACTCACGATTGCAAATCTTCTCAAGACGTCCATTGACGTCATGGTCGGAGTGAAAATGATGCTGCTAAGGCACTCTAAGTTGCTTGAAAAAGTTCTGAAAGAAGTGCAGAACGGCGCGAACATGGAGACTTACAGAGATCAGACGGAAATGAAATTATATTTGGCTTACAAAACTGTTGGGCAAATATTTTTCAAGATAATTACTCCTGTGGCTTTCGCAACTTGCTTCGGCTATCATTTAAAACCACTAAAAGATATATTGAACGCCGGTAAGAAACGATTGATAAGCATGTAAAAATCTGTAAACTAAATGACAAAAAGAATATAATCAATAATATTTCGATATCTCATTCTCTTTGATAGTATTGTACAACGAGACAATACCTGTCGTTTTACCATATCGAATGCGTATATTTTTTGACATTACGGATATGTCAACATACGCAATTGTGTATCTTGTTCTCACACCTATTTTTTATTATCGCTATTTCCATCATATATCTATTTGTTTTCTCTGCACGTTGATCGTTAACGTTACCGGCGAAATGTCTGTTTAGGCATATAGAATACGGAACATCAAGTTACCTGATTCCTCGAAGGATAACGATAATAATAGAAATCATTTAGAAATTGATTTTCGTGACATATTTATGAAAGATTATAATATTATATGGTGGTCATATATATGGTAGTAATTAAGCCAGAAGAGAGCAATATTATGCAAACAAATAAAATGTTCAAAGATAAATTTTGTTGCGACAAACAATTGTGAAAAAGGACTGCCACAGTAGTCAATGATATTCTCAACGCAGTTTTGTGGGAGGAACTCGTTATGTCGACAACGCTTCTTGGCATCACCTCTTACAGTTTACTTACGGTACGAAATTTTTGTACACACACTGTAGACATTATTGCATGGAAGTTTCAAAGATTTATGTGAAAGCGTCTGGGACGGGTATGGCCGGTTCTCAAACCCCATATAGTACCCATCGGTCTTCCCAGATCAATCCCATCGTCCTACCCAGAGTTGACCCAGTCATTCCCATACTACTTTTTTCTACGCGGGATGGTACGATATGCCATTAAAGTATGGAAAGCAGTTGTCTATACGTATGGCTCGAGCGCAGAACCTTTTTTACGTTTTACGATTTTACGTTTTTTCACTGGGCAGATTTAGTGCCGTAAGTATATTTGTATGCATAAATAAAGATGTGCATATAAATTGTATTCATTCCTTAAGTACTGAAAACCGCGCTGGCTTATATATCAATGCTACGCACGGTCAGTTAACCCACGATAAGTCATAGCTCTATCCCCGGTCTTAGGCGCTAGTATAGCAATATTTTTCACCTACTTTGCGTTCGTTAGTCCCATTTCAGGACGGTTTTACGAATTGTAACTTATGTTAATAATTAGGGTTAACAACGGAAATTATGAATAAATGTTCTGAAATATCAAATTAAATATTGCTGAGGCTGTGCGGTTCTTCATATAATTTATTACGAGAAAAAATCGACGACCGGTGCGCTTCAGATTTCGAGAAACCACATACAATCGGATCGATCTGCTGATTATCCACCAGCCATTTGGGAATAAAAATTACGTAAGTCATTTGGTTGGAGTTGTTGGATATTGAGTATTGTATTCTGTGGTTACTCCGAACCCCTAAGGGTTACGGGCTCCTTCACTTCTCTCTTTCCTCCTTCCTTATCCATTGTCACCGGTTCGATTCTTGGGTCTGGAGCTTCGTCGCGCCTCGTCAGGTGTTAGTAGTCTCGGACATACGGGTATAGTCGTAGTTCGTACGGCCTATCTCCGGAACTACGTCCTCATCCGTTTTCCTTTCACCCAGGGGACTTCAGTCTCGGGAATCGAACCCGAGCCTACTGCGTGAGGGTGAGGCCACGCTCACCCTCGGTTGGAGTTGTTAATTGATATAATAACTAAGTATATGCTAAGTTAATTGATATAATAACTAATAATAAAAAGCTCAACCAAAACTGTCTATGCTATATGCCCAGGAAGATAATTACAGAAGATAGATAAATGCTTGCTGCCTGCTATTAGAAATCTTGACAATAACTAGTCTATGGACGTAGAAGTCGTCAAGGTGAGGAGACCTTTAAGAATAAAAGCCTTTCCGGTGGTTGGAAAGAGTAGGGGCTAACAAGAATGCGGTAATAAAATAAACGATATTGGAGAGGTTGCAAAGAATGGAATTATATGTAATACGAAACGTGTATACGGTATCGGAGAAATATGTTACATTTGCGGTAAGCGCGTTTCATCGGAGGGCTTCAGAAAAACCGTTTTCCGTTAGGTATATCGCTTTAAATATTTTTATTAATTAATTGAATGACGATTTTATAATGGTCGGATCGGGTCATCCACTGGTCAGTGGGGTAGAATCAGTTGGCCACTTATGGTAATACGTCACATGATGGCCGTTTCTTAATGGTGGGGGGTGCTGGGGGCATGTTACTAGCAGTGGACGAGGCCTAGATATCTATTCATATACAAGTTCGAAGCTCCTTCTTCTCGTAATATCTTCGAAAATCTATGGGCATAGCTCGATTTTATTTTTTTAATGCGTCCCTAATAATGTTGTTATATTACTTTAGAAAGAAAATTCTAATAAAGTAGTCTGAAAATATATGAATTTAAAAAAAGAATGTTGCTGGTCACGTGGCGCCATATGCAGTGCATGCTAATTGACACAACTTTAAGCTCCTGTATCTCGGTGTTCCCTCGGAGAAAAATTATTAGAAATTCTTTAAAGAAGCCTCCTTCATTGCTTTATAACACTTGTGATTCTTAGTTCCAAAAGTAGAAAAGTCGCTGTGTGACGTATTCCCTTAACAGTAGAGGGAATGATGGTCACTTATCAGTGAAGAAAAAGTTGGCCACTTGCAGTAAAAAATTGTCTTTTTTATATCGGAATACGAAGTTCCGTACAAATAATTTTGTTAAATAGGTGACAAACTGTTTTGTTCAGGTTTGAATATATACAAATCTGTCCTTTTATTTTCCATGTCATTAATAATTTTAGGTTGTAATTTATTTGTAAAACTAGAGCTGGATGGTGCGATCGGAAAATTAACAAATAAAAGATTGTGGACGTTCGTAGACAATAAATCGTTGTAAAAAGTACACACTTTTTTATTACTGTGCTTAACAGTGGAGAGAAAGATTGCCACTTGGCAGTGGAAGACAACTGTTCCGTGGGAGAGCCAATTAGCAGTGCGAGCGGCACCTTTTCCATGGTATCCAGCGGTCCTTGAACTCCTTGAAGTCCTGGAACTGTCCTTGAATTTTACCCGTCCTTGAAGAAGCACTGGAATTTCCTTGAATTTCACCTAATGTCCTTGAATTTCACCTAATGTCCTTGAATTTTTAATTTCCCCGCAAGTTTGAGCTTGCTTCAAAATGTATATGAGGCATTCCATATCAATTCAAAAACAAAACAAAAAAAAAATCCCAAACAATTTCTAAAAATCGGGATAATTCGTTCGAGTTTCAAACACCAAGTTTCACATTTTTCGGAATTTTTTATGACGAGATATTGCAATTTTCTTAATTTTAATGAAAACAATAATATCTCGGGAACGGTTAGCCGTATCAAAAATTCTAAAAAACGAACATCTGCGGTTTTTGATGACCCACAAGAAAAAAATTTAATTGAGTAAGTTTAGACCACATTTTACCGCAAAATCATCGAAAATATATTTTTTTTACGGGAAGGACACTCGATATCGTCATAAGAATAATTTTCTTACATTCTGTAAGTGAATAACGAACGTTCAGTATTTTTTTTATCATGGGATGCGCAATCGCTCATAAGTTACAGCAGTATCAATTTTTTAAATCGCATATTCGATTATAGTTCGATTTTCAAACATAAACTTGATTTGGTCGTGTGTTACCGGAGATCAAATTTGTGTTTGTATTCTGTGAGAGAAAATTATAGTTTCGTTAGAATACAAAAGGATTAACCGATATTCGCAGCAATTATCCGACTTCTTAAAAAAAAAAATTATTTTGAAGATATGAAGCTTTTTTTGCATTTGATGTATTTGCAATATTTTTTTCTCAAGGAACGACAATCGTTTTTTTATTTTTAAAAATTTCCCCGAATTGTGGATATGAAAAACGAATTTTCGGTATTTTTTATATTATGGGATTTTCAATCGGTAATATGTAATTTTACCGATTTTATTAATAGCTTTTTTTCAGGACGATTTTTTTTTTTTAATGGCTCGCTTTACGCTCGCCAGTCGCTTTTAATATTTATTTATCATCAGTTCGCGCATAGGAACTAGATCTCTCCGACGCATACTACTCGTTCGTTCAACAACGCAATTTGTTGTACTCGTTATCAAATGTACCGTGGGCTTTCGTCAGATAAATCTGCGTTTTATGTGTCCAATCTCGTCTCTAGATTCCTATTTTCGTCTGTTTGCAGAATACGATAGTACAATTAGTACAACTTGACAACAAGTGCCCTGAATTTAATAAACGAATATGAACTTTAAACAATTTTAACTGTAACTTATGAGCGATTGTGCATCCCATGATAAAAAAAATACTGAACGTTCGTTATTCACTTACAGAATGTGAGAAAATTATTCTTATGACGATATCGAGTGTCCTTCCCGTAAAAAAAAAAATATTTTCGATGATTTTGCGGTAAAATGTGGTTTAAAATTACTGAATTAAATTTGAATAAATTTTTTTCTTGTGGGTCATCAAAAACCGCAAATTTTCGTTTTTTAGAATTTTTGATACGGCTAACCGTTCCCGAGATTTTATTTTTTTCATTAAAATTAAGAAAATTGCAATATCTCGTCATAAAAAATTCCAAAAAATTTGAAACTTGGTGTTTGAAACTCGAATGAATTATCCCGATTTTTATAAATTTTTTGGGATTTTTTTTTTTTTGTGTTTGAATTGATATGGAATGCCTCATATTACTAGCGACCATCCTAAAAAAGTGTGTTTTTCAGTTTCGCCGAGACACATTGTGACGCGGTATTTTTGGCACGTCACAAAAAGTTTGAAAAGCGGCGAGAGAGAGAGTTCACATGCGCCAGGACGGCGCGCCGTTCACATTTCACGAGCAAATTCGCAAGGGTTCAGTAGCGTTAGAAAATAGATAATTAATTACGCCGAATATTTTACATGCACTCTCCGTCGACGGCGAGGCTCGAGGGTCGAGCGAGGCTCAAGGTCGTCTCATACCGGTAGACGAAATCCTTGGTCTACTGAAAGAAAGGGCTGTACCAACTCTCTCTGGACGTAACAATGAGGATCTTTCTCCGGTCCACTGAAGAAAGAATAATTGGCTGTTCATCTCCCGGAGCGTTCCATCTGGCCAACTGCTGTTTGTTATCGCACAACTTCTCCGTCGCCGTGTTCGCGACTATGCGTCGGCCGACGGTCGATATTTCGAATATTTACGCGCGAGTCATGCGAAGGAGCGTAATTGCGAGGCTTTCCTGCGAGGCGCCACTCAACGATAAGCTAGGCCGTGAGAATTAGAGCGATGAGGGGGGGTCGAGCGATCGCGATCGACGAGCGTAAAAAAATATTCGGGGATTCGCCTGGGGAACGGTGTACGTGATGGTGCGTCGTCGTGTGGCTCTCCGGAGAAAACTTATAGCGGGAGGAAGGACGATCGAGACCGAGGATTTTGTGGACCCGAATATTCGAGAGACGGATGTATCTGAACGGCTTCTCTACGGGATTTGGTTCGATAGAATAGATCACTTGGTGCCCAACCGATAGAAGAGCGAAGAACGCGAAGAATACCGGGCGTCATTATATTTGGGACGAGTGGCTCGAGCCGTTTTTCAGAAATTCTCGGTTAAGAGCCCGTCATAATTCTTGGCGCCCAACGTGGGGCAGTGGCGTAAATTTCGGAATCGCTTACGCGAAATAAAAGTGATCGAAGATAGAGCGCGTGAAAGTTAGCAAGTGCCATGAGACTCTCGGAAATTGTCGGGCGAGAAACAAAGCCGCTGTCGCTAGGCCGAGCTGTGCGAGGACTCCGAGCGTTCGCGGAAAAAAATGTAAATATCACGCAACGATACTCGGCCGAGCCAGTTCGGAGTGCCGAAA
Organism: Exephanes ischioxanthus; assembly: GCA_958510785.1. Lineage (NCBI taxonomy): Eukaryota > Metazoa > Arthropoda > Insecta > Hymenoptera > Ichneumonidae > Exephanes > Exephanes ischioxanthus. Next base: position 11,606,600 of record OY294019.1, on the reverse strand, counting down.
AATAGCGAACCGTGCGCTGAGGGATAAATCGCTGAAATTACGAGCCTCGAGACGGGCGAAAGATTTTGCGAAGAGTGATAGTGTCCGCGGTTGACGCGAAAGCGAGCGAGAGCTCGAGCCTCGAGTGTCCGTGCGTAAACAAGAAGAACGTAAACACCGCGCGTCGATACTTGGCCGAGCCCGTGACAAGCGCACAAACGGTAGACCGGGTAGAAAAAATATTCGTGCGAGAATATTTCGGTGACGCTCAACCGACGGAGAACTGTGAGTGAATTTCGAGGACTGTGAGAGAGTGAAATTTGAGAAGGTCGAGTGATTGGAAGCCTGAACGTTATCCAAGGAAGACAGGAGATAGAATCCAACCGAGCGTCCTCGAGCGTCCTCGAGCGTCCTCGAGCGTCGGGAACGATGACTGTGACAGTGAGCAGTGAGAACGGGCAATCTCGAGCAAGCATCGAGTCAGTACGATGGGATGATGATTTGCCGGCCGAGATCGTGCGACAGCTGTTGGAATTAGCCAACGCGAGTGTAGAGGGGGAATCGGGGGAAACCCGCGATCGGCTGAAGCGGTGTAAGCTCCGGGAGCAAGGTGATCGCGAAGTATGGTGGACCGCGGAGGACGAAGCCCCGGCACCGGAACTCGCGATGGTCGACGAAGTGACAGACTTGAAGGTACGCTCCACCCTCCACACGTCAGGCTTGAGTCCGGATGGTGCGCCGGCCGTCGCAAGGAATCGACTATGAAAATGGGTGAGTGCGGTGTTGCACCGTTTGAGCGATATCGACGGCCAGAGGGATCACGTCGCGCTGTATCATGGCGAAGCCCCGAGAAAAGTCCAGGAGGACGGGCCACGGGGTACGCCCATTGATGCAGCAGATCGTGGATCAGGAAACCAGCCGGAGACAGACAGCGAAATGACGACGAGAAGAAGAGAAAAGCGGCGCAGCGGAAGGGCCCACCACCGAGAAGTGCTGATGAGACGGCGAAAAAGCGAGATAACTGAGGACTCGCTCGGCGAATCTGGAATTTAATTTTTAGGCACTCACTCCTTACACGTAAGAAGTGGCTTTTAAAATGACTATTTCATCAAATCTTCATCCCATCAGACGTCCGTGTCATGGTATATTTTTGCAACGAATCAACCAACGAGGCTGAAACTTGTTGCGTACTCTTCTTGTATCGTTAACATAATAACTGAAAAATCTGAAACCATTTAAAAGATTAATAGCAATACTATAAACAAATTAACGATAAATTACTCTAAAATATCACTTTTTTCGTTGACACATTTGTACCTTGAGACCCGGTATCATACTTGAACTTAAAAAAAACTGTTCCAACACTTCCAATATCATGAACATATAACCCAACAATTTTACACTATTTAAAAAAATATATATATTGTGACAGGAATTTCTGGGTGGAGGGCAAATTTATCGGAACCCTCCAGTACCTGTAAAAACGTCACAAAACCCCGTCCCTTGATCGGTTTATATTTTACTAATACTGCGCGCCATCCGCACACGGTGTGCGACCCGATCGGCAAAGATTTTAACTAGAGGAAAAAGTTGTGCTCGGCCAGCAAGCAGCCTTGGGGGAATAGGGCGGTCCGGTGAATTTAAGCTGAGTTATGGGGAAAATCAATCCAACAGTCGTTAAACAAAATACTAATTTACGAGAGACAATACGACTGTTTATTGAACAAAAATAGCATTAGGTATTTTTGTTCAATAAACAGTCCTATTTTTGTAGTAATGTATAATGTCTCAAGAATATTGTGTTAAAATTTCAAGTCGATCGGAGCAAAATTAACGAAGTTATGAATATTTGAACGCAACCCAAAAAAATTGGGTTGTTTCATCAATTTGTTAATAACATTTTGGAATTATTATTATGCGAAATTAATCTTTTGAGTACCTTTAATATGCATGAATTTTTTCAGATTTTTATACAATCGAGAAATGTTCTCAAACTTATGTGAAATGAGCGCTAAGCGACCAAACTCTTCGCGTTTTTCAAAGCGTTTTTCTGAAACTTGTCATATTTGAAGTCCGTGTTCACGATAACTCATAATCTACTGGACCAATCGTTTTGGAATTTTGCACAGTACTTCTTCACATAACTCACCAGGTATTGTCGAGAGTTTTTTTGTTTTTTTTTTTTTATAATTACTAATTTTTCAACAACAAATAAGCCGATTTTTTTTTAGCGAAAGTCGGTTTTTTAGCTCCCAAGTGCTACGAAAAATTTGAAAATCGAAAAAAAAATCCTCTCGTCATTACCTCGAAAAACATCTCCTTTGACAAATGCATTTTGATTTTTTTGTTTCGGATGATTCTGTTGCGAGTTATAATGAACACCGCAAATCAACTTTTTTTCGAGGCGCCTCCGGAGATACATTGTCACTCGCTGAATTTTGTATATTTTGCAATGAAAATTTAGGAAAATGTTGTTCAAATGTTATATTATTATATGGAAATTTACTGAATAAATGAACACTATCTATATCGCCAAAAAAAAATCTTAAAAACATGCCTTTTTTCACCGAATTAACTTTACCCCACCGTTAAATTAATAAATATTCTACACTATCAGCTAGGCCCTGCGGTGTCGCCTCGTGTGAGCCCGAACGAGCCGAAAATTACGGCGCAAAATTTTGCCGCGCTACAACATGAAGCTGATTCGTATGGAGGTTCGTGTGTGGATTAAGCGGCAGGGGTGGATTTGCGCTTGCGTGCGGGTTGCTACCGTCCACGAATCCACTCTCATTTTGCGGCAGAGGCTCATGGGTATTTGTTCGAGATCGGGACATTTTCTTAAAATCTAGTTATAATAGGACTTTTGACAGAAAGGAACGTGAGAAACTTTCGAAAATCTATGAAGATTTATTTTTGAATTCGAGATTGGAATATCTCGAAAGAAGTCGAGATTTAATAAAATTCAAAAATTTGAATATTTCGAAAGAATTCGAGATTTTTTTTTTTTTTTTTTTTTTGCATTTTCCCCCCTCTTATCCAGACTCCAACCTTTAGGGTCTTATAGTCGGTCGGCCCGGCTTTCCTTACATTATTATTTAATTATTCGTCATCCGAAGCATTTCTGCCGCGAGCCAGTCCCCCCAATGTGCGGCCGCATCCGTCTTTCCCCACCGTATCGCATTTGCCATGGCATATTTACCACGGGCATAGGAAAACTGCGGAAAACCATATGCCGATACGGTCGGTCCCAAGTTCGCTTCACGGCGCCGGAGCTACGTCATGCCTAAGGCGAGAATGTAAACATGGACTACAGCAATATATACGCGACGTATACACGTACAAACAGGTACGTGTAGATTACTCGTATATATATCTGGAGCTTTGTCTCGCCCATATTTTCATTTTTCGACAAAGCGACGGCACCAGGATTCGAACCCGCGACCTGTCGGTGCTCTGGTCTTGAGGCAAGCACGCTAACCACTAGGCCACCGCACCGGTATTTTATTTGAAATTTGAAAATTCGAATATTGGATATTTCACGTCTGACTGATCACTTCTGACACCAAAAAATCTATTATGTCTCAGTGGTCGATTAAATACGAGACATGGGCTCGTCGAGTCAAGGGCGTACGAATAACTTGTCCGCAGCGATAAGAAGTCCCTATAACTTTATCTGTATATATTGTAACTGTTTGACTATCGGCAACCCCCCGAAGCCCAGTCAAACCCACGGCTAACAGCACTGAGTAAGAGAGCGCGAGGGGTAAGTGGCGCCATCCGACGAGATCGACCGGCGGCAGGATCGATAGCCGAGCGTCGCGCACGCGCAGGAACCAAGGACATCGAGGATGCGGAAGCACAGCGACGCCGTTCGACGGAGCCACTACAGAAACGCGCTCAAGGTCGGAGAAAGGCGAAAGCGTGGGAAAACCGCCGCAGATGATTGGCCAAAAGTGACGACATTGAAAAATTGCACGGCACCAACAGGTACACTATTAGCTCAGCGACTAATACCGGTAGTGCGTCACGGGAATATCGACCCGGCATTGGAGGGCGAGGGGAGCTCCCCGCGAGTAACCAATAAGAAAATTAATAATCGGCCGATCGCACGCAGGCGCAAGTCCGCCAAAAATATGCAAAATTCACAGGGAGGGAGGTGAAAATTTGCATATAAAAAGGCAAAAAATCGACCATCGATCATCAGTTCTTCGATCAGCAGTTCAACAATCTACCTTACCAGCGGACAACCCTCAAGGACTAACAGTGAAAAGTAAAAAGTGAGTACAAGTGAAATAAAAGTGAAATAGTGCCGAATTGAACCTATACATTTTCGAGGCAAGTGACTTATAAATTTCGTGCGAATTTCGGACCTATTAAAAATTTGTGCCGGTTCGGACTTATAAAATTTGTGCCGTTTCGGACTTATAAAATTTGTGCCGTTTCGGACTTATAAAATCTGTGGCGATTCGGACTTATAAAATTTGAACGATAATAAAGAAACGAGACAATTCAAGAAAGAGGAAAACTTGTAATTATATGAGAGCTTGTCAATTTCTAAATAAAAATTATTACCGTTTCACATAAAAAACGTCTCTGACACACCAACCCATAATTCCTAGACGCTCGAGTCCACGAATCCTTCCGTCTGAGTGCCCGTTCCTCTTAAGGAGGTGCGCAAATACGGAAAAATTATTGTAAAAGGCATTTGCTCCTGTTACAATATACATAGCGGGCTCCTATAACTGAGGCCCGCTCGAGAGCCTCAGAGGTCGAGAAAATAGGAGACTTGTACGTAACAAGATCGACGGGTCCGTTCTCCGAACGGAATAATTATTCTGTTCCGTGATGAATTAAATGAATTTTAATTGCAGGTTTATTTAAATTGAGGTTTAACAAAGATCGTGGCGCGAGTTACCGTTTCAAAACAATAATCAATTATATTAATTTTAATCGAGCTTCGGAAATACGAAGTAAAATACTTAATTCCAATTTAACTGACAGCGGTGGATGTGCGCTTGGCGCATGGCTCCGGTGGTCCCCAAAGTCAAACAAGATCGTTCGCGGTCAGTGCTTGGATGGGTGACCGCTTAGCCGTGCGCTAGCTTGCGCATCGACCGTTGAGCGGAAGGCGCTTTCTTCAGAAACTTTCGTGTTTCTGCACTTTACTCAAAGTGCAAAAATACCGGAGGATCAGTAGAATATGGCCGTCTGTACCGGCACGGGTTTTCCGTAGTTTCCCCGTGTCCCCGGCAAATGCGGTACAGGCTAGCTAAGTCGGCTACGGATGCACTGGAAGTTAGATAGCTTAGCTGACTGCGGGTAGAGAGTGCTAGGGGGGAATCGGGCTGGGGTTCCGTAAAAACCCAGAAGGGTATACAGTGGAAAAAATGGAACAAATACTTAATTCCAATTTTATCGGAGCCGAGCTCCGTGAGAAAATGTTCATACAAGTTGTCACGTTATAAGTTTTATATAGACTAGACATCTCTGATATATACTTATTTCTATGGACGGCCGGAAACATTGGATATGCTTATGTACGTATGTATACGTATGTACCGTCAAGAATTCGTAACTTAACCGTTCGAAAGCGAAAACAACATCGTGTTTATGCTTCAGATTCCGAGCTTAACTTCTGATTTCTGTTGCGTGTAAATTTCTCGACTGCAGGCTTTAATTTTATCGAGGTTCGCCCAATCTCCGATTCAATGTACTTCAGAGTGTTCATGTATCCTGGCGGGTAGACGGTGTTCCACGCAAAATAGCTAGCTACGAGGGTTGCCACGGCTTTACTCACTGTACGCTCTTCGATTTTCATTCGGATGGTCTCGTCAGCAATAACGAAAGCTGCAGCGATACCTCCCTCAACCGTATAGAGTACAAGCCTAGGAGAGGCTGTCTTTACAGACAGTAAATCCGTTGTCGAATCCATTTGCTGCAAACGAAGGATAGATCCCGATAATGTTGTATAACATTGGAGATGCTACACGTATTACAACGGGAACCTATCTTTTCAATTGTAAGAAGAGGCATGCACGACTTTCTCTGCGTCTTGGCAGTTAACGTATTCCACAACTCAACAAGGACTGTGGCTTTGGATTTTTTATCTTTTTGTTCGATCGCAAGATATTTGGCAAGTTTTTCGATCATTTGATCGATCTTGCTTAATGATGGCGATATTTGATGAATGTATCGATATTTGGTATCGATACGTATTGATGGTCAGAATATCGATACAGCTGCAATATCTGGAATACTTTATCAATATCCCCGATATCGATACTCAAATAAAAAATTCAAAAAATTTTGTTTAATGATTCTTTATTTTTGATATTTAAGGATAAAATATAAACATATCGTACATTATGAAAATCAATATAAATACACGAAGGTAATACAGTATGTAGGTTACAAATTTCAGTCCAAATGCCAGTCTTCGATGGGCAACGATCCCAAAAATAATAATTGTTGTAAATGCTCTCCACTCAGGCGATTTCTAGCTTCGTTCAGAATTCTGCCCGCTTTTGAAAACAGCCGTTCAGACGGGACGGAGGTTGCAATTATGGCGGAATATTTTTTGGCTCGTTTCCTCAAAGGCGAATCAATAGCTGAACAACAAAATTTAATCGCTGAATCCTCCATTTTGATTGGTGGCCGGCTCAAATAGTACCTCAAATACTCTGGCATTTCGTTTGGATTATGATAAACGACTTCTTTTGATTTGCTCGCATTTACAAGATTCTCGTGGTACGACCAAAAATCATTTTTTTGTACTAGAACACTTTCGGAATTTTGCGTTTCATTCGTGTAGTTGTTGAAAACGGTGTTATTCAGAACCCGTGTTATTTTATTTACAGCATAAGCGCAAGCTACTTTATCGCAAAAATGAATTCGTTTAAATCTTGGATCCAAAATTGTTGCCAATGCTAGAACAGACGCTTGGTCAATACAATCGAATAGTTGCTGGAACTGTTCTAACAATAGTTGTTTCATGCGTTCACCTATTTTAGTTTCCGGTTTTGATGATCGCAAAGCCGTTCGTAAAGTGTTCACAATTGGTACGACTTGGCTACCTGTGAGATACGATTCTCCATATTTTATTTTTGTTGCGTCTTCAAACGGTTTTAACAGTACCACAAACTCTTTGACGGTTTGTAGGTTTGATGCAGTCAATATCGGTGGAGCCGTAGAGCATTGTAAAAGTATTGAACTTACTCGATCCGATAGTTGTATAAACCTCGCAAGCATGTCGTGCGTAGAGTTCCAACGTGTATCTACAGATTAGATGAGTTTGAGATCCGAAACAGTTCGCAATTGATCTGCGGCAGCTACAGACTTTAAAAAATAAGTAACAATCGTTTTAAGGTAGTTATGTCGCGAAAGTAATCCTAACTCAACTACCTGGATTTTTTATCAAGAGACGCGGTAGCGTCTCGCCGGCAAGTACTTAAAACAAGTTTTTAAGCGAGTTGACGAGACGCTACCAAGTATATATACTCCAAAATGACGGAAGTGGTTTCTTGCTTGTCGATTTTCTCGGAAACGAAGCACCGGATCGGAATTCTGACGACACTTTTTTTATATATATAAGACACCAGCTTTCCAACGCGCCCAGTTCCGATCATAACTCTGCGGTAGATGCTGAGATATGGGCATCGTGTCCCTCTTGAGGTCCGAAAATATTATAAAAGTGTCCTGTCCTGTGATGTGAGTCCTCGCGTCTACTGCGCATGCGTCCGCCAGCTGACTCATCTTTCATCTCTCTCGGATGCTCGCATCCTTGGCGGACCGGGCGACCTTTTGGTGGACTCTTTTTTTACCGAATAAAAATCGTCGTTTTGGGCCATTAGAAATCACCATATAATGACTGATTTTGGTCCATTTTTGAAGATCGAAATTGGTCCAGATGACTCTTTCACGACTATTTTTTCCAGTCTCCATTTTTGGTCCAGCTGACTCTTTTACGACGATTTTTTTTACCGAATCGATTTTTGGTCCAGGTGACTCTTTTAAGACTATTTTTTCCCGAATCGATTTTTGGTCCAGATGACTCTTTCACGACTATTTTTTCCCGTCTCCATTTTTGGTCCAGCTGACTCTTTTACGACGATTTTTTTTACCGAATCGATTTTTGGTCCAGGTGACTCTTTTCCGACTATTTTTTTTACCGAATCGATTTTTGGTCCAGATGACTCTTTTACGACTATTTTTTCCCGAATCGATTTTTGGTCCAGATGACTCTTTTACGACTATTTTTTCCCGAATCGATTTTTGGTCCAGATGACTCTTTTACGACTATTTTTTCCCGAATCGATTTTTGGTCCAGATTACTCTTTTACGACTATTTTTTCCCTCGATTCGATTTCGCATATAATAAATAACAATTAATTATTATAGTTTCAGAACTTGTTTATATTAGACAACATAGTGAAACAATTATGTAAAAAGAGCACACACACACATACATAATTGTTATTATTTTTAATCTATAATTAATGTATATCAATAGTTTGTACTGAATGAATGATAATAATAAATTTAATGAAATATCGTTTTTTTGTAATTATGAACTGTTCTTGAAAAATAAATAAGAATAATTTGTACGTTAGCGATATATCGAACGGTACTTGAAAATGTATGGAAAATAAATATTGTTGTACAAACGTGTACAAACAGAGATTATCTAATTATTCATGTATAGATAATTCTTCTTTTTTGTCGTTCATTTCCAACGATTTTTCGTGACGTATTCTTCTATTGTCGAAATCATGTTAATGCTTCTGTCTCGCACGTTGGTGGTACCTGTGAACATTATACATTCTTATTTAATTACGAAAATTTAATTCTCTTATACGGTATTAATTGAAGGTAGTAATAGCGGACAGCTTGAGCTGACGTGTGAGAGTTGAGAGAGAATTGAGAGAGGAATTGCGAATACTCGTCGATGAGATCAAAATCTTAAAGAAATGAAGCATATGGAAGCAAATATATATTTTACGTAATATTTATTCGAAAATATTATTAATAAATGGATTAAAAAATTGTTCAACAAATCCTCCGGCAACTTGTTATTCATATACACATAATTTGTTAATATTTTTCAATTGGTATGAATTTTTTCAGAATTTCTTGTAATTTTTGAAAATTGCATTTTTAGTTGATAAAAAATCTCATTTTCAAAATTTACCCGAAATTCAGAAATAATTTATACGTGTTGAGAAAAATTAACAAATCGTTTTCTTATGAAAGAAAAAAAAATTATATTGCCGGAAATTTTTTTTTTCGTTCATTTGTTAATAACATTTTCAAATTATTATTATGCAAAATCAATGTTTTCGGTACCTTCGATATGGTACTTTTTTCAGATTTTTATTATTTCATCGAAAAGTGTTTGCGCGATTCCTCTCTCGATTTTCTTTCAACTCACGTGGGCTCAGGTTGTCTGCAAGTACTAGTTTAACAATTGTTCATTGTTAAGTACTATTTTATCATTTACCTTTCAAGTCTTTCTCATTTTCTTTTCGTTACTTTTGGTAACAAGCGCTGTCGTCGTTGTTCTTTTTGTTGTCGTTGGCTGTTCTTATTGTTGTTGTTGTTGTTGTTGTTGCTACTATTGTTGTTGATGTTGTTGTTGTTGCTGCTGCTGCTGCTTTTTTTTGTTTTTTGCAGCTCTAGCAGTTACGTATAACTTCGTAGATTCCTGTTTTTTCGCAACTTCAATGGGATCTCTAGAATCTCGAACATTCGAGCAGTGTTTCGACATCAATTTTCGATAGTCAGACGGAGTGATCTGGACGTCGGATATTTTGCGTATTCGTTCGAACATCTCGCAAGTTTCTTTTTGCAAACAAAAAGAAAACAACATTAAATATGTATACGGGGTATACAATTTTGTATTCAACGAATGGCGTTACAAATGTATAATTACCTATCACTTCGTATATTTGATCGAACTGTTGTCCGTTCGGTAGACTTTTGACTTTTTGCTCACTTAAGTATTGTTTAGCGAGCTCCTCCTGCGTCATCATCGCGTTCAGCAGTATCGCGACCCTCTGGCGGATGCTCTTTGCCGTGACCATTTTTTTTGGCCTCACGAAAGTCTATGACTATCCCATTGTAGTTCAGCTTCCAAAGAAAACGAAAACAATTATATTTTTTAATGTCAATGTATTATCAATTTATAATACCAAATTTTGATATTTACCATTTCTTTACCGTCGTCGGTGTGTTTCTTGTAATTTTCGATTGCTTCTTTCTGAGTTGCCTCCATTTTCGTTTGTTGCCTCCATTTATTTTGACTGACGATTATGTTTTTTTCAATCTTTTCGACATTGTGGACTAACTTATTCAACAGCTGTTCGTTATTTTCAGCGGTGCTCTCATAGTTCTCTTCATCGTTTGCCACATGTAGCCTTTGTCGCTTGTGATTTCGCTGCTGCTGCTGCTGCTGCTTCTTGTTCTTCTTGTTTTTATTAATTTTTTTTCCTCCTTTTTTCTCGAGGTATAGCCTGTCCGGCAGCTTTTGCAGATTTGGTTGGTCGTCCTCGTTCACTGCATTCGACGGTTTCCCTCGTTGGGCTGGGTTCCATTCGACCTGCGAGTCTGGCAGGTTCACTTGGTTGTGTTGCTCCTGCTCCTCCTCTCCCTTGTTGCACGGTTCTTCCACCCTTTCGTTGCGGTGGGGGTCCTGTCGGTAGTCCGAGTGTTGGAAGGGTTGCTGCATGTCTCGTAGCTTCACCTGGTTGTGCTCCTCTTCTCCGCGTTCGGCGGATCGTCGTCGTGGAGGGGTTCTCGTTGGTAGTGCGAGTGTTGCCGGTACTGATGGTCTAACTGTCTCTCCTCGTCCGTGGCAACAATGACGTTGTTCAAGTTTTTATCCGTTTCGTCGAATGGGTTTTCCCTGTCTTCGTCGTTTCGTAGGCATCGATTTTTTATGTTTACATTTGATCTTTCAATCAAAACTCTGCATTCTTTTAGATTCCATTTTAATTCATTTCTTCCTTTTACAGACGCCGAAACATTCTTCTTTGTTTCTCTTCGAGTACTTTTTTTCTTTGTCGGCTTATTAATTTTTTGTTTATCGTTGACAGGCTTTGGTACCAAGGTCTTGTTATCGTCGTCGTCGTCGTCGTCGCTTACGTTTTCCTTATCTTTTTTTGTTTTCTTCGATAATTTCGACTCGACTCGTATTTCTCTGTTTCTTCTTTCCCTTTTTTTGGTCGATGTCGAGGCTCTGACGTAATTTTTGCATTTTTCTTCGGTATCTATATAATAATTGTATAATATATTTCTAATTGTTATATTCTTTTTAAATAAAATTTTCGGAGTATTTGTCTCATTGACGAGCATGCAATATCATATTATTTGTCGCTACTTCTTATTTATTGTTCTTATTGTGAATCGATTATGTTGTTTCTGTTTTGTTCATTTACCTTCGACCGCGGCGATCCTGGCGTGATAATATTTGTGTGGATGGTCCAGATCGCCATAGTCACATAGTGTTATTATCGTTCGTTCAGTTATATCCTTTTTCAAATCATCTTGTACATCGTAATGATTCAACATTGTTACATTCGTGTCTTCTACTTGCAGCAACCAATCCCACTTCCTGATTAAGTAGTTATCTTCTTTTGTTGAGTCATCGGCTTCTCTTAATAGTAGTACGAAGCGTTTTTGTCGATTGGGATCCACCATGATGTTCCTACAAATTATACATTTACGAATATAGTTACGGAGGAATTGCGAAGGGTTGCCAATTGATCAAGGGACGGTTGTTCGTTAGTCGAAGTTTAAAATTGGGTTTTTTCACAGTTTGAACATAGAAAAAACGCGATTTTCAAAGATTACAAAAAATTCTGAAAAAATTTTATACGTATTCAGAAAAATAAACGAATCATTTTTATGAAGGAAAATAGGTAAGTTGACGGGTAATTTTTTGTATAATAATGTTTATCTTCAATTTGTTAATAACAAATTGGAATTATTATTGCACAAAAACAATCTTTGCAGCATCTCCCATATACTTTATTTTTTTCAGATTTTTATCCCATCGAGGAGTGTGGGAAATTTTCTCTGAAACCCACGTTCGGCGGGACTGTATAGTTCCAACATCCATAAGGATCTCTGAGACACCATCTCATCATTTCTCGTCCCTGTAATTATTGTACGCAAATTAATTTTTTCACTTACGTGATGAAATGAGCTGTGTCCGACGACGACTCGTTGCTCTACTCTGAACGATATCCTCTTGGTATGATGTCGTTATGGTTAACAGGTTTTCTCTTTCTGTTTCTAATGGATAATTTTTTTTTGCTATCATGTAAGCGTGACGGATTAGTTTCTTGCAGAGAAGTATGCGATCATCTTCGTTCGCGTCAGGTGAGTTTTCGTACTTTTCAATGATCTCTTGCATTTCATTGATTTTGTTCTCATCGTTTCCATCGTCGATCGTGTTAAGTATCAGATACCATATTATTATTTTTATACTGGATTTATAGTACCGTTTTAATTCTTTGAATTTTTTTCGTTCAGTCCTCGGCCTTGTTTTATTTATTTCTTGGTGCATCTTCTTTTTCGTACTTTGGAAATTGGAATTCCTGATGGAAAATAATTCAACATTTATTAATCTACAATTTCTTTCTGTATTTCAAATATTAATTGAACTTAATAATATTTAATAATTATTGGAGAATTTTCGAACACTATTAATATTATATTATCCCTCGTCGACATGAATTTCTCTTAATCAGTGTTTTCATTGACGCAGGTTTTTTTTTATTATGTTTGTAGACGGAATTTCTATTTAAAGATATTGATATTCTGTTAAATCTTTCAAGGATGCGTTGTTTATTTAACGCCTGTACCGATCAAATTGATACGATAGATATAAACTTTATCGTACAGTCTTATGATGCATACACATTTTTACACACTTCAAAATAAATATAAAATGCAATAGACAGGAGCGATATTGTTCCCATGTTTTTATTTTTATTTCTTATCTTTATTCTTTTTGTACCTCTTCGCACGACAACAACAACAACGACGACGACGACGACGACGACGATTCGTTGCTCTACTCCGAATTGTATCCTTTTGGTATGATGTCGTTATGGTCAAGTTCTCTCTTTCCGTCCATACTGTTTAATTTTTTTTGTGCCCACTCGTAAATGTGATAGTTTAGTTTCTTGCTGAGAAATATGCGATGATCTTCCTTCTTCTCAGTCGAGTGATTGTACTTGTCAGTCAACGCTTTGATATCTTTGCTATTGTCGTCATCGTTATTTGTGTTCGATGAGAGATAAAATATTATTAGGTTCATTGCAAATTTATGGTACCGTCTCGATTCTTTGCGTTTTTTGCATTCAGTTGTCCGTTTTGTTTTATTTATTTTTGGGTTCATTTTCTTTTACGTATTTTTTAAAATCGAATATCTGTGAACAATTAATTAACAATTACTTGCTGTATTCTAATTATTAAGCTAACGTAACAATAGTTTGCAATTATTAGAGAAATTACAAAATCTATGAACGCAGAGAAAGTTATGCGTCCAATTGTTATAAATAATGAAGCTGTGTGCCAATTATTTTCCATCCGAAGTAACTATTCATTATTTACTTTTCAATGATACGTTAAAATGTCTATGTCATTCATGAAACCGATGTTCATTATTCATTCCGTTTGATATTGTCCGATCAATCATCGCTTTGCGGCTAGGTACTTTGCTCGCTTTATTATTATTATATCATGACGGATCTGAACGGATTAATTAAAATACAACGAATGACGATAAAATCAACGAAACATCTACTGTTCATTCTCAAGTCAAAAATCAAATGCCTGTATTGCAATCAAAAGCATTCGATGCAATGCAGGCAAATCAATGAAGAAATTGAGGAGACAGCCGCTGACCAAAACAGAAAGACACTATCATATTTTATTGACGAAGAATATATTGTATCCGAGGATATCTACTATGAGGCCGAAGACTTTATTGTATCAGCGTTACAAGAGTGCGATAGACCAATTGATGCCAACTCAACGTTAGTCGATAATTGTCCATTTCAAAAGGGAACAGCGGCTACTACAAACATATGTCATCAATAGATATTCCTAAATTTACGGGAAAATATACGGATTGGCTTTCATTTCGAGACGCGTTTGAGACTCTGATAATTAATATCGAAGCAATTCCAAATGTCGAAAAGTTTCTTTATTTGACAATGGCGGTCGACGACGGAACAAGTTCGTTTTTGAAAACAATACCCATGACCGAGCAAAACTTTCAAGTTGCTTGGAACAAGTTAATCGATGGATATGAAAATTCGCAAAATATTACACATTCGTTTTTAACCAAAATGCAAGACATTAAAAATGTTGAAACCGAGAATGTCGAAAGTCTTGAGCGACTACGCGATCAAGTATACGAAGCAATTGGCTCGCTAAGAAATTTCAATGGAGAAGTCGATCAGCTCGTTTGTGGTACCAATCTTCAAATAGACGGCGAGTGTTCGCGAGTAAAACGTCCTTCTATCCAACGTTCACTCGCAACGGCTGCACGAAGTAACGAACGAGCGTTCGCTACTTCGAGCGGCGTTCGCTTTCCATTGTCCATCGCAGTGCCGACGACAATATTTCAAAGAATTTAATTTTAATTAAAAACAAAAAATAAAAGCTATTGGCTTCAACAATCTGTTACGCTGTTTTGTCTATATAAAAATTTTATACAAATAAAAATTGTGCTTACCTGAGCGAGAAAAAAATTTAACTTATTTATTTATTTAATTTATAATTTAATTTATGCGTCGAATATTATTCCAATATGCAAAGGACCGAGTATCTTTGCCTATCGACAGCTGAGCAGCAATAGGTTAAGACCGCGCGATCACAATTCGTACTATTGGAATAACAGTTGTATTATTTCAATGAGGATAGCTGTCAGCTGTCGATAGGCAAAGATAACTCGGCCCTTTGTATATTGGAATAATATTCGACGCATAAATTAAATTATAAATTAAATAAATAAATAAGTTAAATTTTTTTCCAAACAGTGTTTTAACCTGCGACTTATTTGTTGGAAGAGGAGAGGTTCGTCGCGGAGCTGACGCTTCATTATAACCTGTGTACAATACGTGGATTTTGCAAAAAGGTAAGGGTTAAATTGTCGATATCTTTATATTTAGGAAAATAATAAAATATTAAGAGAAAAATTGTATTTTTTCAGAAAGGATACCACCACCATCACCAACGTTCCGTTCCGTGGCTAAAAAGGCACAATTGAACCTGCGCTCCCGTCGAGTAGTTGATGCCTGACTCCGCTTCGTCGTAGTTGGACTCAATCTACGACGACGTTCCTTCGAGTTGCGTCCGAAACGTACGCAGAGAAGGCATCGATTTCAAGAATCTCGCTCAGGTAAGCACAATTTTTATTCGTATAAAATTTTTATATAGACAATCACTGAGATTGGTCCTCTTTTAGGATTTTATTAAATTATGAGTAGAGACACGAGGTGTAATTAATAAACACAATTAATCGCGTGTAACACTAAAGAATATTTTCGCGAGCAGTAAGTCGTGACTACAGCGCCACGCCTTACCTGTAGGAACCCGACAATTCAAACCGATCTTCACATGTACTGCCAAGTACATTCACAGTTTTTAAGTATTAAAAAAAATAATAATAAATCTAAAACAAACAAAAAATTAATTTTGAAAATGAAATGAAATAAAATAACAATGACAAAAGATTATTTTACAAAAAAAAGTAAATAAAAAAAGTACTTGTCCGGCCGTAGGTGATGGGCTAAATTACGAGTTCAAATAGTGAAAAATAATACGGCCGGACAAGTACTTTTTTTAAATTTATTTCTTTTGTTAAATAATGTTTTTCATTTTAAGAATTAACTCAATTCTGATCAATAGCATACTCAATCAATTTGTCTCGTCTTTCCATCTGTTCCATTTGCACTTTGTGCGCTTCCTTATTGATTTTCGCTGTGTGCTCAAGGTAAAAAATTTTCTCCTCGTCTTTTAGCCCACCTAACGTGATTTTTGCGTCTTCGGTTTTCGACTTTAATTCACTGTGGGAAGTGATATTCATAACGAGCTAATGATTATTTAAAATCGCTATATAGTAAAAAAAATACCCGAAAATGGAAAAAAAATCACATTGATACCTCATAATTTTATTTTGTACACAAAGGTCCTTCTATATGAAAGCACTTCGTTCAATTGTTTCGGCTTCCTCATAGAGCAAAGTTTGTGAATCAAATATAACGATAAATTGAAGATAGTAGAAAATTATAATTTAAACATATTCCGAAATATTAAGGTGTAGTACTTGCGGTACAGTCCCCCCAAACGTGAGTTTCAGTGAAAATTTCGAACACTTCACGATGGGATAAAAATCTGAAAAAAATCAAGTGTATAGGAGGTGCTGCAAAGATTGTTTTTGTGAAATAATAATTTCAATTTGTCATTAACAAATTGAAGATAAAAATGATTATTCAACAAATTACCCGGCAACTTGACTATTTACCTTCACAAAAATAATTCGTTTATTCTTCTGAATGCGTATGAATTTTTTCAGAATTTTTTGTAATCTTTGAAAATCGCGTGTTTTCTATGTTCAAGCTGTAAAAAAACGCAATTTTCAAAGATCACAAAAAATTCTGAAAAAATTCATACGTATTCGGAAAAATAAACGAATTATTTTTATGAAGGAAAATAGTTGAGTTGCCGGGTAATTTGTTGAATAATAATTTTTATCTTCAATTTGTTAATGCCAAATTGGAATTATTATTTCACAAAAACAATCTTTGCAGCACCTCCCATACACTTGTTTTTTTCAGATTTTTATCCCATCGGGAAGTGTTCGAAATTTTCTCTGAAACTCACGCTTGGCGGGGCTGTACCGCAAGTACTACCTTAAAAATCTTTTACAGAACTAACAGTGTCTCGGATTCTCTTTCCTTTTTTTCACATTTATCCACGTTTCATATATTCTTATTTCACTCGGTGGGAAAATAGCGGTTTTTGTGTACGCTGCGCGTGCGAAAACCCTCATTTTCACACCTTGTGAAATAACGTGTTCTCCGATACTCGTGCGAAAAAGTATCGTATCGAAATGTACTATTATGAACCATAATAATTATTTTTATAAAACATTATAATAATTTGCTTCCTCATAGAGGAAGCTTTGTTTTCGTGAAAAAATTTTTTTTCGAGATTTTAGTGTCAGAGTACTTAAAATAGTCCGAAACGTCGAGAAATGTGATTTTGAGCTGGCGTCCGGACGTATGTGTGTGTGTGTGTGTGTGTATGTATGTGTTGACTTCCTCTATGAGGAAGCCAACAATACAGAAAATGCTTCCTCATAGAAGAAGCTTCGCAAATAAAGGAACATTATGAGAAGGCCATAAGAAAATTTCAATTTGCAGCTTTTATGAGGAAGCCATATGAAAATTTCAATTTTCAACTTTTATGAGGAAGCCATATGAAAATTTCAATTTTCAACTTTTATGAGGAAGCGATATGAAAGTTTTTATTTTCAATTTGTTTTAACGTCAACGTCGTATTTTTTATGGAACATAATAATTATTTTTATGGAATATAATAATTATTTTTATGGAACATAATAATTATTTTTATGGAATATAATAATTATTTTTATGAAACGTAACAATTATTCCCAATTTTTTAATTCCTCTGCTGATTTGGGGCAAATTAAATAATGATAATTCTATTTTTCGACTGGAGCTTCGACTGAATCCCTCAAAACTTCGATACGAGAGAAAGTCGAGCAAACTTATTCTAAAAATTGACTACTTTCTCATTGGTAGTATACCCGATCAATTGATTTCGTTTTGTCCCGGCGTGACGCATATATTCCCATTGAGATTTGACTCTGTTCATCAACGTTTGATTTGTCAATCTGCTCCTGCCTATCTCCGTGTCCTTCATCTCCAGCGTGCGTTTCAAATCAACGATTATGCTCTCCAGATTTCTGATAGTTACAAAATTGTCAGCCGGAAAGTTTAAGTAGATCGGTCTAGTTGTGGCCTCCGTTACATCGCATTTGCATTACGGACATGTTTGCGACCTGTTTCATAAAAAAAAATTAATAACAAATACTATGGAATGTACTGAAAAAAAAGAAACCGGTCCTTTTTTGCTTTGTCCCAAAATCGAAAGCCATAAAAATCCTGCCGACCTTTACACAGCAACCTCTATAAAACCAATGCACTTGTCCAACTTTTTTTACACCAAAGGTGTTTTGGGGGGATTTCACTTATTTTTGCTGTTTTTTCTACAACCTGATTTCATATTTTGATACATTTCATTAGTAACAATTATTTATTTAAAAACTGCTGTTTTTAAGGGACAACACCACTGTGACCCCCTGTTTTTTTGCCGTTTTTCAAGAATTTTTTTTTGTGGGAAAAAAAAGAGATATTCCAAACATTTTTTTTTTTTGTTTGTTGTTTATTAAAGATACATAACATTTTTTTTTAAATTTTTCACGCCTCATGGTGGCGCTGGGGAAGCTCCCGCGTCAGGTGCTGTTGCCTCTGCAGTGATCTGCGGCACGCAGCAGAACTGTCTTCAAAGTCGATCTGAAAAAAAATACCGAGTGTTTTCGTTAATAATATGATATTTCGAAGAGAAGTACATAGGGATTTGAAAAAATATTGATTTTTAAAAAATAGGCACGCTTTCGAAATTTAAGGTCGATTTTCGAGCAAAATTTCTCGTTGAAAAAAGGCTATAATTTTTTTTTTATTGAGATATCGAAAAAATCCTATGTACTTCTTTAGATAATCTAGTTTTATTGATGCAGTCCAAATTTGAAGTCGATCGGATAAAAATTGCTCGAGTTCTGCTGCGTGCCGCACTCAAATAAGTAGTTTTGAGAAAAACGCTTTCAAAGTTTGAAGTTTGTTAATTTATGTGATAAATTGGAAAAAATTTTTTTTACCTAATCAGCGATTCCGGCACCATATAGCTGGCCTTCAAGAAGCAAATCAAGATCCCCAGCATCTTTTCTCGAACTTGTAGAGGCTTTTCTTGCCTCTTTTGCAGCATCCGTGAGCGAGCGCTCCGCCTGCTCGATCCGCGCTGCGTCGGTTTCAACGCAAAAATTGAAACAATTTGGGCCGATGGTTACCCCCAACGTCTCCATAACTTTCATGAGGCTTCTCAGGCCATCGTTGAATAATAATACCGCGATATCAGCGGCAATATCGATGATTTTTTTGTCCCCGGACTGACACTTGGGGGCTATTGCCCAAACTGATTTGTAGTAGCTTTCGTTATTGTTTTGCGTAAAGCCGCCCAAACAACGCTGCAGCAAATCGTCTCTGCTCAAATTTTCATACACTGGCGTAATTGCCTCCAATACTACCTTAGGAAGAGGCGGCTTATGGCGATATTCAGAAATATTATCGCTTGCGACCGCTCGCTGCCACGAACACCACGACTCGGCTCCCTTTGGGCAATCGTCATGTTGTGGCTCACTATCTGTGGATATTTTATGCTTGATAGTTGCCCAAATTTCCTTCCTCATTTTTTTAACGTCATCGCTGTTCCTCCGAATAGCCAAGCCGTAATATGTGCTCAACTCGTCGATCAATTTTCCAGTGAGCTTTCCTCTGCCAGACAATCCTTTTTGTTTTTTCACGATTTCACGGAGGCGCGTCCCCATACGTTTTTGGACATGATCGATGCACTCTTTTTTTTATCTCGAAACCGTCGTATGGATTGCTATTCGATATGCCCAGAAACGTTTTAGAATCGCCGTCACTAATGTAATATTTATATTTTATGCCATAGAGCTCTTCAGAACGTTGGAACATTTCGACAGCTGAGTCGACTTCCATTTTTCCGGAGGAGCCGCTATGGTTCGCCTGGCACTCATCGTCGTAGGTACTTTTTCATTCCCAGTACTCCGCGGTGCTTTCTTTTGCTTCCCAATGCTGGCAAGCTTTGCAATATTTCGATTTCACCATAACGTCGATCACTTTTTTAGTGTACCAGCCGATAAGCGATGTTATGCCGAATAGCGAACTGAAACCGCGCTTTCGCCACGATCCGTCGCCTGAAACGATAATTCCGTCCTCCATCCCATTTTCCAACGAAATTCTCTTCTCTTCAAGTGCAGCCTTTTGTTTGCTCACTGCGCTCACAGCTTGAGTGGCAATCGAAATCGAATTTACGATTCGATCGTAGAAAGATTGAAATATGGGGCGCGGTAGGTCCATAAATGCACAAAACTTCATCAGGCCATTCAAACCGACACCAAGAAGACGCATGCTGAATACGATCCGACGATTTATTTCGTATGCATTGTCAATCATAGGACACGAATTGATTTGCACTTTTTTACAATGGCCGCAATCGACCTCGATTTTGAATCCGAGTCCGCGCAAACTTTTTTCAGTAAACTTTATATCGCGATCACACACTTTGCACTTCACTAACGTCAATATAATGTTCAATGCATTGAAGAGGTGTACTATACGATAACCAAAATCGTTAGTAACACCGACCTCTAAATCGTCCGACGATTTTAACTTTTTCGCCGACGTGCTCACATTCTCTGCAGAACTATTTTCAGAGCTATAACGGTTCGGAGGTTTTTGATTCGAAATTTTCGATCGACTCTTCGTCGGATAGCTCCGTTTCGTACCCTTTTTCCCCGCGTACACTTTCTCGTTGTTCATTTCGGTGTGCAAAGAATAATTCTGAGCGTTCGATATTTATAAACGAAACGATTCGGAGCGTTTAGATGCGAATAGCGTGGTTTCTATTTGTAAACTGACGCTATGACGCTATCCCTATACCTGCGTTGAAAATTTTTCAACCATCGCCACCTATATCTTTTTTCGAAACTATATTTATAACAATAGTCGGCTTTTGTGAAGGGAGGCAAAAGAATACCTGGAAATGACTCACAGGACTATAGGGTATACCTGCCGACCGGTTGAGATGCGCACCTGGCTGAGGCGGCGCGGGACCCCGAGCGTCACGGAGCGCTGCACCGCTCCACAAAATATTTAATATCTCCGAAAATAATTATTTTTTCGACCTGGGACCAACGGCATTCTATTCTTAAATGTATTTTAGATATTTCTACATGGTTTTCAAAAAATCGATTTTTTGAAGCCGTCACAGTGGTGTTGTCCCTTAATACAAATGTACTTGTCAATCTTTTTTTACACCAAAAGTGTTTTGAGCGGATTTCATATATTTTTGGACGTTAAAAATCATACGGGTAGAACTGGATAAGGACGAAAGACGGTAAAAGGTGATTGAGGCCATACCAAGGACTAATCCAAATCGAAAAAAATTGATTTTGACAAAGTTTGGTGTTTATCGGTTTATATTGGAGAATTTATATTAAAAACAATATGTAGTAAATTTCTTACCGTCAATATTGTTCTTTTGCATCAATAACATTATTTACCAAGTTGTGTGTTAATCGGATCATATTAGAACATTTATTGTTTAAACAATATTTAGGAACAAAAGTTCCTAAATATATTGTTTTATTAGGTAAAGGAACAATATTGGCAGTAAAAAAATAAATTATTATATTAAATATTGTTATTTAACATTATTGACGAAATTTAGTATCAATCGGCTAATATTTACGATTTTATTGTTCAAACAGTATTTAATAACATTTTCTTACCGACATTACTGTTCCTTTACCTAAATAACAATATTCATCAAGTTTAAGGTCAATCGATTCATACTTGTGAATTTATTGTTTAAACAATATTTAGTAATAAGAGTCCCGGCAGCCTCGCGCCAATGTACTTGTCCCGAGACTCTGCCGAGTCTCGGGACGATAAGTAAAATTTTGTCTGCGTGAAATTGTTATAATGACGAGACGGCGCATTAAGAATACAGTACTTTGATACGCCAGTATATTTTTGTGAGCTTGAAACTGTTTGTCGGAAGCGGTAAACGTGTCATGTTGCTGAATTTTAGCATCGAGCATGGAATAGAGCTTCGGTTGTCCTTGTCCCATTCGATTTCTGAAATGAACGAATAAGAAAAAAATATTATATGAACAACGAATATAACTTTCGAAAACGTGAATTCTGATAAGAGATGTCGCCGTAAGCTCCCCGAGTTGCCATTGCACAAGCCGAGTCTGACCTCAAAAAGTACTTTTCCGATTCTTCCTTTCGAAGGTCATCGATATATTTTTGTCAACGGTGCTAATGTTTTTGGGAGGAAAGCAAATTCGCATGATTAAAAAAGTTTGTTAAATTTGGATACCAAAGAATAAAATAAGTACGGATAAAGTTCTACTGTATCATCAATTTAATTTTCCTTGTAAAACTGACACGTAGTAATGTGCATCTTCGGAACATCATTACTGGCTTTTTTGTAACTCATGCATGAAAAGTACCAGTTTATGTGCGGGCCGGCCGCGACATAAAGTGACGTTTTTCGAGAAGGCGTTACATAAATACTGGAAGCGTGTCGTAATGAGTATTTACGACACGCTTCGAGTATTTATGCAAGGCGACTGTGTGTCGTAAATACTGTGCGCATGCGCACATCCGTCTGTTTTTCCTTTATTATCGCGCCCGGCCAGTAACATAACCTGGCACCTTTCATGCATTCGTCTCAAAAAGTAGTATGCGATAGTTGTACGTAAAAGCGGACTCCCGACGGCGGTTGTGAAGTGGCCGCACTCGCCTTCTATCACGCTACAACAGCACTCGGCTTCGCCTCGTGCCGTTGTAGCGCCCGATCCGGCTCTTGCAGCCACTTCCCAACCTTCGCCGAAAGTCCGCTTTTACGCTAAAACAAAAATCACTGCGCTATGAACCAACAAAGATGAATCTCTACGAACAATGCTAATGAAATATAAAAAAAATAATAATAAATCCTATACTCTAAGTCGTTTTGAATTTTAGTTCATGCGTCTATGACGCCAAGTGCAATAAGATTAATTTCAATAACTTTCGACTTTTTTATTGGCAAAGAAATGAATTGAAAATAGTATTTTTCCATAAAGTGTGGGGCGAACACAGTGTTTAACACACGACAAATTAAAAACAATGCTGGACACATCAGGTTTCGTGCAGGCTCTCCGTCGATTATATTCAACAATCTTCCTTCGATTTCTATTCTATGAAGGAAATTAGAAGAGGAAGAAGAATGCGTTGACAGTGGACGCAATTATTTTTTCATTTCCATAATTTCAATATTATGTAGAACAAAAGACGTATTAACAACACACTGGAAGGCGACAAATGTACTCGCAAATACGCCAAACAAGTACCCCAGCTGCCCAAAACAGCTGCGAGGCTGTGTTCTTTGATAAGTCGATACGAATAAGAAAGATTGACAATGATTTTGTAGCCGGACAATATTCAAACATCACCTCCCGCCGCCCCCCCCCCCCCCTACCCCACCCCTACCCACATCGACAGTGGCAGAAATGTTGAGCAGTGTTTTGGAAACGTGTGGAAACGCCAACGAAGTCAAAGAAATTTAAGCGTTAAGTGCATGTGACACTGTAGTAAGACTGCGAAAGAGATGTGGGGATAGCTCGGACGTTTAGGAACGCTGATTTGTAAAATGAATATTTAAATTGTCATATATTTATTTAATATTTATAAAGAAATAATTTAGCACGACGTTTGTTGTGAGTCGGAACAAATATACGTGCGTCTTCTTTTACACCTCGTGCGTGACTCGTGTAAAGACACTCGTCTTGTCCAACTCGAAAAAGTCTTAGAAGAAAATGAAGACTTTTTCGAGTCGGGCGGCGGGAGGTGACGTTTGAATATTGTCCGGCTACAAAATAATTGTCAATCTTTCTTATTCGTATCGACTTATCAAAGAACACAGCCTCGCAGCTGGGGCGTCGTACTCGACATACCCCCGGGTACACGTGTTTGGTGCACTCGAAGTAAATTTTTTGGCTTCAAGTGTTGTTGTTGTTGGCGTTGTTGTTGTTGTTAATACGCCTTTTCGTCTACATAATAATATCACGCAGATAAAAAGTTTATTTATGAAAATGAGAAAATAATTGCATACAATGTCGACGCGCAGGCTCTATTGTCCTTCGAATATTTCTCTTCTAATTTCCTCCGTAAGAAAAAATTGAAGGAACGTCTTCGAATGTAATCGACGGAGAGCATGAACAATGACCGAATGTACAGCATTGTTTTTAATTTATCGAGGATTCGACACCGTGCTCGCCGCACACTTTATTGGTAGATACTATTTTCAATTCATTCGACTGCCAATGAAAAAGTCGAAAGTTATTGAAATTAATGTTATTGCACTCGGTGTCGCAGACGCATAAACTAAAATTCAAAACGACTTGGTACAGGATTTATTAATTTATTTTTTCTTATCTCATTAGCATTGTTTGTAGACATTTATCTTTTCATCAAGTACATAGAGCAGTGATTTTTTGTTTATTTTTCATTAAATAAACACGTTAAAAGGATCGACAACAATGACTGTGTCATTCAGTAATGGAAACTATGGTTAATTAATGATGGTGTAAACGCTCGACGTTCCGCGTGCTCGTGCAGGCTCTCGGTGAATGAGATTCAATGACACATTCCTTCTATTTCTCTTCGAGGGAGACAATTTAAAAAAAGTAAGAACAATAGAGCCTGTACGTCTGCATTAAACACAATTATTTTATCATTTCCGTAAATAAAATTTTATCTGCGTAGATTGATTAAAACGATGAAAAAGTTACTTCCAATACGCCAAATGAGTAACCGGGTATTTTAAGTACAACCTAGCTGCTGCGAGACTGTATTCTTTGATAAGTCGATATGAATAAGAAAGATTAACAATGATTTTCTAGTCGAACAATATTCAAACATAACTTTTCCCCCGCCCCACCCCACCCCACTCACGTCGACAGTCGAAGAAATGTTGAACAGTGTTTTGGAACGGCGTGGAAACGTGTGGAAACGCTAACAAAATGAAACGAATTGAAGCGTTTTAAGATTGTGCCTGCGGTAAAGTCTCGTGTAACGGCCGCAGCCTAAGAATTTTATTCTTTCGACTTCGAATATTTATTCGAGCGTATCGATACGGAGTTTCCGTTCGATACGCTCTTCAAAGAAGCCCTTAAGGCTATCGCGCATCCGGACCGCCGCGAGCGGCCACTTATCATTTAGACTAAACACTCTGCGATCCATTCTTCCTTTGTAACAGCGAGCGCGAAGCCCTCAGCTTCACGCCCGCTTCAATCAGTTCAGCTCCGATCGACGACCAGTGCGGTACACCTCCGAATTACACTCTCCGACTAATAAAACCAGTATTTTTTATATCATTTTCGAGACTTCTTTCATTCAACGCGAGCCTGACCAATCGACCATCCGTCACATTGGTGTCAGAAGTGGCGCTAGCACTCAAACACGTCCACAATTTTTAAAAATATATATATTTCATAAAATATTTTCAATATAAAAAAAAAAAAAAAAAACAATTTTTTTTTTCGCGCAGCTCACACAAACCCGGAACCGACGATCGTGCTCGAGCCGCGCTCGCACCCGCGCTCGCACCAAAAACTAATAGATCCGAAAACAAAAACGATAACCAAAAGGCTAAAAATAAGGAAAACGAAACGGAACACGAGACAGAATCCGAGAATGAAAATTCCAACAAAAAAGGATTCAAACCGTTGCTGACGAACATCGGAGAATCGTTCAGCGACGAAAATAGTGGTAAACCACCCGTTCAACCAACTTTTAGATCACCATCCACACGTACACAACAAAAAACGATAAGCTTAACAAACGACGGAAACAGCATACCACAGGAAGTACCACCGAACTTCCGATCACCACCAATTTCCAGAAACGCCTCAAAACTCGAAAATTTATCATCACCTTTCAGCTGTGTTGAATATGTAACGAAATCCAAAATGGATGGACCATCACCTGTACATTCCAAAATCAGGTTACCACCAATCAACGCTGAACAAACTTCCGAGAAACACCCTGCACAAACACCAGTGCAACCGAACTTTAGATCACCATCAATTCCCGAAAAAACAAATATTACCGATTTCCGCACTGTAAAATCATCAGTGCCGCCGAACTTCAGGTCACAACCCTACTTCATTGTATCGTAAAGAATTATGGACCAAAAACGAACGATTATGCATCATTGACTTAAACAAACATCTCTATCATGAACGCAAAAAAAAATCCTAATATATTAGAAAATATTCATCAACCTTTAAGTTAAGGGACAACACCACTGTGACGGCTTCAAAAAATCGATTTTTCGAAAACCATCTAGAAAAATCTAAAATACATTTAAGAATAGAATGCCGTTGGTCCCAGGTCGAAAAAATAATTATTTTCGGAGATATTAAATATTTTGTGGAGCGGTGCAGCGCTCCGTGACGCTCGGGGTCCCGCGCCGCCTCAGCCAGGTGCGCATCTCAACCGGTCGGCAGGTATACCCTATAGTCCTGTGAGTCATTTCCAGGTATTCTTTTGCCTCCCTTCACAAAAGCCGACTATTGTTATAAATATAGTTTCGAAAAAAGATATAGGTGCCGATAGTTGAAAAATTTTCAAGGCAGGTATAGGGATAGCGTCATAGCGTCAGTTTACGAATAGAAACCACGCTATTCGCATCTAAACGCTCCGTATCGTTTCGTTTATAAATATCGAACGCTCAGAATTATTCTTTGCACATCGAAATGAACAACGACAAAGTGTACGCGGGGAAAAAGGGTACGAAACGGAGCTATCCGACGAAGAGTCGATCGAAAGTTTCGAATCAAAAACCTCCGAACCGTTGTAGCTCTGAAAATAGTTCT
This sequence comes from Exephanes ischioxanthus, assembly GCA_958510785.1. Classification (NCBI taxonomy): domain Eukaryota; kingdom Metazoa; phylum Arthropoda; class Insecta; order Hymenoptera; family Ichneumonidae; genus Exephanes; species Exephanes ischioxanthus. The sequence continues at coordinate 11,579,791 of OY294019.1, read as the reverse complement.
GCAGAGCATGTGAGCACGTCGGCGAAAAAGTTAAAATCGTCGGACGATTTAGAGGTCGGTGTTACTAACGACTTTGGTTATCGTACAGTACACCTCTTCAATGCATTGAACATTATATCGACGTTAGTGAAGTGCAAAGTTTGTGATCGCGATATAAAGTTTACTGAAAAAAGTTTGCGCGGACTCGGATTCAAAATCGAGGTCGATTGCGGCCATTGTAAAAAAGTGCAAATCAATTCGTGTCCTATGATTGACAATGCATACGAAATAAATCGTCGGATCGTATTCAGCATGCGTCTTCTTGGCGTCGGTTTGAATGGCCTGATGAAGTTTCGTGCATTTATGGACCTACCGCGCCCGATATTTCAATCTTTCTACGATCGAATCGTAAATTCGATTTCGATTGCCACTCAAGCTGTGAGCGCAGTGAGCAAACAAAAGGCTGCACTTGAAGAGAAGAGAATTTCGTTGGAAAATGGGATGGAGAACGGAATTATCGTTTCAGGCGACGGATCGTGGCGAAAGCGCGGTTTCAGTTCGCTATTCGGCATAACATCGCTTATCGGCTGGTACACTAAAAAAGTGATCGACGTTATGGTGAAATCGAAATATTGCAAAGCTTGCCAGCATTGGGAAGCAAAAGAAAGCACCGCGGAGTACTGGGAATGGAAAAGTACCCACGACGATGAGTGCCAGGCGAACCATAGCGGCTCCTCCGGAAAAATGGAAGTCGACTCAGCTGTCGAAATGTTCAAACGTTTTGAAGAGCTCTATGGCATAAAATATAAATATTATATTGGTGACGGCGATTCTAAAACGTTTCTGGGCATATCGAATAGCAATCCATACGACGGTTTCGAGATAAAAAAAGAGTGCATCGATTATGTCCAAAAACGTGTGGGGACGCGCCTCCGCGAAATCGTGAAAAAACAAAAAGGATTGTCTGGCAGAGGAAAGCTCACTGGAAAATTGATCGACGAGTTGAGCACATATTACGGCTTGGCTATTCGGAGGAACAGCGATGATGTTAAAAAAATGAGGAAGGAAATTTGGGCAACTATCAAGCATAAAATATCCACAGATAGTGAGCCACAACATGACGATTGCCCAAAGGGAGCCGAGTCGTGGTGTTCGTGGCAGCGAGCGGTCGCAAGCGGTAATATTTCTGAATATCGCCATAAGCCGCCTCTTCCTAAGGTAGTATTGGAGGCAATTACGCCAGTGTATGAAAATTTGAGCAGAGACGATTTGCTGCAGCGTTGTTTGGGCGGCTTTACGCAAAACAATAACGAAAGCTACTACAAATCAGTTTGGGCAATAGCCCCCAAGTGTCAGTCCGGGGACAAAAAAATCATCGATATTGCCGCTGATATCGCGGTATTATTATTCAACGATGGCCTGAGAAGCCTCATGAAAGTTATGGAGACGTTGGGGGTAACCATCGGCCCAAATTGTTTCAATTTTTGCGTTGAAACCGACGCAGCGCGGATCGAGCAGGCGGAGCGCTCGCTCACGGATGCTGCAAAAGAGGCAAGAAAAGCCCCTACAAGTTCGAGAAAAGATGCTGGGGGTCTTGATTTGCTTCTTGAAGGCCAGCTATATGGTGCCGGAATCGCTGATTAGGTAAAAAAAATTTTTTCCAATTTATCACATAAATTAACAAACTTCAAACTTTGAAAGAGTTTTTCTCAAAACCACTTTTTTGAGTGCGGCACGCAGCAGAACTCGAGCAATTTTTATCCGATCGACTTCAAATTTGGACTGCATCAATAAAACTAGATTATCTAAAGAAGTACATAGGATTTTTTCGATATCTCAATAAAAAAACAATTATAGCCTTTTTTCGACGAGAAATTTTGCTCGAAAATCGACCTTAAATTTCGAAAGCGTGCCTATTTTTTAAAAATCAATATTTTTTTTTAAATCCCTATGTGCTTCTCTTCAAAATATCATTATTAACGAAAACACTCGGTATTTTTTTTCAGATCGACTTTGAAGACAGTTCTGCTGCGTGCCGCGGATCACTGCAGAGGCAACAGCACCTGACGCGGGAGCTTCCCCAGCGCCACCATGAGGCGTGAAAAATAAAAAAAAAAAAATTTTATGTATCTTTAATAAACAACAAACAAAAGAAAAATTTTTTTTTGGAATATCTCTTTTTTTCCACAAAAAAAAAATTCTTGAAAAACGGCAAAAAAACAGGGGGTCACAGTGGTGTTGTCCCTTAAGACTAGACTAGATATAGATATAAGGTAAATGGCCTCCAACACGTACAGACAACTAACTAACACTCTTACACACTAGAAAATATTCGGAAAAACCTACTAAAACAGACATTAAAAACTTGGCTCAGACCAACATTTTCCTCGCCGAATTAAAGACGGAACTAATAACAAACTAAAAACGACGAATGAACACAGACATACAATAAAAGCCGACGAATAAACGAAACGCCCTTACACACAACAATCACCTCCTCCTACACTAACAAATCATCATAAACACACAATAATAATAATAAAAATACACACACATAATAATAATACACATACATAAGTATGCACGCGGCACGTGTCGCGCAAGCCAAGGTCCAAAGCAAAAAAAAAAAGAGAAAGGAAAAAAATACGAGGCCCCTTATTTAAAAAAAAGGAAAGAAGGAAAAATCTTTTTTCGTTTATTTTTTATTTTGTTTTTATTTTGCGTTTATTTTTACTTTGTTCTATTTTATTTTATTTTTCTATTATTTTGTACCTCATTCCCTTCTATATATCTTGCTTTGTTTTTTTAACCAATATACGCTATCTTATTATATAATATCAATATTCGTGTTTATTATTTTAACCGTTCCAGAAACAACTCCCATCTTCTGCCTACAGAACGACTCCAAATAACACGCCCAACCCACTAACCACCACTAATCAGACATTTAGAATGTTACAGGTAATAGAGTATCCAAATTGGGAAATTTAATAAAACAAAAAGATCGTGAAGACAAAGGACAAGACGAATACAGGCAAACAATGGACCACCAAAGAAAGTACAAAATTAGAACAACAAAAAGGAATGTATACAAACGTTTTGGAAAACAATAATCAAACCTTCTCAACGAACAAAACAGGACAACATTTTAATTTTTCTTAACCATTTTTAACACCAAATTTAAACCCATCCAATTTAACTAAACCATTCCCACTAACACGAACAACTAAAAGTTTACTCAGTTACAGATATCAACAACCACCAACTATTTAAAAAACCACAGGAGTGTACCGCAAATCAACTTCAGAACCAAAGGATAATCCTCCAAATCAATCCAAACAACAACCAGGAGCTTTACGTCTTCAACAATCAACAACCAGGAGCTTTACTTCTTCAATAATCAACAATCAACAATCATGAACAAATAACAACCAAAACACATATTCGAAAAACATTACACAACTTACACAAAAATGAAAATATTTTAGAAAATCAACAAAAACCAAAATAACTTTCTTTTTCAATTATATCGAGTTACACTTAACCCAGAGGGGGAGTGTAACGGCCGCAGCCTAACAATTTTATTCTTTAGACTTCGAATATTTATTCGAGCGTATCGATACGGAGTTTCCGTTCGATACGCTCTTCAAAGAAGCCCTTAAGGCTATCGCGCATCCGGACCGCCGCGAGCGGCCACTTATCATTTAGACTAAACACTCTGCGATTCATTCTTCCTTTGTAACAGCGGGCGCGAAGCCCTCAGCTTCACGCCCGCTTCAATCAGTTCAGCTCCGACCGACGACCAGTGCGGTACACCTCCGAATTACACTCTCCGACTAATAAAACCAGTATTTTTTATATCATTTTCGAGACTTCTTTCATTCAACGCGAGCCTGACCAATCGACCATCCGTCACATCCCGCCAAAAGTGAGTTTCAAAGAAAATGTCGAACACTTATCATTGTTCGTTTATTCATTGTTAAATTATTATACAGGGTGTCCCATTTTAATCTTACACCTAATTTATCTCGAAAAATACTGCTCTGATCGAAAATTGAGTTTAATGAAACTTTTAAGGTTCGAAGGGGGACGTTCAAAAAAAAATTTTGTTTTGTACCACAATTCAAAATGGCGGCGTTAAGACGGCCTACATGTTTTTTTTAAATGGAAACACGTAATTTCTTTGTCACAAAAAAATTTGTCGGGTCAAAACTAACAACTTTTGTAGAAACATTTTTTTGATAAAGTCCATAATTTTTGGAGTAGAACACAATTTTTGACTTTTTTAGCGTTATCCAGGATGTACCACGAAGAGGTAAAGTCTTTAACATCCCAGTGTGTGTGTGTGTGTGTGTGTGTGTGTGTGTGTGTGCGTGTGCGCGCGCGTGTGTGTATGTGCGTGTGCGTGTGCGTGTGCGTGTGCGTGTGCGTGTGCGTGTGCGTGTGCGTGTGCGTGTGCGTGTGCGTGTGCGTGTGCGTGTGCGTGTGCGTGTGCGTGTGCGTGTGCGTGTGCGTGTGCGTGTGCGTGTGCGTGTGCGTGTGCGTGTGCGTGTGCGTGTGCGTGTGCGTGTGCGTGTGCGTGTGCGTGTGCGTGTGCGTGTGCGTGTGCGTGTGCGTGTGCGTGTGCGTGTGCGTGTGCGTGTGCGTGTGCGTGTGCGTGTGCGTGTGCGTGTGCGTGTGCGTGTGCGTGTGCGTGTGCGTGTGCGTGTGCGTGTGCGTGTGCGTGTGCGTGTGCGTGTGCGTGTGCGTGTGCGTGTGCGTGTGCGTGTGCGTGTGCGTGTGCGTGTGCGTGTGCGTGTGCGTGTGCGTGTGCGTGTGCGTGTGCGTGTGCGTGTGCGTGTGCGTGTGCGTGTGCGTGTGCGTGTGCGTGTGCGTGTGCGTGTGCGTGTGCGTGTGCGTGTGCGTGTGCGTGTGCGTGTGCGTGTGCGTGTGCGTGTGCGTGTGCGTGTGCGTGTGCGTGTGCGTGTGCGTGTGCGTGTGCGTGTGCGTGTGCGTGTGCGTGTGCGTGTGCGTGTGCGTGTGCGTGTGCGTGTGCGTGTGCGTGTGCGTGTGCGTGTGCGTGTGCGTGTGCGTGTGCGTGTGCGTGTGCGTGTGCGTGTGCGTGTGCGTGTGCGTGTGCGTGTGCGTGTGCGTGTGCGTGTGCGTGTGCGTGTGCGTGTGCGTGTGCGTGTGCGTGTGCGTGTGCGTGTGCGTGTGCGTGTGCGTGTGCGTGTGCGTGTGCGTGTGCGTGTGCGTGTGCGTGTGCGTGTGCGTGTGCGTGTGCGTGTGCGTGTGCGTGTGCGTGTGCGTGTGCGTGTGCGTGTGCGTGTGCGTGTGCGTGTGCGTGTGCGTGTGCGTGTGCGTGTGCGTGTGCGTGTGCGTGTGCGTGTGCGTGTGCGTGTGCGTGTGCGTGTGCGTGTGCGTGTGCGTGTGCGTGTGCGTGTGCGTGTGCGTGTGCGTGTGCGTGTGCGTGTGCGTGTGCGTGTGCGTGTGCGTGTGCGTGTGCGTGTGCGTGTGCGTGTGCGTGTGCGTGTGCGTGTGCGTGTGCGTGTGCGTGTGCGTGTGCGTGTGCGTGTGCGTGTGCGTGTGCGTGTGCGTGTGCGTGTGCGTGTGCGTGTGCGTGTGCGTGTGCGTGTGCGTGTGCGTGTGCGTGTGCGTGTGCGTGTGCGTGTGCGTGTGCGTGTGCGTGTGCGTGTGCGTGTGCGTGTGCGTGTGCGTGTGCGTGTGCGTGTGCGTGTGCGTGTGCGTGTGCGTGTGCGTGTGCGTGTGCGTGTGCGTGTGCGTGTGCGTGTGCGTGTGCGTGTGCGTGTGCGTGTGCGTGTGCGTGTGCGTGTGCGTGTGCGTGTGCGTGTGCGTGTGCGTGTGCGTGTGCGTGTGCGTGTGCGTGTGCGTGTGCGTGTGCGTGTGCGTGTGCGTGTGCGTGTGCGTGTGCGTGTGCGTGTGCGTGTGCGTGTGCGTGTGCGTGTGCGTGTGCGTGTGCGTGTGCGTGTGCGTGTGCGTGTGCGTGTGCGTGTGCGTGTGCGTGTGCGTGTGCGTGTGCGTGTGCGTGTGCGTGTGCGTGTGCGTGTGCGTGTGCGTGTGCGTGTGCGTGTGCGTGTGCGTGTGCGTGTGCGTGTGCGTGTGCGTGTGCGTGTGCGTGTGCGTGTGCGTGTGCGTGTGCGTGTGCGTGTGCGTGTGCGTGTGCGTGTGCGTGTGCGTGTGCGTGTGCGTGTGCGTGTGCGTGTGCGTGTGCGTGTGCGTGTGCGTGTGCGTGTGCGTGTGCGTGTGCGTGTGCGTGTGCGTGTGCGTGTGCGTGTGCGTGTGCGTGTGCGTGTGCGTGTGCGTGTGCGTGTGCGTGTGCGTGTGCGTGTGCGTGTGCGTGTGCGTGTGCGTGTGCGTGTGCGTGTGCGTGTGCGTGTGCGTGTGCGTGTGCGTGTGCGTGTGCGTGTGCGTGTGCGTGTGCGTGTGCGTGTGCGTGTGCGTGTGCGTGTGCGTGTGCGTGTGCGTGTGCGTGTGCGTGTGCGTGTGCGTGTGCGTGTGCGTGTGCGTGTGCGTGTGCGTGTGCGTGTGCGTGTGCGTGTGCGTGTGCGTGTGCGTGTGCGTGTGCGTGTGCGTGTGCGTGTGCGTGTGCGTGTGCGTGTGCGTGTGCGTGTGCGTGTGCGTGTGCGTGTGCGTGTGCGTGTGCGTGTGCGTGTGCGTGTGCGTGTGCGTGTGCGTGTGCGTGTGCGTGTGCGTGTGCGTGTGCGTGTGCGTGTGCGTGTGCGTGTGCGTGTGCGTGTGCGTGTGCGTGTGCGTGTGCGTGTGCGTGTGCGTGTGCGTGTGCGTGTGCGTGTGCGTGTGCGTGTGCGTGTGCGTGTGCGTGTGCGTGTGCGTGTGCGTGTGCGTGTGCGTGTGCGTGTGCGTGTGCGTGTGCGTGTGCGTGTGCGTGTGCGTGTGCGTGTGCGTGTGCGTGTGCGTGTGCGTGTGCGTGTGCGTGTGCGTGTGCGTGTGCGTGTGCGTGTGCGTGTGCGTGTGCGCGTGCGCGTGCGCGTGCGCGTGCGCGTGCGCGTGCGCGTGCGCGTGCGCGTGCGCGTGCGCGTGCGCGTGCGCGTGCGCGTGCGCGTGCGCGTGCGCGTGCGCGTGCGCGTGCGCGTGCGCGTGCGCGTGCGCGTGCGCGTGCGCGTGCGCGTGCGAGGGCGAGGGCGAGGGCGAGGGCGAGGGCGAGGGCGAGGGCGAGGGCGAGGGCGAGGGCGAGGGCGAGGGCGAGGGCGAGGGCGAGGGCGAGGGCGAGGGCGAGGGCGAGGGCGAGGGCGAGGGCGAGGGCGAGGGCGAGGGCGAGGGCGAGGGCGAGGGCGAGGGCGAGGGCGAGGGCGAGGGCGAGGGCGAGGGCGAGGGCGAGGGCGAGGGCGAGGGCGAGGGCGAGGGCGAGGGCGAGGGCGAGTGCGAGTGCGAGTGCGAGTGCGAGTGCGAGTGCGAGTGCGAGTGCGAGTGCGAGTGCGAGTGCGAGTGCGAGTGCGAGTGCGAGTGCGAGTGCGAGTGCGAGTGCGAGTGCGAGTGCGAGTGCGAGTGCGAGTGCGAGTGCGAGTGCGAGTGCGAGTGCGAGTGCGAGTGCGAGTGCGAGTGCGAGTGCGAGTGCGAGTGCGAGTGCGAGTGCGAGTGCGAGTGCGAGTGCGAGTGCGAGTGCGAGTGCGAGTGCGAGTGCGAGTGCGAGTGCGAGTGCGAGTGCGAGTGCGAGTGCGAGTGCGAGTGCGAGTGCGAGTGCGAGTGCGAGTGCGAGTGCGAGTGCGAGTGCGAGTGCGAGTGCGAGTGCGAGTGCGAGTGCGAGTGCGAGTGCGAGTGCGAGTGCGAGTGCGAGTGCGAGTGCGAGTGCGAGTGCGAGGAACACTCACAAGGATTAGGTCTCTGCGACTCGTCACATCCACAGTATTTTTCGACTCCAAACCCTCCTTGTGAGTGTTCTCTGAACTCTTAAAGATGTTCGAAGATTCCTCCATTCATGTTTAAGCATGCCTGAACTCTCCTCTCAAAACCATCGACTGTTCGTAAGAGAACATCTCTCGGGATTGCACGGCAAGCAGCTCTTATCCGCACCCTCATATTCTCTTGTGTTGTTGGAGCTTGACGATAGACAGCGTCTTTAAGATAACCCCACAAGAAAAAGTCGGGAGAGGTAAGATCAGGTGATCTTGGAGGCCAATGGACAGGTCCATCTCGTCCGATCCACCTCTGACCGAATGTAGCGTCCAGGTGATTTCGAACAACACGAGCCCAGTGAGCGGGTGCACCGTCTTGCTGAAACCACATCTGTTGACGGGTAACTAAAACCCAGATCCACAGTAACTAACTGTGGATCTGGGAAACCCCAGTTGCTCCGAGATCACTCGAACACTCAAATGAGGGTCGATCGCTATCATCGCTAAAATTGCCATGTTTCGAGCCTCATGCGGGCCACCAAAATCATTGTTCACGTTTTGGCGACGTCGGCGGTGGCGGGTTATCCGACCTGCCCTCGCTCTCCTCTCGAGGGTTCGGATTGTCTGCCGCGATGGATGACGACGATGAGGATATTCGCATCGATACAAATTTTCGGCTCGTAAATAATTGCCCCGACATCTCCCCAAAATAAGGAGCATATCAACGATTTCGTTGGGACTGAAATCAGCCATTCTTGAATTGCTGTCAGTGAACTGTTAACAAATACTCGTCTATTGTAAGCGTTCCCCGTGAGATTTCGTTTTTTTATTTCCATCAGAAGCGAAGCGAACTTGGAACCCCATATTATTTGGTACCCCATATCATTTGGGCGTTTCAAGTTCGCCTCGGAGTTTTGTCAGTGGGCATTGAGACAAGTCGAGCGATTCCCAGATTTTTTTAGGTTTGTTATGTTCAGTGATGAATCCACTTTCAACAACCGAGGTCAGGTAAGTCGATGGAACTTCCGGTATTGGTCTGATCAGAATCCACGTTGGGTGCGACAGATCGATCACCAGCATCGGTGGAGTTTGAATGTTTGGTGTGGAATCATTGACGGGCAATTAATAGGTCCTCACTTCTTCGAGGGAACTGTGACGGGAGCCCGTTATCTTGACTTCCTGCACAATGAATTGCCGCTTTTGCTGGAAGACATTGATTTAGTTACCCGTCAACAGATGTGGTTTCAGCAAGACGGTGCACCCGCTCACTGGGCTCGTGTTGTTCGAAATCACCTGGACGCTACATTCGGTCAGAGGTGGATCGGACGAGATGGACCTGTCCATTGGCCTCCAAGATCACCTGATCTTACCTCTCCCGACTTTTTCTTGTGGGGTTATCTTAAAGACGCTTTCTATCGTCAAGCTCCAACAACACAAGAGAATATGAGGGTGCGGATAAGAGCTGCTTGCCGTGCAATCCCGAGAGATGTTCTCTTACGAACAGTCGATGGTTTTGAGAGGAGAGTTCAGGCATGCTTAAACATGAATGGAGGAATCTTCGAACATCTTTAAGAGTTCAGAGAACACTCACAAGGAGGGTTTGGAGTCGAAAAATACTGCGGATGTGACGAGTCGCAGAGACCTAATCCTTGTGAGTGTTCCTCACACTCACGCTCACACTCACGCTCACGCTCACGCTCACGCTCACGCTCACGCTCACGCTCACGCTCACGCTCACGCTCACGCTCACGCTCACGCTCACGCTCACGCTCACGCTCACGCTCACGCTCACGCTCACACACACACACACACACACACACACACACACACACTTGGGATGTTAAAGACTTTACCTCCTCGTGGTACATCCTGGATAACGCTAAAAAAGTCAAAAATGGTGTTCTACTCCAAAAATTATGGACTTTATCAAAAAAATGTTTCTACAAAAGTTGTTAGTTTTGACCCGACAAATTTTTTAGTGATAAAGAAATTACGTGTTTCCATTTTAAAAAAACATGTAGGCCGTCTTAACGCCGCCATTTTGAATTGTGGTACAAAACAAAATTTTTTTTTGAACGTCCCCCTTCGAACCTTAAAAGTTTCATTAAACTCAATTTTCGATCAGAGCAGTATTTTTCGAGATAAATTAGGTGTAAGATTAAAATGGGACACCCTGTAGATAACGCGATGAGAGTAACTGAGAGCATAAGTGTATTCGAACTCTTTCCAAGAGAGTTGTTTTTCTTTTCTTTTTCAAAATGTTATTTGTGATATTTGCGTTACCTTAGTTCGTATAAAAAAACAATGAAATCATTAACAAAACGATAGAGATAGAAATTAGAAATTTTGGTTTAATTATTCGTGATTTTTAAATTTTTTTTGCCAAAGTAGGGCTTCGATTTCTCAAGACAATCGCGTAACGTTTATTGTTATTCAAAAAAATATATAATGTTATTAAAAAAAGTACCAGTATTATAATTTAACTCCATCACTTTAAACGATGGTTGTTCGGACGCAGCGTGCCTTCGCATTAAGAGGTGCGCGTACTCCGACGTAGCCCTTTTCGCCGTCGCAGGTATGAAATGTATACCTTATAGCGAGGCCGGAAATAAAATAACGTATGCAACTCGGGAGGAACGTGTTTTTCACCTCGTGTGATCACAGCCCTCGCTTCGCTCGGGCTGCAAACCACACTCGGTGAAAAACACGCACTTTCCTCCCTTGTAGCATAATGTACTATTTCATCATTACTTGTCCGCACTTGACCGTGAGTTCCGCGAGCACCTGCTGTACTGCTGATAGTGCATTCGCGGAACTTCGCTCGGACGATAGCTCCAGCATCCTCGTGAGGGCGACTTTATTATTCAGCTTAGCTTCACATCTTGTGCTGTACGGGTCGTTCAAAATGTTTCCGCGTTACGGCAGCGATATTTTGGAGCCGATGTTTCTGTACCGCGTAATCTCGATAGTTAGTGTTAATTATGTGTATGTTCGTCCGAATAGAGTGGCCGTCGCTTATTATCAACTACAGAGCGACCTACAGGCATCGTACCTGCAGCCTGACGTGGGAATACGTATGGGTTTCGACGAGCTGGAGCCCGAATTGTCGTGTATAATAGTTCGGCACGGGGCTGTGTTTCGCGGTGAAATAGTAGATTTCGACGACGACGGCCATATCGAGGTTTTTTTCGTCGATCAGGGCATCGTGGATTTCGTCGAGCTACGGTATATCTTTCACACGGATTCCCTTTGCGCCGTTTTGCCGGCGATGTATATCCCGTGTGCGATATACGGACTTCAGAGTGTCGACGATGACGGTGCTCTACCCCTGCTTGAATCGCTAGCATCGCCGAACGACAACATAGTGGGGATTCTCGTCACTGAGGGACATTTTGGAGAGCTGCCGATTTTGCGGCTGTTTGACATGCAGCGGCGGGATCTGAGAGCACTCGTCATCGATCGTTTCAATCTCAACATCGGTTACGATTTCCTCGATCCGGACGAGGGATTTAACGATGATTCGTGCCTTTGCGGTGCGAGTGAGGGCGAGGAATAGTGCAAAACCGGAGTGCGGGATGTGTAAAACAGGAGTGCGGGATATGTGAAACAGGAGTGCGGGATGTGCGAAAATAGCCGCAGCTACGTGACACCATTTTGGAATAAATTTAAGGTAAAATATGTCAAACAAATATTACAATGATTTTTAATTAATTAAAATGTATTAATTTTCAATTGACTGTCGCCTTGGCGAATAATCGAATTTTGTCGGAAGCGTGGGTTCGATTCCCGCTCCGAGACAATTTTTTTTTTCCGAAAAACATTTTTAAATTGACGCAAATTATTTATAAAATTTTATTAAAATTTTATTAATTGTTAATTGACTGGCACCACGGCGAATAATCGGTGTGCCAATCACTGTGCCCTGAAGCCACACCTGTCACACGGTGATTGACAACCCGCACAGTCATTGGCCACCCAGTTATTGGCCACATTTTTTATATACACTCAGCGGTGCGCTATGACGACTCCAAACACTCTATCCCCCTCCCACCCCCTACACCTCTGTTTCGGGCACACCACGGCTGCCCGAAAAAATTTCGGACTGCCGCGGAGTGGGGGAAAAAGAGTGGGGATGGGAGTGGTGATGGGAGTGGGGGTCACCATAGTGCACCGCATACTACTGTTGTTAATACCGGCGAAACAAAAATTAACTGGCGCCCACCGGGACGTCGATGCATCCGTAGAAGCGGACGGCCGAAGGTGACGTTTTCTGAGTTCTCGATTTCGCGCTCCGCTCCCGTTCGGTTTGAGCTTCAATTTTCGCGTTTTCGGTTTCGTTTTTTTTGTGTTTCTCTTATTCGCGGTGAGATCCAGGAAAATACGTCACAATCCATATTACCCTCCCAAGCGGTAAGTAATGCTGGGTTATAATCGTTGATGGATTTTTCTTCTTGAGATCGTGGAAGATCATATAATCTGCTTTTGGATTTTAACTGCCTTCTACCTGCAACAGCAGTGGCAACGTCCCTCATAACCAGAGTATCATATATGGGACGAGGGAAACCGAAGCGGCAGGCGCGGGCAGTACGACTTTTAACTTTTTTCGTACGCATACAATAGCTATTGTGATTATGATTCTGGTGTGTACTCACACGACGCTGCAATATCGGTGAAACGTCTTTCATAGGCATTCTGCAAGTAGCATATTGTAGTATGAAATTGGCAATCTCTTCTGTTGGAGATTCTCCAAGAATTGGTGCATCTTTTATCCATATTTACATATGGAAGTGCTGAGTACCTCTTGTCTGATATTGACGTCTCCAAAAATAATGAGTGACTTCACCGATAACGTTAGATTTTGAACACATGAACGCCAACATAGCACGAAATTTATTATCTATAAATCTCGATACAGATATAGGGTCTGCAGCAATTAATGCATTAGCAGACATGTGTGCGATTGAAGGATTTACTTCACGAAGATATACTATTAAGTCTGACCATAAATATTCAGAAGGACTCAACGTTATAAACCACGTTGCCGGCCCGTAGTTGTAAATCATACAATTAAGATCACATCTCGGCTTACGCCAAAATTGTTCAGTATTCCGCAGTCGTCCAAATATTGTATTTAGATTTCCTTCCAATTGACCTTGTGCCAATTGTTTTAAGTAACCGGCTGCACTGTACCTTTCTCGTGGATTAATTACGTTCATTTTATGAAATGTACCACTGCTCAACTGGCGTATGTTATTATCATTCAGTGCAAAGAATAAATATTGCTGATTTAATCTAAATTGCGGATGCTTCGACATTAATCTCGATTTGATAAATTCGAAGTCAGTAAGTCCAAAGTTTCTTTCTTCGCGTTGCCCATTGATACCATATGGGAACAAATCTGGATAACATTTTAAATCTAATAATTTATAATAGTTAACTAACGCCAAGTCTTGAATCTTTAACATCTGATAAAGGTCAGTAGCTGTTTTATTTTCTTTAGCAGAAACCATTGGGTGAATGGTGAATTGCTCATAGTATTCACTCGATTCTGACATTTGAGTGAGGAATGCTTTAGGCACATTACCTATTTGCTCCATATTATGATCCATGTCCTTATCGTTGTTAACTTTTCTAACGTTTTGATTTTCATCTTCGTTTTCATCCTCATTAACTTGAAACTCTACATCCTGAAACTTTTCATTTAATAACATACCAGCTGAATCAGGTATTTTTATTGCAGAATATAGTGGATTATTTTCTTTAAGCCATATCAGAGCATCGAACACCTTTTTTACATCTACTAGGTTTTCCCATACAATTTTCGCTTTAGTAGGTATTCCACGTACGAGAATGTACAGTTCATGTTGAAGATTAAGAGGATCAGTTGACGGGCAAATCTTCGCAAGTGTTTCTTCCATCGGCAATGGTAAATGAAAAGTTCTTCCTATGACTTTATTATTCATTTGCCTGTGTGGCTGATTTTTTTTCGCTACAGTTCCCATTTTCTGAACTGTTTGAAATGCTTTTGCTCTTTGGATTAACAGTTTCTCGTAATCGTTGAGTTCTGAAATGACTTTAGGAACTTTTCCTACGATAAGTTTATTTAAAATACATGTTGGTGGCAATTTATTAGATCGGAATTTATCAAGACAGTAATGACAAACATACTCAGGGTCAATTCCCTCTTTTCGAACGTGTTTATTCAAGTCTCGCCCAAATATCGATGTTGAACGAGTTTTCAAATTTCCAATGTTTGTGACATCTTTACGAAAGCAGAGTTCTTCACATGACACGCAAACATGACGTGGAGCATCCATTGAGCATTTTGTAAATAATTTAAATGCTGCAGAATGGGTGGACATAATTATATCTTCATTTAGTTCAATTTCGTTTGTAGCCTCAAACGACTTAGCATTCTGTTGCGTGTGGACAGCAATACCACGTAATGTTTCTGTAATTGCATTATCCAATGCTTCATCTAATGCATCTAATTTTTTAAGTACCGATCGTACTTTATAAAATAGTCTTTTCACTACTCGAACTTTTTCAAAATGTGGTGATAAAAATTGAAGGGATAAAAATAGTGATCCGCATTTCGTAGGGGTTATGTAACATGTTCGACAGTGTCCTAACTTATTAACATCGTGCGGAAGAGTGTATGCATGGATACTAGAAATTGTTTTCGAAACTTTTCTGATACAGCAGTTATTTATCTTTTGCAGAAAATTGTGATAACGGTTTATTTTTCTGTCATCTATATCTTTACAGAGGGATGTACACTCCCACGATACTTTACCTTTCTTTCCATGAGCTATAGGTAGGATGTTAATCGGTTGACCATTCTCATTCATGATAATAGCCTCTGAAACCTGTAGATGTTGTTTGTAGATGGCTTCTGCAAAATAACCCTCCGATGATGCTGTATGTTTTTTTATATGACCACACAAAATAGATATTTTGTCTTCTATTTTCGCATCCACACATGTAGATAGCTGTGTTAGCGAAAGTTCAGCCTTTACTTTCACAGATTCCAACGCAGTTTTGCTCTCATTTATGTACTTTTCTCTGATATGAAAGCACCATTTTATAATCCATTCGGCTTCCATGCGACTTGTAATTACTGATTTCTCAATTGTTTCAGCAACTCGGATCACATAATATTCTTTCAACAATGACATATCTGTTCTAGTAAATGTTTTTCGGACGCTTTTATACTTCTGAGCTATTTTGTTTGATGTATTGGTTTCCTGTCGGGCTATGATAGAAGTTTTATGAGCTCTGTAATATTTATTATTCTCTAATGCTTTTCTAGGTTTCTGTTCCTCCTTTAAAGTGTTATATCTCACTCGCTTCGCATGCCGGTTGGGACTAATATTTAAAGCATAAGCTTTTCGCTTCCGAGCTCTATTCTCTTCGCGATTCAAATATTTTTTCTTTTTTCTTGAAGATGGAGATGCATCTTCTCCATCCGTAATGTACCGATCACTTAATTCGCGTTTTCGCTGATTATTTTCAAGGGCATACTTGTGACGTTTTACTTGATTTGCACGGTCTTTAAGAATAGGCCATTTCAATCTCGCGATTTCCTTCAATTTTTGCAATTTAGAAACAGCATCCGTATTGTTTTGCATGCTATTTATACTGCTTAGAGTATTATTCGTCGAGCTCTGAGTAGTATTCATTTTGTCTGTAATGTCTCTGGTAGATATAGTTGCTTCAGCATACTTTTCCCGTCTTGCTTGATTTACACGATCCTTCCGACGATCCCATTTCAATCTATCGAGTTCTTCCAATGTTTGCAACCTAGGAACAACATCCGTATTGCTTTGCATACTACTCTTACTGCTTTGAGAAGTATTCGTAAAGCTCAGAGTATTATTCGTTTTCATACTTTTTACACTATCAGGTATAATTGCTGCAGCATATTTCTCGCGTCTTACTTGATTCACGTGATCTTTTCGAGCATGCCATTTCAATCTATTTCTATTGAGTTCCTTTAATCTTTGCAATTCAGAAACAACACGCGTATGGCATTGCGTGGTAACCAGGCTGCTTTGAGAATTTTCCGTAAAGCTTGAAGTAGTATTGGTTATTATACTCGATTCACTGCTCGATAAAGCTGCTGCCGCGTTCGGAACATTTTGGATGCAATTCGTTTTCTCATTCGCATCAAAGTTCAACTTTACAGGGGATGCATGATTCGTACAACTTTTAACGATTTGCTTAAACGTATTCGTTTTATTATCAATGTCCTTTCGAATGGTGTAATCATTGATTTGACGATAACAACCAGACACTTGCGTGAAACCCGTCGTCAAAATAGGTTCCACACAATTGTGAGTATGGATAGATGACTCCGTTGATTGTACTCTCATGATTTTCGGCGCATCGTTAGAATTTTGCACATGTATGTTTTGCACTGTCTGGTCAATCGACACACATGCGCGTGCAGCGAACTCAGATGTCTGCTCATTAGGCTTCATTTTGTCATTAAAAACAACAATTCGCGATTGTTCCGCAGAACTTTTTTTTGAGGGAGTTCGAAATTGATCGGCTTTTTTACCGTGTCCAAAATCTTGCATTGTTTTTTGGGCCGAAACAGCCGGGACGTGAATAGAAGTTGATACTGATCCCTTTTGCATATCCTTGCCATTTTTATCGGTGTTCATTGAAATACTTGTTAAAGCTTTGCTGCTATTAAGTGCTCGGACAATATTTGGCTGAACTTTTTGTCGGTATTCACCGTCTGACAATTTGATCTGTTGTAGAGAATCATGCATTTTCGACGCGGACTTATTATACTGAATTTTTGATTTCTCCGACTTGGAAAATGCTTTCTTTGCGAATTCAGTTTTGTAATTGATAACTTCCGGAGTTTCAAACCTAACGGCGCTTGGGAACGGCTCCAGAACTTCCGATTCGAATATTTTTAACAGTTGTTTCCTCATTTCGGATACTGTGTACGTGACATTCTCCGGGTTTTGCCCGTTCAATATTGAAATTGCAAAGGCAATAGAGAATACACCACAGTCGCTGCCATTAAGTTGCTGCTGAACTTTTCGAAACTCGATGTTTTAAGTGGGATAAAACGGAAACAATTTTTTTAGATACAATTCATGATGTCGATGCCGTTTCTGCTTGTTAAGCGAATCGTAAATGTACACGTTCTTCGTGTACATTAGTTATGTAATCATTAGTTTATTAATTACATAATATCCTTTATTGTTGTAAAAAGTTCACCTTTACTGCTAAGATCAGGGCAATTATAAAAACTGTTTCACCTAATTATGTCAGATCAGAATATTTATTCTAAGTATATTTACTAGAGGCAGCGAAGAAGCTGATATTATTACACATAATAAATCGTTTAAATAAATACAAATACCAATAATACCATACACTTTTATTACTCAAAGCAACCTGACGCGAATAGTAATTTGAGGTATCTAGTTACAAAGGCTTCCATATGCTCATTGGTGCAGCTACAGGTAATTATCATAAGAGTCTGGGTGCTGCGATGCAACTTATGAATTCGTTGTGGCTGCAATACACCTTTGCAGTGAATTATGAGCTGCGATGCAGTATTGTAATAATAATAATATGGGTGCTTCGATGCAATGTATGAATTAGTAGTGGCTGCGATACACCTTCGCAGTGAGTTATAAGCTGCGATGCAGTATTGTAATAATCTGTGTGCTACGATGCAGCTTCGTAATCAATTGTACTACGATGCACCTTTCCAAACACCTACAAACTGAGATGCGCCTTCGCAAAGAGCTACGAGTTGCGATGCAGCTTTGTGAGGATTTAGGTGGTGCGATGCAACTTTACAATCCTATGCCAGGAGCTAAGACGATGAAGCTTTGCTAGAAGCTAAGACGTTGCAGTTTGTAATAAACTGGAAAGATGGAGCTTTGTAACAAGCTGGGATGATGCAGCTTTGTTACAAGCTGGGACGATGCAGGTTTGTTACAAGCTGGGACGATGGAGCTTTGTTACAAGCTGAGACGCTGCAGCTTTCACAAATAATGAAAATAATGAAAAAAAAGAATTTATTAATAAGCTGAAGTACTGGGGAAGATAAAAAAAATGAAGTCGATTTTAGTCGGACCGTTTTAAAATACGGCCCGTGTTGAAAAAAGTACTGACTATTTCTACTAATTTAATAAAATATTTATTCGTAAAGTTTTTTGAATACAGCGGTTAAGAAGATCTTTACACTGTTCAAGAACACCGAAGAGTGACAGGAGAAAGAAAAAAAACGAGATCCACTGGTATGTTTTTTTTTATTATTTCGAGGCCATGGTGAAACAGTTTTCCTTTACCGCAATCCAACGTTCTTTAGTCCTAAACTGGGGAATTATAGTTTCGTTCTATGTGACTAAACACTTTTATGAATGAAAACAAATTATTTTCCATATTGCATTGTTAAATACATTAGCGGTATATATTGTGACGTATTTTCCTGGATCTCAACGCGAACCAAAAAAAAAACCAAAAAACATAAAACCGGAAACGCGAAAATCGAAGCTCAAATCGAACGGGAGCGGAGCGCGAAATCGAGAACCCAAAAAACGTCACCTTCGGCCGTCCGCTTCTACGGATGCATCTACGTCCCGGTGGGCGCCAGTTAATTTTTGTGTCGCCGGTATTAACAACCGGGCTAAACTGGAGGTCGGTGGGACAGCCGACCTCCGCAGGGTCGATTTTTGTCTCGCCGGAATCGCCAAGCCGGACTAATCTGGAGGTCGATGGGACGGTCGACCTCCGCAACCGAAATGCACGAAGACAGAACAAAAAAATAACGAGATCACACAAACGAGAACTTACGGAACGGTACGAGAACTAACGCCGATGCATTCGCCAAAGCGAACGGTTGCGGAAATGCACGGTTGCTCAGGATGCGGGTTATGGTAGAAGGGTCGCGATCCTTCGCCAACAAAGTAACGCGAAATCTAAAATATCGGAATCCCAACATTCTAAACACGGGAACAATAATTTATGGGCTTGTTAAGCCACGGGATCGCACACTAGTGCATCGGGAGCGCTCCGCTGACCGGATGGTCGGAGCGAGCGTAGCGAGAACGGATCGATACGCGATCGAATAATTACCAAATCGATGAACTCACCGAATCAGCGTATTTTAATCCAATAATGGGCGGAACTGCATCTCACGATGCCTCGAGAACTCCAACACAATCACTGCACCTCCAAAGCATTCCTCAGAACGCATCTCGAGCACAGAAAAATCGGTAGTAAAATCGGAACCGAATCCGCACGAAACATAGCACATATGAGTCGACTAGCGAACGTGCAAAGTGACAGGTAGCGTGAGCGAGATACGCGAACCGTTGCGAGAGCAATAGCCGGAGTCTACGGCAGCGCGAGCGAGAGCGAACGACTCAGCGCGCGAGACAATAGCCCAAACGTAAACACCGGTAGCGCGAGAGGTCCGAGCTGCCTCGAGGACGACTCTCGGTAGACTGATATGCCTACGACGATATTCTAACGAAGCGTTATATTATTGCGAGATCCTTAGCCGATAGCTACTGCCCTCTCAAACTATTCCGGAGCGTCACTTAAGCGGGAACCGAAACTGTAACGCGGTAATTTTGAGATTCGTCGCGATCGTTACTCCTAATTCAGGACGTGAAAACAAGGCTCTCTCTCTTAACTAAAACACAGCACAAGGTGTCCCAACCTTGCCCGGACCGTACTAAAACCTCCGCCTGTTCTCCAACATCCTGCATTATCACCTGAACAGAGTGCCGGGTTTGCACCGGACTTTGACGTATTCGCGACGAAATCTTGTCGGGCTCGCCTCTATTCGTGTTTCTCATTTCTTCGAGACTCTCTCCACCGAATAGATTTGAGAATCCCGACCTGAACTGAATCTTTTCGAGCTTATCTCAAAGCTTATCATACACTCTAGCTCATCAGCAAAGTCCAAACTGGATCATAACTTTAACGAACTTTACTTAGACGAGAGCTGGACGGTACATGGACAGCCGAGGGGCAGTAAAACGGGCTAACCGAATTAAATCGTTAGCCGTATCCGTAAAACGTTAATTTATTTGTATTTTTGTGACGATGATCCAAAAATCACGTCACAATATTTAAAATGTAGTATTATATACTACATTAAATATATACTTAATGTAGTGTAGAAACTAAAAATGTAGTATTAAATCCTGAAAAGACTTGGAATTGGGTTGTAGAATGTGAATTAAAAAAAAAAGAATCGCTGTTGTACTGACGGTGTAAATGTACTTGTCTCGAGACGCTACTGCGTCTCTTAATTCCAAAATTTCTTTAGTTATTCGTGTCACCTCAAAAAGGCAGTTGTAACGAATGATTATAGCAATGTAGGTATACGATGCGAACTCGCCTAGCGAAAAGTGACCGACATTACTGACAGTGCAAATGCGATGTCAGTACACCAAAAAATTTTGGACTTCGTAGTTTTAAGGCAATTTGTATTCTAGTGTAAAAAAACAAATTTTTTAAATATTCAAAATAACATCTAATAGCGCCGATAGATTTCGGCCAAATTCAATACCAATGGTCTTTCATCGTAGTATTATATTTGTATCCAGTTTTAGGATGAAAAGAGAAAATACGCAGTGTAGTTTTCTACTCCATCAATTTATACAGAGTGAAATCAAATGAAACCGCAGAAGGAAAAAGTATAAAAATAAAAATTATAATCAGTCATAAGTCGTAGGATGAGAGAATGTAACGTAGCCATCGTAGCCCTCATCTTGAGAATAGATTGGCCCTTTGTTGTTGCTAGGACGACTTCTGTTGAGGTTGTGGCTACAAAATGTAATGAGATGCAAAAAGAATTTATATTCAAAAAAGTGTTTAATTTAACTATATAATCATTCATTGTACTCACTTGTATTGACGCTGCTTCAACACGCGGTTAAAGGATCCTGGTTTTATATTTTCCAAAGCTTCTTGCCCCTCGTTACAAGACGATGAATCAGCATCAGACTGTTCAGTCATCAATGCTTTCTTCACCTCCGCTTGGATCAGATGTTTATACTTCCTTTTAATTTCCTCTTCGTTCGCCTTCTTTTCTCTCTCCTCTCTTACACGCTCATCTATAATTTTCTGCACAACATTTCTTTCGTCTTCATTTTCTATCTGTATGATCTTTCGTATTTTCTTTTTCGTTCCACTGAACTCTTCACTCTTGCTGTCGCGATAGCGTGATTCTTGTACTTCTAAGTCTATTAATTTCTTTTCAACCTTAATAGCTATCCGTTTCTTTAAAGTTTCGTCGATCTGCTGTCGAATTTCGTTACGAAAATTTGATTCCCATTTCTTAAATTTTTTCTCTTGGCTAACCAATTTCTGCTTCATTTTTGCGATGGCTGCGACTGTTGCCTCCAATTCTGCGTCGATATTCTTGGTTTTTTTTTTCAGCGTTCCGGTCATGTTCAGTTTTTTTCTATTTGTGTGATGAACTCGAAGCGTTTTCTAAATCTTTTAACGAATCGTCTGTAGAAAAAAAACACATTAATATGCACATTCATTATGCTATAATATGCACATGCTATACATAATTCCAATTGTTACCTGACATCTCGTTCGCGTTTCGTCCAAACTGAGATAGTCTTGGTGATGATACCCACGTGGTGATTTTTCGATGATACGATATGGCGTACGCAAATGGAAGGACTATGGCATATGGCACATGCGAATGTACGTTCACACTCATTCACACTGTTGAAATCTTCTCCGTATTGCAAAAAAGTGGTGTTCACAAACTGCACGAAATGAGCACGGTGAAAACTTAAGAAAGTATCAAGCGTCATTTACCGACATTATAAAAGTGACGGTAATTCACGGCAACAAAGATTGCGATTGGCTACCATCCATTAAGGCACATTCATCCGTTGAGGTTGTAGCGCAAGATTATCAGAAGAATCGGAACCTCACTCTGGGTAGGCAATCGTCAATCACGTGTTCAGATGCACACGTGCGGTTTTATCTGTATGTATGTAGTAGTACCGGCATATTATAAAAAATTTCCGGACCCGCAGAGTTACGTCGCAGTTTTTTTTTTTATCATAACATCTGATCTGGCGAACGGCGCAGTTTTTTTTATTGTTAATATCGGTTTGTTTGTCATCAATTGGCGAGATGACAGGTAAATCAGGTAGGTAAAAAAAAGTACCCATAAAATTACCGATGCGTTTTTTTCTATGTAATTTAATCAATTTTTTCCTCCCCTGGGGACTGCAGGACCTTGCAGCTGGTGGGGAGGCTTGTGTGCCTCAGTGACCCAAGGAGCTATACAGGCGGGTGTAATTTATTGCACCCGGCAAGGTCACCTATGCCGGGAAGGTCCAAGGGTAGAGGCCCGACGAACAAGCAGTCC
The DNA here is from genome assembly GCA_958510785.1 of Exephanes ischioxanthus. Classification (NCBI taxonomy): domain Eukaryota; kingdom Metazoa; phylum Arthropoda; class Insecta; order Hymenoptera; family Ichneumonidae; genus Exephanes; species Exephanes ischioxanthus. The sequence goes on along the minus strand of OY294019.1, from coordinate 11,557,573 downwards.
ACCAACTAGCTTAGGGAGAGTGGCAAACCCATCGCTCAGGGGGCAGTTAGGTCCCCTGTAGACAGCCATCCCAAGCCAAGGCATGAGCTACCGTACTGAAGGCTGAATGGCACTGGGGAATAGTGTCGCGAACGTTGCCTCTGGAACACCAGGTCGAATTCCAGAGTATCTAGACCTTACCCCGACAATCGGGGCTCTGTCGGGGCGGACCTTTAATTCCCTAGATACTCGTGCGACTTAAATGCCAAACAACAGTAATGAAAAAATCACGCGAACGACGGAACAGCTGGGACCGCAAAGGGACCAGAGGGACAATGCGAGCCCCTTGATGGATCGCAGCATCAACTGACAGGCGGCGGTAGGGGCCTCCGAGGCACCTGCAGCCACTGTCGAGAGCCGGGAGGAAATCCCGGGCACCGAGGGCGGCGAGGGCAGCGGCTGTGACTCCGAGCTCGCAAGAGACATCGAAAGGATAGCGCTGCAACGCCCGCGATACAGCGGGGCCGCCAGGAGGAAGTTTCGGAGGGCAAGGGAGGCCGAAGCTGCAGCCACAGCCGGGAAGGCAGTCGCAACGGCGACCGTCGGCGAAGTCAAGAAACCACCGGGCACCACGAGTGGCCGGGGGGCGAGGCGGGGTGGCATCGGACAGACCACGGCCGAAAAGAGGGATCAGTTCCGGAAGCGACAGCGGGAGTCGAAGGAGACACCGCCAAACGACCGGAAACAGGCGAAGAGACCGAGGGAGGGAGGGCCGGAGAAGGCCTCCTACGCGGAGGTGGCCAGCGATCTACCTAAGCTGGCCATCGTCCACTCGGGTCTCAACGAGGAGATCACCAAGGAGCAATCCGCGCTGATCCAGGAGGGTCTCATGGAGATAGTGGACGAAATTCCGGTAGGGGAATTCTCGCCGCGGTTCCAGGAGACCTTCCTGCACAGAGGAGCTCTGAGGGTGGTCTGCGCTGATCAGCAATCGGCGGAGTGGCTAAGGGAGAAGGTGGTGAACCTCCGTAAGTGGGAGGGCTCAAACCTCGAGGTTATCGAGGCGAAGGCACTCCCGAAGTACGTGAGGGTCATGGCCTGGATACCCGGGGCACCGATCGAGACGGACACAGCCTTGAAGAGGCTGGAGAAACAGAATTTTGGGCTGGCAACGTCGAGGTGGATCGTCCACGAGCGGCATGTAGACGCGGCCGGTAAGGGCGTGCGCCTAGTGCTGGGAGTGGAGGAGAGGGCCGTGGCGGTGCTCAAGTCCCAAAAATGCAACCCTACCTGGGGATAGGCAGGGCAACCTTTAGGCTGCAGGATGCACATTCCAAGGGTAAGGAGGGCAAGACGGACTCGGAGAAGGGTGCAACCCAAGATGGTGAGTACGCTCCAGTTCATACAGATTAAGCTGCACAAGGCGTCTGCGGCAGCGGCAGTGCTCAGCAGGCGCATTGTAGCAGAGAAAATTGAAGTCTCCCTGATACAGGAACCGTGGACATACCGCGGGAGGGTCAGGGGGCTGAACACTAGAGAGGGACAGCTATATTATTGTACCTCTGTTGACAGGCCAAGGGCATGCATCCTCGTCTGGGGCGTAAAGGCCACGCACCTGACGGAATTCAGCCGGAGGGACCTTGCAGCCATCAGGCTCGAGGTAACTCTGGACGGGAGGAGGGAGGAGATAGTAGTGGCATCAGTCTATATGCCCTATGACTCCCCCGAACCACCACCATCGGAGGAAATCGCAGGACTGGTAGAGGACTGCAGGAGGAAAGGAAGGGGACTCATCATCGGATGCGATGCGAACTCCCACCACACGGTGTGGGGCAGCACGAAACCAACGCGCGAGGTGAGGCCCTTCTGGAGTATCTGGCTGGGACAGGACTTCAGATCACGAACAGAGGTAGGAAACCGACATTCTGTATTACTAACAGGGTGGAGGTTATTGACCTAACTCTGGGTACGCCAGACATGGCGGAGAGAATTAAGAAATGGAGGGTGTCTGACGAGCCGTCGCAATCGGATCACAGGCACATCACGTTTACATTAAATGCGACAACGGTCAGGACGGAGAGGGGGCCTATAAGGAACCCGAGAGAGACGGACTGGCCGTCGTACGCGGAGGAACTGCAAGGTAGAATGGCACAATTCCCGAGCAGGTATGGGAGCGAGGATGAGATCGAGATCGCGGTAGGGATACTGAGGAACTCGATCATGCAATCCTACGAGGATAACTGCGCAGTGAAATCGGCGCACAGGGACAATACACCGTGGTGGAGCCGACGGCTGGACAAGCTGCGGAAGGACGCTAGGAGATCGTGGAACATAGCGAAGGCAACCGGAAGCCCCTGGGACTGGGAGAATCACAGAAAGGACCAGAGGGATGCCATACAAGGAAGCCATCAGAAGCGCTAAGAGGGGATCGTGGCGGAGATACTGTCAAGAAATTGAGAGCATCCCAGAAGCCGCAAGAATATAAAGAATACTGCGGAAGGACCCAATACCGGCCGACGGATCGCTACGAACGCCGACGGGAGGGTACACCGACTCTGGGAGAGAGGAGATAGAGGTCATGCTGGGGAAACATTTTCCCGGCTACACCTTGACCGACGGCTGGACGGACTGGCCGTATCCCCGGTGTGGACACGGGGATAGGGACTGGACGACAGCGGGCGGCATAGTCACCCCGACCAGGGTTCGGTGGGCGATTGAGGGCTTCGAGCCGTACAAGGCGGCGGGAACGGACGGGATCTTCCCGGCTCTGTTGCAGCAGGGTCTGGAGGTGATCCTACCGCCGGTCACAAAACTTCCCAGGGCCTGCGTGGCGCTGGGATACATACCACAGCAGTGGCGGATTACGAGAGTGGTCTTCATCCCAAAGCCGGGGAGAATAGACTACGATCAGGCCGGGGCATACAGGCCAATAAGCCTGACATTGTTTCTATTGAAAACCCTGGAAAGGCTGATCGACAGACATGTAAGGGACGGACCATTAAGGACACGACCCCTGCATGCTCTGCAGTTCGCCTACCAGGCGGACAAATCCACAGAAACGGCACTACACAGGCTGGATCACAGACTGGAGGATGCAAGGGAAAAGGACTGCTTGGCAGTGGGACTGTTCCTGGACATCGAGGGAGCATTCAACTGCACCACGGTGGAGTCAATCTGCAGGGCGGCGGAGAGACGCGGGCTGGAACCTACCGTTATTAGGTGGATACGGAACGTACTCTCTACCAGGCTGTTCACGGTCTCCACGGGCGGGGAGGCCGTAAAGGTTTCAATCGGCCGCGGATGCCCGCGGGGGGGGGGGGGGGGGGGGTGTTGTCCCCACTCTTGTGGTGTCTCGTGGTCGATGAGCTACTGGTTAGACTGGACAGGGCAGGGATATATGCGCAAGGGTATGCAGATGACCTAGCGATAGTTATACGGGCGAGGGATGCCAACACGGCATCAAGCCTCGCTCAAAGGGCACTGAACCTGGTGAGCAGGTGGTGCAGGGAAGTCGTGCTGAATGTCAACCCGACGAAGACGGAACTAGTCAATGGGGTGTCCCTAGGTGCTTTAGTCTTCTCCCAGCCTTGTCTGGGAGAAGACTAAAGCACCTAGGGACACCACATCTGGAGCCTAGGGATGTTACCACCTTCCCGCTGACTGGACTACTGGCCCTCGTGAGGGACAGTGGGCTAGCGTAGAGGGGGAAGGGGAAGTAACCGAGAGGGGTGCACAATGGGCCTACGGCATGCGTGCGATGGCAGGAATGCCCCCTAGTTGTGATAATATTAATAATCAATTTTTTAATAATTCTTTACAGAAACAGGTAATAAAGATTTACCGAATAATCAAGAGCAGCTTTATAAGCAGAAAACAAGTCAACTGGCAGAATTGAAAAGAACTTACGAAGAGGTTAGACTAGCAGTGGAAGCACAACGACGCGACTACCTTGAACGCGAGATTAAATTGCGGGAGATGGTCGCCGAAATTATCGCTACTAACGTCGAGGAACGTATACAAAGTAAGGAAACCAAAAAAGCCATTGAGTTTCAAGCAATACAGCAGTTGGCAAGCAAAAAAAAAAAATAGAACATGAAGAGGTGTCAAATGACGAAGAAAAAAAAACATGAGCTGCGCAATCACAAAGTCGGAGGAAAAACGTTTCTACAAAACATATATGCCATTGATCGGAGAGGAACTAAACAAAGCCGTCAAAAAGCAGGGTGATGCCAGTTACGCAGCGACTACGAGGGATCGACATCCTAAACAGTCGGGACGAACGCGAGATGGAATATATAAAGAGGAACGTGATGAGTAGTAAGTTTATTGTTTTTGATCTGCACTTTTAGAAATGATAAATTAACTGTTATTAATATTATTTTTTACTTTTTTTAGCTATCGATGCAGCGGAAGAGGTCCTAGAGGTCAGCGAGGGTACGGACGAGCCCATCCTGGCCCACGCTACCATTCCTTCGATAACCCACCCTTTAGTAGAGATTATTATTAAAAACTAAGAACTAATAATAACTATTAAACTAAAACTTTAAAAAATCGAGTCAAATAATTTGTTTAATAATTTTATATTAATAAATTATTTAATATATATATATATATATCAGAAAAATTACCGAAAAAATGGCGGCCGGGGCAGTAGGCGAGAGAGTAAGGTGCCGGAAAAGAAGCAAATAGAAAGAGAAGAGGTGGTGGAAAAAGGAGAAGTGCAGTGAAAAAGTGCGCTGGGAAGAGAAGGAACAGAAGAAAGAGGACAGGGCAGTAAGTGCGGACAAGTGAGGAAAAAAGAGTGAAAGGAAAAGGTGATGAAACGAGGTTAAGAATAATATGATCGACGAGGGGAAGGAAGACGAGAGAAGAGGAAAGGAAGGCAGAAGGATAGGAAGGCACGAGACGTCGACGGAAAAAGACGAGGACTGGCGGATGGCCCCGAGCCGAGAGAAAGGGGAGAGAAGGCCCGAGAGAGGGCAGCAGATGGCATGAAAGAAAGCCCGAGTCGGAGCGGGAGATAGCAGAGGGCGACCGAGCCGTGTCAGGCGAGGAAACCCGAAGATGGTCAAAGGCAGCAGTGGAGTGACGGAGAGGAGGGGAGGAAGGCGCGAGTCGGGACGGAGGCAGTCGAGGAAGACCGAGTCAAGGCGAGCGAGGAAACCCGAGGACGGCCGAGAACCAAAAAGAAAGAGGCGAAAGCGCACGACGGGACCCGAACGGGACAACAGCCAGCAGGAGACAGTGGCAACGGGAAACAGGTGGCCATTGAGCACGTGTGGACGGGAGAAACGAGGCTAGGAGAAAAGCAAAAGACATCTAATGGAGGCGGAGAAGAAAGAAGAAGTCGTGGACTGGAGGCAGGAGTTGGTGAGAGCCGTGAGAGAAGTAGCGGAAGGATTACAAGAGATTAAGAAGGAAATAGGCGGAATCAGAGAGGAGATGATAGTGGTGAGAAAGATAGCGGAAAAAAGAGAGGAGGAGAGGTGCAGTGATGGGAGTAGCGGTTCGGAGGAGAGCAGCAGAGCAGAGGAATGGATAGAGTCAGAACGAGAAAGCGACACAGGAGACGAGGAAAAAGAAAATCAGAAGGAAGGGAAGGAAGGAAGGAAGCAGGAAGAGAAGACAGCAGACGGCAAGACAGATGACCCAGGAACAGCAGCAGAGCGGATAGCGGAGGAAATAAAGAAACAGGAAAAAAAAGGATGGATCGAGATGATGAAGGAGGAAGATGAGCAAAAGGAAGCAGAAGACGAAAAAAAGAGAAGAGCGGTGGAGAAGAAGGCGCGAGAGAAGAGCGAAGAAGAGAGAACGCAAGGCAAGGGATGGAAGGTAGCTGCGTCGAAGACGGAGGGGAGGAAAGAGGAACGAAGAAGAGCGGAGCAGAAAGAGAAAGATGAGAGATGGAGAGAAGAACAAGAAGAGAGGCGAAAGAGGAAGAAGAACGTGATGCTCAGAGGAGAGGTGGAGGTAAAAGAGATTGAAATACAAGGGATACAGGAGCTGTTAAAGGATGGTCTGGGAAAGGAAATGGAAATCGAGAAGATTGTGAAGAAGAAGCAGATCGGCGGAGATGGCCTGGTGATAGTGGAGATGAAGGACGAGAAGGACAAGAAAGAGTTGTGGGAGAGAAGAAGAGAGATGGAAGCAGTACGAGCAGAAGTATGCGAGGACTTAACGTGGTGGGAGAGAAAGACGAGATACAAGATGAGGGAAAAAGTCAACGAGGAAAGAAAGAAAGGAAAGAAAGTATGGATAGAGAACAGGAAGCTAATAGTGGACGGAAGAGAGATAGAGTTCGACGAGAGGACTGAAAGATGGAAGGAGGAAGAAGAAGGAGAGAAGAACGACGACGAAGTCAGCCCAAGGGATGAAGCAAGCGAGATACAGAGGGAGAGAGGAGAGGCGAAGAAGGCAGAAGAGCGAAGAAAGACTGAAGAAAGTTTATAAAATGTAGAACAGATGTAAAGTAGATGTATAGAGTCAAAGAGGGGCAGAAGAAGGGAGGTGTAAACAAGGAGAAAACCTTGGCAAAAACTTGAAACCCTGAGGGGAACAATAAAACATACATACATATATATATATATATATCAAGTGTTAACTCCATCTTAACTCTATATGTTATAAAAAGAAAGATAAGTAACATGACAAGAAACAGTACGATAATAAAGTATATAAATTTATAAAATGTTCAGACTGTTTTTCTATGGCGTTTTCGTTTAATTTTTATTCTTTTTTTATTGATAACAGACGTTTTTATTGTTCATATTGTTACGACCTGTGAATTTTTAGTCAAATTCACTGACGCAACCGGTCGAAAATCGATAAATATTCGATTATAAAATAATAAATTTACAAGGGATCTAGAGAGAATTTTCGAGTCAAATCATAGTAACAAGTAACCGATGAAAGGTGATTGCACGATAAATAATTAACAGTAGCGCATTTAAAAATCGCCGGATGATTATATCTAGTGATCGGCAAAAGAACAATCAGATGGGTAAAAATATTAAAACAATGAAGCTATGGACCCGCTAGCGAGGGTCATCGACAGCGAGAATACCTCGGGTCCATACCCATTGTCTTAATTAAAGTGCAAAAGTAATACGAATCTTTCCCACATGCGGCGGCGACATAAAAGAGACGACACCTTATCACTCTAACACGCGGAGCGAGGCGATGCACGTACGCACACAGCGGTGCAGCCAAAGAATCGGTGCAACTGTTTCGAAGCGACTGATTGGGAAATTTACCGTCGGCGCTAACAAGTGCAGCACCTCTCGGAGGATGATTATTCAAGGGTTATGAGAAATTATTAATAATTTATTATCAACATTAAATTCATTTGACTCGAATATTTATGGGAAAAGACCAGTAAACAAATAACCAAATACTAATGCAATAGAGTCAAGCTTGATAATTCGTTTGGGTCAATTCGTCTGTATAAATTATTGTAAACAAATTATAAAATGTTATAATGGAGGAAAATAATTTATAAATTAAAAATTATGGTTTGTTATAGTTTAAGCGAAGTAAGATCATTATCTTTTAAAAATCCGGAATATTTAAACAAATTTTATTTAACTAAAAAGATAACTTGGGATAGAAACATCATAGAAATTTCGTTCAAATTTCTATATTCTTCTAATTTAAAATGAAAATTAAGAGTGTAAATTGTTAAATCGGAAAATTATTATAAAAAGTAAATATTGTAAAATTATTAAAATAAGCAATGTAAGATGTCAAGACCGATCGATAATGACCGAGGAAGGGGACCAACCGATCAGCCAGTAGCTTACTGGACATCAGCGGTTTCGATGGGGAGCTTGGTGGCGCGGGCGCCCCCCGATCGAAACGATAAAAGAAGCTCTTCAAGGGCGGAACGTCATCTCTTCCCGGAAGTTCTAACTGTCAAGAAGTCATTACTCTTGAATCATTTTGAAAAACTTACTTTTCCGAATAACTGTCAATCATTTTAATTCTTGGAATATACGATTAAAAATTGGATATTAACTCTCAATCACCGATAAATAAACAACTTGAACATTTATATCAATAACTGAAACAATTCGGAGTAATCATTTATCATCATCTTCATCGTTAATACTGTTCATCCATTCCAACGTTTACTTCTGAAAAAGAAGGAAGGAAGGAAGGAAGAGGAATTCCGAATCCAACTTGCGATAATTCCAACTGACCCGAATTTAAATTGAACTATCGTAAGTCATCAGAATATTGCATCTTCATTAATTTTGTTTTATTTTCATCCTTCTCTGACGAATGTTTAATTTTGTTTGTTACCTTCACTTAACTGAGTATTTTAAATAATTCGGGGTACTTAATATTAGTAGATGAACAGGGCTGGTTCTGACTCAAGGGATCTACCCCGACATTTACCGACACTTTTTAGCCCGGACTCGAACCACTTAGCTCGGACTCGAACCACTTGGTGGTGGGGGGCGGGTGGGTGTTCGTGGGTGGTGGTGGGTGGGTGGGTGGGTGGGTGCGTGTGGGTGGTGGGTGGGTGGGTTGGCTGAATTTTTTTTTTTGCATGAATTGGCGAGCGATATGTGGTGGGCGGTAAAGCGGTGGGTGGGTGGGTGGTAGAAAATTTCTTTTCGTGTGAATCGGTGAATGACATGCAGTGGGTGGTGAGGGAGGTGGGAGGTGGGTGGTGGGTGGGTGTCATGGCTGAATTTTTTTTTGCATGAATCGGCGAGCGATATGCGGTGGGTGGTGAAGAGGTGGGTGGCGGTGGGTGGGTGGGTGGGTGGTGGGTGGTTGAAATTTTATTTTTTATTTTTACGTGAATCGACAAGCGGCATGCGGTGGGTGGGTGTTTGGGTGGTTGAATTTTGAATGTATCGCTTGGTCACCCTCCAAGAGCCGTCAATTATCACCTATAATATAAACAGTAATAAATAAACTGACCCGAGTTGAATTTGAATTTTCGTCAAGTGGCTGTTTGAACGATAATATATACAAACACTTCAAATATCTTCGACCACTTGTCACTCTTGAAATTTATTACTGCGATAAACATTTATAAACAAATGATGAATAGAACAGTTATACCCAATGAATGGATAATGAGTCAGGCCCTTGTTCGTCGTGAGACGTGGAGCTCATTTATTAAATCGATACACTCATCGATGAGTCAGACCCTTGTCCAAAAAATTTCTTATAGGGGGAGGGTTTAAGTAAACAAACATCGTCGCACCGAATATTCAACGCTTTATATCGTGGTGTGTTTATAATATTGAGTGTATAAGACTCGAGAGTCGTGAGACGTGGAGCTCATTTCTTAACTCGAAGGCAAGATGAATTCAATCGATGGTGTACTCGCAGTTCATAATATTAAAAATCCGTGGGAATTAACGAAGGCTGAGCTGAAAAATATCACGAAACCTCAGCTTTTGCGGCATTGGAGCAAGCAAATTCATCATCTATGGGATCGGCTGCCCGCGCATCTCCATGCGGATGTTGAACTAGCTTCGTACTTGCCCTGTATGGAGCATTGGAATACGCCTGATATGCGAACGCATATCGATGGACCAGCACCTCGTCGTCGAGAATGTGAAAAGTGTATATGGAAAGCTGCGATGAATGCAACGATAATAAGAGGGTGTCAAAGTGTTGATGACGAAAAAATAACAAAGTTTGTTAAAGAATAAAAGGCGGAACTTATCGATGAGGCTGTCGGGATTTGGGGAGGGGTTAAGCCCAAAAATTGGTAGGGGATTATGGGAGGGGTTCAAGCTTGAAAAAATCGGATGCTGCAAGTTTTACTCAGATCAAACCAGAACGTAATGCAGGATAGACGTGTGGAGCTCAAAGAACGTATCCGACTGCTTTTTGAACACATCGAAGAAGTTAAAAGTTTGATTCGTACAAGAGAAGACCTGCATCTCTTCGCGCAAGAAATTTCGAGGCTTCGCATATCACCGAGGGTCCACGTATCAACGGAAAATGGATTTCTCTGCAATCAACGCGGTGGGCAAGATGGCGGAATTCCTTCCAACGAGGAAGCTGAAAGACTGGGAGGTGCAGCTGGACCATCCAATCACTCACATCAAATTCGTAGAAACGAAATACGGCAAGAGAATCGTCGTCGAAGTGGGCAACGAATTCGCCACATTCCTTCCTGCCAGACTTGTGAAAGCTCTCGACGCGGATAAAGAACAATTTCAAAAAATTGTGGACGCTGCACAGGCTGGAAAACTCTACATGAACTATTACGGTGGAAGATATAATAGTGTCGAATTCAATAGCCTGTGAACCGATGTCGAGGATGAGATTCATGCAGACGATCCGAGCATTGAATTGGCAGCAGCAGCAGCATCGAATTCTTCAAGCTGCTAGATTTGTGACAATTTTCGACAGTGATGGTGACGATGAACTGTTTCACAACGAACAATCTTTGATCTCGAGTTGGGGAGAAGAACAAGAAGAGAGGCGAAAGAGGAAGAAGAACGTGATGCTCAGAGGAGAGGTGGAGGTAAAAGAGATTGAAATACAAGGGATACAGGAGCTGTTAAAGGATGGTCTGGGAAAGGAAATGGAAATCGAGAATCGAATTCGCTTCGGCACAATTATATTTCAAGATATTGGGGTGATGGGGGCATCCGTTGGTCGATAGGATGGTCGGTAATTTTCGCAGCGATGGACAGTCCAACGATTCCATGTCAACGATGGATGATGGTGATTTTTCGATGAAGCTTGCTATCCATCTCTTCTTCTCCAGACCTTTCACGAAAATGGTTCTCGCATATTGTAAAATGGATCGAACCGTCTTTGCTGCTGCTTGGTAGGATACATCGCCGGAGGTCCAGGATATTCCGTGATAATTACGTTTAAGCCAAGAATTCATGGCTTTATATTTTGCTGGTAAGGCTGACCACGCACAGGGCGGTTTGAGGAGAAGTGTCAGAGGTTCGTCTGCTTCGTCACTTTTAACTCCAATGATGGAAAATTCTTTCAGAACAAACTCATCGAAAGGTTTCTTGAAGCCCTGAACGTCAACGATGTAATCCATCTTGAATGTCACTAACTCGACTCACGATCGAGGGTCGGCTTTTATACTAATTTTTTCACCCCACCACTAATTGGATTATATTCGACTATTCGATCATGTATGATTAGGCAATATGCGGATGTTTCAGCGGGGAAATTATTTTTTGCTTCAAACTCCAGGCGAATATCAACGGGGCCAGATTTAAGAGATTCGTTCTGTTTTGAACAATCGATTACGATTAGCGGAGCATAATTTTTAAAATCACTTTTGTTCAGCAACGGTTCGGCATCTTTGCTGTAATAGCTAGATTGGAAATTCGTATACATTTCATACAGCAAAGCGTATTGATTTTGACCAATATTCAGATTCAAGTTTCCATATGGATAACATTGTGAATTCAAGTACAATTTCACATCGCTAATGTTACAATGATCGAAATGGTTGACATTTTTAAGTGGCTTATTTTTCCTGCTAGTTTGAAAGCCTAGAAGTACATATCGAGGTTTCTCCAGCTGGGAAGATGTTTTGACGGTCCACACATGCTTCGTGGTAGTCGGGAGTAGCGGATACTCATACAATTCCCAAGTACGAAAACTCATGGGAATTGGAGGATCTTTGGCAATCAAATTTAGTAGTCGTATTTTTCGTTTGTCTGAGATTGTCACATATGGTATAAGCCATTCTACTTTATGTATAAGAATTTTAAACGCTTCCGCAGTTGTTTGTATAACAGCATTGTCATCACTTTTTGATCGAGACAAAATTAATTCATGTTTAGCATTGACGACAATCTTATGATAATCTTCGGCAAATCCAAAGATCGAACTAAGTGGTACGCATACGTCGAAGTATCCTGCACTGGTTAAGCTCTTATTTTCTTCGACATCCAGCCAACCAGCATTTTCCAATAACGAACTTTTGCCCGGATTTAGAGACACATATCCTTTCATAAGACTCGTAATCCCAACGTTTTTGTTTCGATCAATTTCTATACCGTTCAGTTCATAGCGAGCTTCCTCAAACAAATGACAAATAGCATTATTGGCGAGGCTCGTCGTGGTGACGACTGCTCCATCTTCCTTTACGAGTCTTCCACATATGTGAATCGAACTCTTGCTGGGTAGTAAGCTGAGATCCTGATGCTGAACGGCAATTCGTATCTCATCACTATTGTTGAAAGTTGATGATGCATAAGGTTGATGAGCATGGATCTCACAATGTATTATGGATTCATCGAAGACGATGGGCGTCTGAATATTGAGTATTTCTTCCTCCATCGTATGCAGCAGCAGACGCAAAATACGCGAAGTAAATATCGATTTATTGTCTTTTTCTGCCTTGCTTGACCTTCAGCCCCAGACTCTTTAGAAGCAGTATGTTCTGATGTGTTAACGCCTTGGGAGCTGGCCGTCGACTGATCTGACTCGCACATGATGGCTTATTATAATTAATATTTTTTCTGTTAAACACTATACCCATTATTACTGGGATTTGATATGCAGTCGAATTGTTATGACTTCGCCACGGAAATTTACCAAATTCCCATCCTGATCTACTATTCGCAGCTGAATATGGTCAATTATCTTGCCGATGATTGGTAGATAAATGACGTGCGATGGCACTTCAATTATTTTATACCCCGGTGGAACGAATGGAAAAAATTCGTGAATCGTATGGACTTTTCGCTCGTTTATATACGCACCAGTCGTGAGATTGCATTCGACTCTTAACGCGTTTACTTTGAGAATGGCTACGGGGAGGTCAGACTCGTAGCTTTTATTCGCTGCCAAAATACGCTGAGTAAATCCCAGTAGCCGACCAATAGAATCTCCCGGTCTAAAGTCTATGTCACGAGTACACCTAATTTCACTGCGAAGAGTATTATTATTTGGTTTGATATCGATAACAATATTTTTACCAATTAAAACTTGCTTCATGTAACTTTCGATATCTTCGATTTCATAACTACCAGTAGGAATGGTTATTACTTCATCTCCAATGTAAAGCTTATTATTACCAACATCTATGTTCGGAATTGAATTGAAGGTTAATAATTCAACAAGTCCGAGAGTATGGTTTTTATATGCGGAAAGTTCGATAGGCGGGAAATATTGTGCTTCGAGAACGGACGATGTTCCCGATATAGTTAATGTAAATGTATCGCTCATGATGCTGACGTATACATAACTGAGCGTATAGCATTATGACGTATGTTTATATAGAAAATATTTTTCTTTACGATCAAGCTGATTACAAAGAAATTTGAGACATAAATGTCCGCACTCTACGGTATCATAGGACTGATATTGTTTATAGTTATAGTTAACGCTGCCAACACCCGCGTAATTGATGAATTCTATTGGTGGTTGAAGATCACCGAAACTATCAAAGTAAATGACGTTGTTATTAGATTTCTTGTACGCTACCCAGTGCGTACCGGATCCGTCATTATCGTCAAGATTGATAATCCCCGACTCATGCTTGAATGGACCACTCTTCGGTAAACCATTTCGCATGAAAACTCCACGAAAATGGGGAATTTTCATAATTTTAGCATATTTGAATAAATCGGTATCAGTTAGCGGTCGATGCGGCAGCGTCACTTTCCGTTTTTTGATGCGATATGAAGTCCGAATCCTCTTTTGTATGGTTTTAGATGCAAACCTTTGCCCAAAGCAATTGCCTCTATCGTTTTATTATGCCGCTTACTTTCCTCTAAATCATGCTTAGCTGCTTGAGCAGCCGTAACGGCTTTAGCTATACTAGCTGCACCGCCGGACAACGCACCGGCAGCGCTGAGACCCGCAAATATAGGTACAAGAAACGGTAAGAAACCGCCGATCTTGCGCGGTACAGGGAGAATGCGGGGTGTACGCAACTTGCTCTTGCCACCCACCTTTTTGACTGCTTGTCGTGCACCTTTAAGAGCTGTCTTTATGGCTATACTCGAATCATTACTCTGAATCATCGCTTTCTTAGCAGCTCCAATTATCTTTTTGAGTCCTGCGGTACGCGGTCTCTTCACCCCCATACCCAATTTTCTTTTAGCTTTCATTATGGCTGTTACACTCAACGCCGCTGCCTTCTCACCAATTTTGGCGTCGTTGGCGGATACACGCTTCCAAGCTTTCTCAGCCAAAACTTTGTCAGCTGCGTTCCGAGCGGAAATGTCCTCTCGATTTTTCGAGTAAGCAATATCGTGCTCCTTACAGGCTGCGTCGAGCGGATTAATACCGGGATCGCCGCGCGCGAGACGCTTCGTCAGATTCGTACCAGGTCCACAGTACTGATAGCCGGGCAGATGCAATTCAACGGGAAGATTGTTAATGATGCTATTAACCAAGCCCCTACCGCGCTTTTTGGCGCGACTCTGCACACTCATATCCACAAGAAGACTCATGAGCTACTGAGAAAAATTACTTATAACTCTCATATTTATACGAAGTTTCCTTAGTCTTCGTCAAGATGAGGTTCAAGACACAATCCACGGATTTGCCCGTGATAAATTTTGATCAGTTTGCGCAGCAGGAGAGGATTGAGAAACGTCATGGTAATTTATTACCAAATACAGTTCGAGCAGTGTTCTGTGGACCGTCGAACTGCGGTAAAACTAACGCGCTGCTTACACTCATAACTCATCCCCATGGATTACGATTCGAAAACATTTACATATACTCAAAATCTCTCAAACAACCAAAATATAAGTTACTAGAGAAATTACTGGAGCCTGTAAACGGTGTTGAATATTTTCCATTTAATGAGAATGAACAAGTGGTGCCACCAAACGAAGCTAGACCAAACTCGATATTCATTTTCGATGATGTAGCCTGTGAGAAACAGGATAATATTCGAGCGTATTTCTCAATGGGAAGGCACGAACACGTCGATTCATTCTACCTCTGTCAGACATATGCCAATCTGCTAGTACTATTTAAGCAGGATGATATGAATCTCAAGCACGTATACAATGATCACGTGAATACCGATATGACTTACACCGAATTCAAAAACTTGTGCTCAGCCTGTTGGATCGATAAGTATGGATTTATTTTGATTGATAAGGATAGCGATCTTGATGAGGGGAGATATCGGAAAGGATTTGACTGTTTTGCATGCATGAACATGGCATAAATATTCCCTAACTAGATGAATGAGAGGCAGTAGCATTCGTGACTCAGCTCCGACAGCATGAAGACCGAAAAAATATCCAAAGAAAAAGACGTTTTGCGTCAAATCGTTAAAGCCAGCGATGCAATTCGTAGAAAACATAAAATGTTAAAGTCAGGTCGAGAGGCCAATGAACAGGCAATGCAAGTCGCCTTCAAACCAATAGTGGAGCCATTAGAAAAATTAGTGCGTTCGTCTGATACAGCTGACAATCATGATAAAACACTAGTGAAGAATGAGATCAAGGATAAAATGAAAGATGAAATTAAAGATGAAATGAAAAAAATTAACCGAGAAGATTTTGGGGAATCGAGTAATACCACAGTAAAAAACAAAGACGATGACGACGATCATGGCAGCGGCGACGATGACGAGGATGATGACACGAATTCTTCTTTTAAATCGGTTGCTGATGATGTTGATGATGATGATGATGATGATGATGATGATGATGATAATATCGGCGATGAAACCGTGGTGAAGTCAGGTGTTGAGGAAGACGATTTGATAAACGAGTATCTTGCATTGTTACGATCGGATAACAAAACTACCTTAGATTGTTCGTATGGCGTACGAAGGCTTGCCAACGACAAGTTTATGATCGGTGATACACCGATAGAATTTAAAAAGTCTTCTATAAATGTCGGTGACGCGAGGTATGATAAAACTATCGGGCTCATCGAATTATTGTTCAAAAAGGAGCCCGATGAGGCTAATATGAACAACAGTGATTTGGAAAATTATAAAACCATTGTACTTCAAACAAATGCTCATAAAAAGTTTTATAAAGCTGATGAGGCGATCCGTACGAGTAAGAGTTTCAAGTTCGATTATTATATTCCAAAATCGTTTATCCCCAATCCTAAGCGCACTGGAAAAGGTATGCCGAAGTACAAGGTGGCAAGAAAAGATATTCGGATGGATTATATTTACTGGGATGATCCCAATGAATTGGTGAATCGCCTTCGTCTGCTCCTAGCATCTCAAGCAGCCGGCAACTCATCTCATGGGAATGAAATTACGTCTATTATTGAGGAATTACGAGAGGCTCAAATCATATATTAATCCATCGATTATCGTGATTTCGATCATTCGCAAGATGAGTGTCGATGTGTTCGGACGACAGCTGGATAAGAGTGCGGCTGTAAAAAATCGTGGTCCACCAGGCAATCCAGGTGTCGGATTTAAGCTGACTGCGGACGGCCATTACGATTTGGAGAACAAACGACTCTGCAACGTTGCCAATCCGGAACAGCAGAGTGATGCCGCAACGTTAAACATCGTACACCGCAAAATACATAACACCGTCAAACTTTTACGAAAAGAAATGAATGATAGTAGTCTACTATTGGTTCAAGGTCTTGAAGCGACGATACAGAATATTATTAAAACTCTAAACGTCGATCTTAAAACAGTACAAGACTTGGCTACTCGAAATTCTAATGCCATTTCCGATTTGGATTCTAGACTAAACGTTTTAAAAAATGAGCGTGCACAAGAAAGCGCTCGTAGAGGAACTGCATAAATCAGCTCGACGTAATTATCCTCGTCGTCATGTCGATATTCGTGGTCTCGATGAAACTTGGCAAGCTGATCTTGTTGATATGTCAGCTTACGCAAGTAAAAATAATAATTACAAGTATCTGCTCACCATAATTGATATATTCTCAAAATTTGCTTGGGTTGTACCAATGAAGAGTAAGACAGGTAAAGATACCACTGACGCAATGAAATCGGTACTTATTCAAGGTCGCGTTCCATCGAAATTACATGTGGATAATGGCGGAGAGTTTTACAATTCGAATTTCCAATCTCTCATGAAGAAATACAATATTCATTTATACTCCACATTTAGCAATTTAAAAGCATCAATTTGTGAACGATTTAATCGCACATTAAAAAATAAAATGTGGAAACAATTTAGTCTTCGCGGCAGTTATAAATGGACGGATATTCTAAATAATTTAGTTTCTTCGTACAACAGCACGATACACCGTACAATTAAGATGAAACCAAAAGATGTTTGCGCAAAAAATGAAAAGACTTTACTAAATCGTATATTTAACAAACCACAAATTAATTATGCCCGCAAATCTAAATTTAAAATAGGAGAGAAAGTTCGAATTAGCAAATATAAAAATGTTTTTACGAAAGGTTATACTCCCAATTGGACAACCGAAATTTTTACGATATCTCGAGTTGTCAAAACTATACCCGTGACGTACAAGCTAAAAGATTATCAGGATCGACCAATCTCCGGTGGTTTTTACGAGCAAGAACTTCTCGCAGCCAAACATCCCGATATTTATTTAGTTGAGAAAATATTGAAGAAAAAATCCAATAAACTTTATGTAAAATGGTTGGGATTTGACAACTCTCACAATACTTGGATCAATGAGTCTGATTTATAATTTACCCCCCCGAGATATCGATAGTTGTGCGGATAAAAATTATTTTGCCCGGTGTGGGATTCGAACCCACGATTCCTCATTGGGAAACCGGAACTTAAATCCGACGCCTTAGACCGCTCGGCCAACCGGCCATTCTATCTTAAGGGGGATTAAAAGGATTGACATTAAAAATATGCTATTTTTTTTTATTTTAATTTTAATTATTTAAAATATTTATACATACAATAATATACAATAAATAACCGTTTTGCAATCTATACCTAAACTTTGAGTACATTTCGACCCACCCTTTGGATAAGCTTACTTGAGCAAAAGATGATGGAGAGAGAGAGAAAGAGAGAGAGAGAGAGAGAGATGGAGAGGTAATTTTCAACATAAACCAACCTCGCACACATACCTGCAAGGGTGCATCCATCGGCTATGCAGTAAAAAATACCAAATGTGCGTGAGCAGTCTTGGGAGATGCGTAGAGTTAGAGAAAGCGGGGTGAGAATGGGCGAGAGAGAAAGAGACAGCGCGCGCGGTAGTTTTCGAGTGAACCGGGTGGTACGCACGTGGCATATTGTACTGTTTTCAGTGCAGATATATCGACGAGCCATGCAATAAAAAAGAAAATGTGAAGTGTCCATGAATGGCCCACTATGTCAGAGACGTTTCGGATGACCTCCACAAATTTCCCTTGCCTCTACCCCAACCACCCTTTGCCGAGTTGAAATTATATTTCATGAGAAAGCTGCACTTTCACCCCTCCCTCTACTTTTTTCGAGTAGAAGAAAACTCTAAGAATGTCATTACTGTTTGAGGAGTGAACGGACGCACTACGTCACAATTCGAACAACGAAAATTTTTAGTATGGACGTGTACACTTTTAATTATGTGAGCATCTACGTGCTTTTGGTGTTTTTGCTGAGACGCAACCCGTCTCTAAGTCGTCGGTGGCCGAGGTGTAAAATCAGTGAGTTGCGATTTATGTCGCGAAACGTCGCATTATGGAAATTGCGAGGGGTTTTGTGTGCAGCCGCGAAAGAGGACATCATCGCCGCTTACTTTAAAGGCTTATTTTGGAACCGAGATCTTCTCGATTCGGTGGTTCGGATTCTCCGCCTTCGCAAGTGGCACAAGTTGCCAATCTTCGTTGGACTCTTCAAGAGACGTTGTAAGTTTGATTTGAATTTATATTTCAAATTAGTTTTTTATTTGCCATTATAAAAATAATTTGCAAAGTGCTAGTTTTTTTTTTATTTTGCAATTATAAAAAATAATTTGCAATTATAAAAATTATTTGCATTTTCTAGCGCAATGCTATAAGCAATTGCCTCCGAACGAGCAGCGGTTCAAAGCCTTCGAGGGTAGACCCGACTGCGACCGTCATCATAAGGATGATAGCGAGGCTGAGAATGATGCAAATATTGATAAATTTGCACCATTCCCACCACCGAACGCTTTCATTCAGATCGGTGATGGCGTAGCGGGACCTCCCGAGAATTGGGGCATGACCGCATGGGGTGCAGTCAACCCCGGACCTGCTACTGCTGCCGCCACTGCTGCCGCTGCGAGGGGCGAGTTTCGACAAGTCGACGGTGCCGTCCCGGGGTCATCGTCATCAGCCTTGGGACAATCTTCCCCCGGTTGGATTAACGCTGATGCGCAGGGTGCGCAGGATGCACGTGAACCTGTGGTGGTGGACCACTTTATGTTGCTGCACGGTTCCCTCCTTCCAATTTTAAGGGCCGATGCATCAGCAAGTTGGGTACGTGCGCCTGCTTACGTCGAACCTGCCAACCGACTGCATCCACCGAGCGACGAGGGGGAGAACATCGACGACAGCGACAACTATGACAGCGACAACGACAACGACAACGACAACGACAACGACAACGACAACGACAACGACAACGACAACGACGGCGAAGACAGCGAGACAACAGATGACGAGGAAGGTCGATTCGCCAATGAGGAAGCGCGCCGCCGACTCCTCGCCGATATTGAGGGGGATGAGGAGTCGGAGGGAGAGGAAGAGGAAGAATTCCTCTATGATATGGAGGGGGTCGATGATGGGGATGATGATGAAGATGATGACCAACTTCAGCTCCCCAGTATGTCGGAGTCATCTGATGTTGGTAAGTAAAATAATTTTAACAAAAACATTTTTTCGAATATGGAGAGCATATGGAACATTTTTTATTGATTGAACTGTTTTTTGTATGTTACAGGATACGAATCCTCATTCTTTGACGACTTGGCCGCTCGTGAGCAATTGGCTCAACATCGTGAAGATGTGCCCGACGATGCAAGCATCGAATATTAGTTATTAAGAACAAATTAACGATGTGTTTTTTTTTTTTTTTTTTTTTTTTTTAATATAACATAAATGCATATATATATATATATATATATATTTTATACAATAAATTGTATCTATATTTTTAATACAATTTTTCATAAAAATTAAAAGAATATATGATGTGTGTACTTTTTTATCACATCCAAAATTGAATTATTGTTTATAACCCCACGGTAGAGTATCAGTGGTGCCTGGCTGCAAAATTCTTTTATCATCGTTCCAACTAAGGGCCAACTTATTTTGCTTAATGGTTTGCACAATATGCTTACGGCTACGAATCAAACACTGGGATTTCACCATATTTCTATGACGGAACAGACATTCTTTATAGTCCGAAAACGTGATTCTTTTTAAAGTCGATGCTTTCACGCCTTTAGCTCGCTTCTTGTCCTTGTCATCATCTTTAACCTTGTACGCGTACAGTTTGGCCCTTAACCCGACGAATTCAGTCATTATTCGACCATTATTCTCGTCTTTCATCAATCCCAGCACTTTCTTATTAGCTAATGGCATTCCATACACATTGTTCACCGGATAATCGGAGGTGTCAAATTTGTGTATATCATCTTTTACCACCTCGAATACATTGGGTGTAGTTATATGATATATCAGACTATCGGTGTCGGTATACATTAGTTTCGCACTGTCATCGAATTTTTTCTTCATATAATTATAGTGGAAATCGTAAATATATATCTTTGAAATGTCCAAAATCGTAAAGCCGGTGTATATGGGTTTATTGAATTTAACGGCAGCTCTGTTTAATTCAACAATTACCATATTGTCCTCATCGAAGACGGTGCAGCTATGAAACGTCGCTTTCGCTATAAGAGCTCGTGCTCCATATCGCCCCGCCCATTTCGTTACAAGCTTAACTTCGCAATGTTTCCTCACATTTTCCATCGTTTTCCCGAATACCGCGTTGTTCATTAATTTGTAAAAGTTTTTCTCGAAGTCGTTATTCGATTTTTTGCGGCACTCTGTATTTAAATCGATATACTTTTTCAACCACGGAGTTTGCTCGAACTGTAATATTCTATGGATTTTTGATAATTGCAAGCCCAAGCTGAGGGCCTGCTTCAAATTACGATAGTGAATTACGTAATTTTTTTTTGGTGACAATGTTGTCATTAATTTTGTCTGATTACATCCAGCTATAGGTGGTATAAAGTGCTCAGCGCATAATGGTAAATCTTTATGCCTGTCGTGGAGCTCTCTCGGGTATTCTAGATCGACTTCGAGTATGTACCCCGTGGAAGCGTCATCGTCGATTTTGGTAACATCAATATCTTCCAAATTTTTTACCCATTCGAACGAGCCGCGAGGTAGAAATTGACTCATTGCTGCACCGTAGAGATTGTTAACATCATAATACATGAGATAAGATTCGTCCATGCTCGAATCAAAATCTCCCCCCATATATCGATTATTTGCTTTAGCATATCGGTTTGTACACTGGGCAACTCCTCCGCGGATGCCTTTTTCAATAAATAATAACATATCCACATCGGTAAGGAGTTCCAGTTCAATGCACGTGCACTTGAGCATCGCATCGAAAGCGAGCCCTGGCGCTGTATAATAATGCAACGGATCTAAGTTATAAGTTTTCGAGCAGGTGTGCCGAAAGTTTTCAAAGATATCCGCTAAGAGAAGCACACCAGTTTTCAGATAGAGGTCCGAATATTCGCCCAAAGTCTTGACTTTAAATACCCGCCAAACATTCAGCGCATGCGCATATTCATCATCGCTGATATCCTCATCATTGAGTTTCGAAAAAAAATGTTCCTTAGACGGTAAAGAGGTATCGTCTAGTTTGCTCCAATTATCGAGATAGTCGTACGGGAAGACTCCTTTTCGAATGAGTAAGTCAAATTCCTCCGCGTTATCACAATTTTTCCGTGTTATAGTTTTTTCCCCTGCGTCCAGGTATGATGCTAATTTTTGAATGCTACTCGGCATGAATCTGAATGAATCGATGAACCTATATTGCACAGCCGTCTTCTTTACGAATTTCGTGAAGGATATATATTTGTCCTTGTTTACGGGCAACAGCTGAGTTGTACCATCGATTTGCTTTGCCAATGCTTTAATCAAAAAATGCGAATCGTAGCCGGATAAATTATGAAATATTACAGGTATAACGTGCGACTTTGTGTAGTTTAAATTGCATCTGTTATGTGCAGGTCCTCGATAATTACCCGTGAAGTGACAATGATCCCTGACTTTTATTTCATCGTCATCGAACGGCTTCTCACAAATATGGCACGCGGTTGCCAATTCAAAGTCACGCTTCTCAGTGGCGTTTAATTTTTTCATCGGTGTCACATAACGTATACGCGGAGTGAAAAAATCGGCCAGGTCTCGCAACTCTTTCATAAACCATTCGATGCAATCCTTACCGCGATAGGATTTATATTCCGATATTGCACTCGAATATGTGCAGTGTAGGTAAAAAGCTATGCTGTGAGGAACATGCTTCTGATTGCCTGGCGAGGAATGATCCGGCTCTAAAATACATTCAAGATCGGCATATATAGCAAACGGAACGTCCTCTTTATTTTTATAATTTTTAAATTGTAAAAATTTGTCCTCATCGTCGGGGACGATAATTTTGCAGCCATTAACGTTGAAACAATCAACTCTGTGTTTCGTTAGCCTATCCTCTGTTTGAAAGTGACACAAGCATCTGTCACACAACCAAGTCGCTCGATTGTGTTTGGATATTTGTGAACTTACGAGTCGCGATATATTTTTAATCCATGCGAAATGGTGCACTGGATTGTTGTTATCATCAGGTTCAATTTCTGTTTCGAGCATGAGCAAGTGTATCGTAGGCAGATGCGAATTTTCCTTACTTAAATATATCGGCACGATTTCCGATTTTTTTTTCTTTCTAAGCTCTACGCCATACACATTAATACATAAATTGTTCACTCTTTCGAACCGCGGGATACTTTGCACTTTCATTGGATAGGTAAAATCCTTATACGCGAGCACTTCACGAAAATCCCGGTATGAGCCTGTGCGATCACCATTGTTTCGAACTGCTGGAGAAAGGGCCGCTGTCACTGCCCACAGGAAGCAGTAGGGGTCATTGTTGACTATGTTGACGACGGCATGCTTCAGTTGAAGATCCTTTGGAAGACTCACGAACGTTGACAATCCTCCTCGTAGCGGTGTGTATTTGTTCATATTGAATTGAAGGTTGACGATTTCAACTAGAGACCAACCGGATTCCTTCTGCTCGAACTCCTCCACTTTTGATAATAATTTGTCCTTTACGTGTTCTGCGAACCATTGTTCAAGGTTCGTAGAAAAAAGAATTATTTCATTTCTCGTATTGAAAACTTTATTCTCCTCGACAATTTGGTCACTTTTCGTGATTGTGAATTTGCAGGTCAGCATAACGTTAACCTTTAAAGGACGTTTCCTGCTCTTCTTCGGAGTGCCTTTTAGCATTCTTTTTAATCTATTGATGATAGGTCGTTTTGTATCATCCAAGAATTCAGATAGATCTTTATGCTGTAAATTGATGACCATCCCCGTACGTATTCTCCCCTTGAACGCCGTCTCGAGGTCAACCCATTGCACTTTTGTCGACGGAGCACCAGAACCAGTCTTTTTAAATTTTGCGGTCAGTGACATTAGCACCGCAATCGTCGTCTGGATTCTGATTTTATCACCAATTGTCTTTGCATTATTGCGTAAAATCTTCTTCAGCAGTTTCACATTATCACTACCGAACTTTATCCACCGCTGCACCTCAGCACGTGAAGATTTATCTGCAAGAGCTGAGTACGCTTGCTCCATAATGCGAATGAGCCTTTTGCACTTTTTCGAATCCATTTTTTATGATGCATAGGTATGCACATAGGAGAAAAAACGATGTTTGACTAATATGAATCACAGAGAAGCGCATGAGACAAATGTAGACTGAGAACTGACTAAAGAATACCTGGACCAAGACCTAGAACTCTATTTCTCACCCCACCCTCCATCGACTCATGCATACTTAAGAAATAGAGCCAATCGATGCAGACTCGTTATCCGAGGGCTGTAAAAAAATCTTTGACCGTTGACAAAAATGGGTATGAGGGGGATAGAGAGAGAGAGAGATGTACTCTCGAGAGATACCCGTCTGTGCTCGCAAAGTTTCTTAGCACCATCCACAGCGGGTATCCCGGCCACAGCACGGGTTTCGTTGCAGGAACGTTGCTACACGCACGTTTGACTCCAAGACGGGGGAGGTCTCAAGTGCATCTCGCACCACCGCGCCATATCCAGCACTTGAATGCGCGCTCGACTAGCGTTCGACATATACAATGGACCGATACTGTTTAGTTTAACTAGCCTGCGAGAGATTTTCTTCGAGACACAGCGTTCGATGGACCACACACCCAGCTATTTGTTTACAAATGCTTATCGCAGTCATATATTTCAAGTCGACAGGCCTAGAGTACTCGAAAGAGTCTGACTTTTCTCGACTAACATTTTATTTTAACACCCACATGTTTGTTTATGAAATACCAATCGGTTTGTTTCCCAGGCCGGGCAGAGTAGTAGAGCCACCTATCCCCCCCCCCCCCCCCCCCACCCAACCCCACACTCCCACCTTCTCGCCACCCACTGCATACCGCTCACCGATGTACACGGAAAAAATGCTACCACCCTCCCACCCACCCCCCCACCTCCTCGACATCCACTAAAAATAAAAAAAAATAAATAAAATTTCAACCACCCACCACCCGCCTCCCACCTCGTTACCACCCACCGCATGCCGCTCGCCGATTCATACAAAAAAAAAAAAAAAAAAAAAATTCTACCACCCACCCACCCACCCACCACCCACCTCCCACCTCCCCCACCACCCACTGCATGTCATTCACCGATTCACATAAAAAAGAAATTTTCTACCACCCACCCACCCACCTCTTTACCACCCACCACATATCGCTCGCCGATTCATGCAAAAAAAAAAAGAAAAAAAAAAAATCAGCCAACCCACCCACCCACCACCCACACGCACCCACCCACCCACCCACCACCACCCACGAACACCCACCCACCCCCACCACCAAGTGGTTCGAGTCCGAGCTAAGTGGTTCGAGTCCGGGCTAAAAAGTGTCGGTAAATGTCGGGGTAGATCCCTTGAGTCAGAACCAGCCCTGTTCATCTACTAATATTCAATCCGTGATTTGGTTAACTTAATGAGAGATAGATTAAACTAAGGAGCTTCATCGATTTTTTCTTCGAGGACGTCTGTCCAGTGTGTTAGAGCATCGAACCCACCAGTCCGCGATAACGCTAGCCTTGGCTCACTGTCGGCCATCGCGGCGGACCACGCGTCATCGGGAGATTTGTTTCACGGCCTTGCTACGGTATGCGGGGTCCACGCGGAGCGTCATATCAGTTCGACGTAGTAAACATCGTAGTACGCGCCGAGTAGAATTAAATACCGAGCCATAGTAAACACCGTATGATTTCTTTCGACCTATATTCTTTCGGCATGCATTCTTAGCCCATCCCTGAATAAATCTCCGAAAGGATAGATTCGAAACTGGGCATTGTCCTGATAAAGCGTCACATGCGATAAACGTGTAATAGGGAGAGAAATCTCCTTTACCGTAGATGCAGGAAAATGCTGATCAGGACGTAACAATATTACGATATATCGTGTCGCTTTGTGAGCTGGCCTGACATATTATTATATAAATATATCTGACGCCCATATCCAACGAAACTTCTGTAATAAATAAATAAAGAAAAGACGTTAAAAAAATTCTATCGATTCATTATTTCATTTCATTGCTACCTTGCTACCTTACCTGATTACCTGACATCTCGTTTTCGCGTTTCGTAGAATATATAGAATAGATAGTAATACTGAATGATGATGAATGATAAATATAAAATAAAACATAATCTATATATTTTTTTATATTGTGATATTATTTCCCCCGTGGGGAGGGAAAAAAATCGCTAATAAATTTCAAACTAAAAATGGGACTAAAATCGTGCAACAGGATGGGGAGGGGAAAATCGAACAAAATAATAGTACTAGGCGGGAACGATGATAACAATAGTTTACTGAGCAAGAAAAATATGACACTGATAATAATCGATAATACAAAAATAATCCGTAACGAAATAATAACAAAATGGGTTTCGGTGATAATATCCGAAACTCAAAAAAAAAGAACAAAAACTAAAGCATGAAGTGGGACTAGCAATAATAATGACTTGGAGGGCGAAGAAATAATAACAAGGTCGCGGGAAGGTTAGATAATAATAATAATAACACGAGGGTTAAATAATAGTAAAAAAAACGGTAAGGGATAAAGTGAATATAATCGCAAAAAAGGGGGCCGGATCACAAATACTTAATTCTGAAAAATAATCTCGGAGAAAAACAAAAATGCAATTGGTTCAAATTATTCAAGAAACACTACTAAAGGGGGACGCAAAAGGGGAAAATATTCGGAATAGATTTGGCGGAGTTATGGGGATTTTAAGGGGGCTCAACGGGAGAGCTGGTCAGACAAATGTTGCACGAAAATCAAATAATACACTAAATATGAACTCGGATGGGCGCCAGCTACTTTCACGGTGTAGCACCGTAAGAGATCGTGCAAGCGGCACGGATCTATTCTCAAAAAAACTTTACTCAAAACAGAAAACTCCAAACTTGAAAAAAAAATCTCACTGTCGCAACGGACAGGCGGACTAGCTCGGGAGAGGGGAGAGGGCTCAGGGGGAGGGTACACGAATCCGACGGCTTCTTACAATATTACCTCGGTCTTAATCATTTACACGAAAAATGTCTCAAAGTCTCATGGGGGTCGATGGGGAAATTGTTTCACTAATATCACTATCACTAATTGCTAATTTAACGCCGCTCACCACGCGCGCGATTCCTCTTTGCTCGTGTGCAAAAATGCCGACCACGTGTCGACCACGAGCCAAAATCTCTCACTTATAATTTCTATAAAAATAAGGAGTGCTCGGGGGAGGAAAATGGGTCGAAGGGGTTGGGAAAAATTTGGTCAAAAACCCACGAGAAAATCAGGGCTCACTCACTCAAATTCCACACTCGTGGATCTCGGTTACAAAATTTCTCCGATTTCCGGTCGTCAATTTCTCCTCGAATCAGCGGACAGTCTCAGTCTTTATATAATCCGTGTATCGGTCCAAATCGTGTCCCTCGGCTATCGCTGATTCGTCGTAAAGGGATTTACTCTCCGTAACGGAGTCTTGCTCCAGAGGGGTACAGCCGAGTCGTCGTAATATAATTTCGAAAAAACCTTTCACACTCGCTCTCTCACACGTCCACACTTCACGCGGCTCGGCTCGGAGTAAGGGACATGCCGGGGTCTTCTTCTTCGTCGGCGTGGGCGCTGATGGTGGTGGGGGACGAGAGCACCTGTGCGTCAGCTTCGGTCGCTAATCGGAGTCATGGACGGGCGGCGAGAGGTGGCGACAGAGGCCCCGCTGGATCGTCAATCGATGCCGTGCATCGGCGATCCCAGCGGGCGGCAGGCGGGCAGTGGCGGCTTTTTGGCGGGCGTTTCGAGGCTTTTTCGGACGGTCTTGTTGGCGGCTTTTTTCCCTCGTCGAGGGGAACGATCCTCCTACCTTCCTCGGCGTCAGCACGTCGGCTCTCGTTCCTTTGCTGGTCCTTGCTGATCGTGGGCCGTCGAGGGGGGGGGGGGATGTCGATATTGTCCTCGAGGCGCACACATTCACACAGGGGGTAACGGGAGGGGAAAAAACGGGAATTTACATGCTAACTTACACAAAATAAGTAGAAGAAAAAAAGCGTAAAAATATCCGGGTCTAACGTTGGGTGAGCGGCGGACTCGAGCCGATTTTGGGGAAAGGCTTGTGACGTGCCACGTCACAATATATAACCTCATTAATCGTTTATTATCAATTAGAGAGTATGCGACGATGCGAAGATGCGAACAGTAGTATATTAAAAAAAAAAATAATAACCTATATCTCTTTCTTTCTTTATTGAGAGACGCGGTATAGCATTATATCAGTATGCTAATCACTGGCACTATTGTTGATTGACTGAGCACTATACTAGAAGCGTCGTTGGCAGGTGTGCGATGACGTTAGTGTGCGATGACGTAGAGTGAGCGAAAAAAAATTGGTCGACCACTGAACAGCATCAAAAGCGTAGTTGAGAAAAGAAAAATGTGGTTATATAATTAAATGCTTTTTTCTACAGTTTGATTTTAGTAGTTATCGACAGCTTTAAAAAAAAAACATTTAAAAATTGCATTATAAAATATTGTTTAGAAATTAAAAATATTTAAAAAATGATGATTGCTTCTGACGAAATGGAAAAAAACGTTCCTTCGAGTAAAAGAGTCTTGGTCGCTTCTCGCTGTTGTAGCGACGGTTTAAATGTACTTGTCTCGAGACGCTACCGCGTCTCTTAATGTATGCGGCTCCATGCACGGTCCGGCCACGGCCATGTGGTCAGAGGAGTTTGCCGCGGTTCTTGTCTCTCCGTCAAGTTCACGTTACAGCTGTTTACTGTGAACTCGATGTCATTGTCTATCTCTGGCCACTATACGTAGGAGCGTGCAGACATTCTGATTTTTACAATTCCTAGGTGAGACGCATGCAGTTCTCTTAGAATTAACGGCCGCATGTTACTGGGAATAACGGCTCGTAGCCCCCAAAATAAACAATTTTTATCGACCGATAGCTCGAATCTTTTCCTGTGGTATTGCTTTAATTCATCTGACAGCTCCTTTAGATTCGGCCATTCGCTGTTTGTATACTCAAGTATTTTGCTGATCGTTTCGTCTTTCAAACTTTCTGTTCCTAACATTTTACTGTCGAACGTTTTGATTCCCTCCTCGAAAAAATGCACGTTAGAGAATTCGGGTTCCAGCTCCGTTAAATCTATTTCGTCTTCGATCGGTAAACGTGACAGTGCGTCGCAGTTCGCGTTAGCTTTCGAGCTGATATGTTCGATTTTAAATCTGATCCCTGAAAGGTAGTATGCCCATCTTTGGAATCGGTTATCGGCCGTTTCCGGGATTCCCTTCAGTGGCCCTAGGATTAATTTTAGGGACTGATTGTCTGTTCGCAAGTTGATTTCCTTGCCAAATACGAATTCTCTGAATCGTTTGAAACCGAAAACTATTGCCATTGCCTCTTGGTCGAGAATAGTCCGGCTTACTTCTTTTTTCGGTATTGTACGCGATGCATACGCGATACGTTTTTCGGTCCCGTCCCTGTACTTATGCGAGAGGATTGCGGACAGCCCGTGTTTCGACGCGTCACAAGCCATCACGATTTGTTCGTTTGGGTCGAAATGTGCTAAAACTCGCGGTGATATTAGTTCTTGCTTTACCCAATTGAATGCAACGTCGCATTCCTTATTCCATATGAATTCTTTCGCGTTTGCTAACTCATAAAGCGGTTTTAACTTTTCGGAGCGGTTTTCTAAGAATCTCGCGTAAAATGTTACTAGTCCGAGAAATGACTCTAGTTCTTTAATGTTTTTTGGTTTCGGTGCGTTTACCATCGCGTCGACCTTCGATTTCGATTTGTGTAATCCTTCCTTGTCGATTACGAACCCCAGCACCTCGAGTTTCTCTTGCATGATTTTACATTTTTCTACGTTAAGTCTGAGGCCGCACTCCTGTAACCGTTCGCACACCTTCTCGAAGTTTTTTGAGTGTCCCTCGGGGGTAAGGCCTGTTACATATATGTTGTCTAAATACGCCATTGCTCCGTCAATACCGGCTAGGCACTCATCCATTTTTCTTTGCACGGCAGCCGGAGCTGGGGAAATTCCTTCCGGAATATTTTTATATCGAAACAACCCCTTTGGCGTGATAATAGTTAGTGGCTCGCGACAGCTTTCGTCGACCCGAAATTGCATGTATGCATGTGCTAGATCTAACTCAGAGAACGATTGCCCCCCTTGAAGTACGCTAAATATCTCGTCGATTGTATGTAGCGGGTATTTGTCTGCCATTAAGTGTGGGTGTACGGTCATCTTGAAGTCGCAACAGATTCCAATGTTTCCATTACTTTTGAAAACGGCTACTATCGGAGTAGCCGACTTGCTCACTTCGACCGGCTGCAAATGGCCAAGCGAGACTAATCTTTCGATTTCTTTTTCGATCAACGGTTTGAGAGCGTGTGCTACGTATCTGCATTTGAGCGCTACCGGCTTTACGTTTTCCCTCATGTAAATCTTTGAATTACTTTTGTTGTAGCATCCCGGAGTGTTACTGAACAATTCGGTGTATTTTTTTTTAAAGTAGTGTACTGATTTGTTTATCTCGATCTTGTTAATTGCTTTCTGGTCATTTATACCGAGACGTAATGGCCAACGACCGAACGCTGAGAGCCATTTCCTGCTTATCAGTGCTGGCCCCGTGCCGGTTAATATGAAACAGTCCAGAACGCAGCGTTTACCATGGAATTCTACCGATGCATTGGACACTTTACCGATCGGTTTCATGAGTCTACCATCGTACCCCCGTAAGTTTACACCCGTCGACGTGATTTTCGCGTTTCTAAAATTTTCTTTAAAGATTTTTTCCGAAATAACGGTCGCGTACGTACCCGTATCGATTTCCATGTTTATCTTCATGCCGTTCATGCTCACATCTACAAACATCGGTTCCCCGTCGTCGCGATCTCCGCTTACAAAATTGCTACCTATCTTACGTATTGTATCTTCGGTCTTCAGCGGGTAGAAATCGCTGCGATGAACGAAATGCACGGTGTTCGTTGCTTGGTCGTCAGATGATACGTCTTCCTCATCGTCGTCTTCGTCTAATTTCTTCACTTGCTTTTTCCCTTGTGCTCGTTTCGAAAAACAAGCGCTCTCGATGTATCCCTGTTTATGACAGTGATCGCACGTGGCTTCTCGGAATTTGCATTTGTAGCGTCGGTGTCCTGGCTTCCCACAACTCGCACATACGTCTCCTTGTTTGTGTTGTGTTGGGCTTGGGCTTGGGCACTGAACGCCCGTGTGTCCACGCCCGCTGCAGTTCCAACACACTGACCCGTTGTTTTGGCGCTCGTCGGTTCCTTGCTGGCCTGGCGCTCCTTTCGGTTTCCCTCGGCGATTTTGGTTATTGCCGTGGTACCGCATGTTTGACCCTGACGCCGAATCGATTGCGAAAAGATCCTTTTGTGCGTTCTTCTTGTCGGATGCACTAGCGCTCGCTGCATTTTTCAACGCTGTCTCTCGGGCGATGGCTTCTTTCAACGCGGTGTCGTATGTCAGCGCCTCTGCCTTGAACAAACTCACTTTCTTTTCTGAGAAATTGCATTTTGTTGCTAACTTCTTTAGGCGGGCGGCAAAGTCGACGACGCTCTCTCCTTGCTGCTGGAGCGCTTTGTAGAAGATACTCCGTTCCATTACCTTCGACGGCTTGGGGTCGAGGTGATTCGTCATCAATTCGATTAATTCCGCAAATTTTTTGTCACTCAATTTGGCTGGAGCACAGAGATCTCTCGCAGGTTCAAACGCCTCCTCGTCCATTGAGGTCAACAGCATAGCTGCTTTCTTTTTATCGTCGGTGATGTCGTGAGATAAAAATTGAAATTCGAGTCGTTCTACGAAGATACTCCATTTGTCCTTCGCGAGGCAAAATCTTATTTTTGTGTTGTCCGACATAGTGCTATCTGTGTCTGAGTCGTGAACGATTCTTTTTGACTGTCCGTGTTAACGTCTGACTCGGCCTCGCTTCGCTTGCTCGGCTTTGTCTTGGCTTCTGCCAACTCGGTCTCTCGTATGGTCGCGACTTGGAGACTCGAACTACTCTGCCCGTTTTCGGGTAGCACACTCGTTTCACTTTTAATGTCCTCTAATGCCTCACGCTCCAATTTCCCTTCACTTACGACTTGCCGTAATCGTGCGCGTAAGTCGTCGCGTAATTCATAGGAATCGTGCGGCACTCCGCGTTTTTTTAACTCTGCAATTATCTCGTCTTTGGATAGTCTCCAGATCCAGGCTGAACCTTGATTGTCGCCTGTCGACATAAATTAGCACGAGATTTCACTGGAAACCGACGTTCTTTTTCCCTTGAATTTTTTGCGCGGCGCGCACTTTCGCTGTCGCGTGGCTGGCCCGCCCGGCATGCGGTTTCGGGCGCAATCGTAAAACATCCTCGTCGCCAAGAACTGTGATATCACAATAGGTGGCCTACTGACAACACAGTTTATTTGCAGCAATGTTATTCATTATACATTCGTAAATACAGTGGTGTACACGACGTAGGTTACTTCTGAGCGTCCCTGTGCGCGACTACCTGTGCCGTCGCTCGGCCGTCCGGTGCCGAATATTTTGCACCCGTCACGCATTCATCCCGACGCACGCATACAAACTCATCCATACACTGTAACTCCCCTACACAATAAAATCTCCCGTGTGGCCTTGGTGACGTCACACCGCGAGAGCCACGGAGATCCTGTCAGCCGGGAAGACTGCAGCCGTCGGACAAGCCCGCTGAGAGACAAGTGGCGCCATCCGACGGGATCGAACGACGGCCCGATCGACGTTGAACGACGCGCACGCGCAATAACCAGCACCAGCGAGGATTCGAAAGCACAGCGGCGCTGTCCAGCGGAATTCGGGAAAAGGCTCGCTCAAGGTCGAAGAAGGGCGAAAGCGAGGGAAAATCGGCCTCGCCGACTGGACAGAAATGACGACACGACGAGTTACACACGGCACCGACCGAGCACATCATTAGCTCACCGGATAATACCGGAAGATCGTCACTAGCATACCGACCCGGGATTGGAGGGTAGAGAAAGCACCATGACTCCAACCAATAAGAAAATTAATAATCGGGTGGCCGCACGCAGACGCGAGTCCGCCAGAAACCTGCCAAACCGACGGAGTGGGAGTCCAAAATCGGGGTATAAAAGACGGCGATTTCGGCAGTCGATTAGAAGTGATTGAATCTACCTTACCAGCGGGCAACTCTCAAGGACTACCAGCGAAAAGTGAAAAGTAAAAGTGCCCAGTGAAATAAGTGAAGTAAAGTGAAATCGTGCAAAAAGGACTTATAAAATCCGCGCCGATTGGGACTTATAAACTTTGTGAGAAAGGACTTATAATTGTTCGTGCCGAATGAACTTATAAACTTTGTGAGAACTGGACTTATAAACAGTCGCGGCCAGTGAACGTATAAATTTTGTGCCGACTTGGACTTGTAAAAATTGTGCCGTTTCGGACTTATAAAAATTGGTGACAATTTGGACTTGTGAAACTCGTGCCGAAAAAGGACTTATAAATTTTCGTGCCGAGGACTTATAAAATTTGTGACATGCTGACCTGTGAAATTTCGTGCCAATTTCAAACTTATGAAAATTGTGCAACGCTGGAATTGTAGAAACTGGGTCGATTCGGACTGGTAAAACCCGTGCCGTTTCGAACTCATAAAATCGTGGAAATTGGACTTATAACATTTCGCAACAAGTGAACGCAGAATAAACGTGCCAATTTGGACTTAGAACATTTGTGCCGAAGTCGGATTTATAACTTTGCCGATGAACAAGTCTATCTAACACTCTCAAGTGAACAGAGCGGCTAAAAATGACATTCAGCGTGGACCGGTAAAGTGACCGTCAGAAAAGCCTCGAGAGTCACGGAATAATTTGATGATTCCAAGGACGGCGAAAGGCACACTCAAGGAAAGGTTCACGTCCCCTGAAGACGACGCTACCATCGGATTAAGGTACAAACGTCCATTTCGCAAATAAACACCAATTGCAATTCGCGAGGTGAGCGGGCTGTCACCGTCGGTCGCCGTGACGTGACGTCACAACGAGACAGCCGAGCGCGACGACGAGCTGGATTCAGCGACGAACGAGGAGCTGTCCGCGCATGCGCAGTGCGGTATACGCGCGAATAAAATTCTGTCACTTAATATTCTGACTTCAAGCAAGTAAATTAGTCCAGATAAAAAGGAATAAAATCCGAGTATTAGAATAATCAATTTTCACACATGTTGTTATCGGCGGAAATAAATTGCTTGAACGATAATAAAGAACGAGACAATTCAAGAAAGAGAAAAACTTGTAATTATAGGAGAGCTTGTCGATTGATAAATAAAAATTACTATCGTTTTACTAAAAAAAACGTCTCTGACACACCAACCCAGAATTCCTAGACGCTCGAGTCGACGAATCCCTCCGTTTGAGTGCCCGTTCCTCTTAAGGAGGTGCGCAAATACAGAGAATTATTGTAAAAGGCATTTGCTCCTGTTACAACACACCCATCCATACACACTCATTCCCATACCTTACGCCCGGGCTCTCGCACCCAATACCGCATTAACAAATTAAGATGTCAAAATTATTGTAAAACTTCGAAATTAGGAATATCTAATTAGTCAATCAAAGAAAGGAATCAGGTGATGAGAGTGGGAAGACGAGGCGCGGGTGAGACAGCGGTGACGCGGGGGTGTCCGGCACCGAGGTTATTTATTCGCGCGCCCACCGCCCACTTGGGATTATTAACTTATTCTGCACCTTCTTCACGACCGAGGCACAGACCCCGACTTTGCATTGTACTTAGAATCATTGACAAAGAATTAGCGAATTATCAACTTGTAAACTTTTGAAATCAGTATTCAATTCAACTCAGTTCAATAAATCATTCATATCTTTCCAAATCATTCCATCGAATTTGAGTATATTCCTCCTGAAAATCATTTTATCATCGAAATCATCCATCATTAAAATCTGGAAAGGACGTTCATTTCTGGAGTCGATCCTCATCATCATTCGATTCTGATTCAAATATTCGGCATTTTGGAAGGACGCTATTTTCGGAAATCAGTCATCAACATTCGATTCTGATTCGGATATCCATTCAGATTGGGAAGGACGTTCGATTTCGATATCGATATTTATCATTCATCAATCGATTCATTCGACCATTCATTCCGAGGTAAAACCATTTAAATTACATCGTAAATTTGGAAAATTATCATCTACATCTCAAACATTCATTTCTTCTGGATATTCAATTGTCAATATTTATTTATCAACGTGTGTTCGTTCTCCTGGAAGGTAGGTTCACCTGGTATTTTCTTGGACAATATATATATGCGTGTCGGTCAATTTAATTTCAATTCAACATCAGTGCGCGTTAAAGTATTAGGATAGGTCGGGAGAAAACAGTGAGTGAGCGTGCTAGTGAGTCGTCGCGGATCGTGCGTCGAGAGGGACGTGCGAGAGAGATAGCCGCATATCGCGTTCCGGACGATAGCAAGAGTGAGCATTCAGAATTTTCTTGTCCAGTTTAAAATCGTCACTTAAAATCTAGTAAATTCCAATTTTTAACCGTGAATAAAATTTCGTCAATATAAAATATATACACTCTAGGCCCTATCCCGAATTGTTTTCCGAAAGGTTGGGTTCAAAACAGGTCCAAAACCTCGATAAAGCGTCATCTCTGAATAACGTGTAAAGGGAGGGTGTAAATACTCCTCGACCGAGATGGAGTGAAAATTGCTGATCGGGACGTAACAATACAAACATAAAATTATGTGTCGTAGTAACAACCTCATTGTAATACATAGATTGTAGTACAAGATATTTCAAAAGTTATAAGGTTTTGAAATAAGAATTTAGTCAGGTGAATTTAAGGACGCATTGCACATAATTTCCCAACCGAAATTTCAATTCGATACAAATTTCAGTGCATTGTAATATGCCAAAAATCTGAAACAATCGGCCGTATTAATGATGTCAAGACCTTTGATTTTACATAATAATAATGCTAAAAAGTAATTAACTTATTTGAAAAATAAATTGTTTTTAAAAAATCAGTAAACCTTTTATTTTCTTATTTTAAATAAGTGCCTTGATTTTTTTAAGAATTAATATGAATTTTTTCAGAATTTTCTTACATTTCAAATTTTTTGTTTTCGGAAATTTGAAAAATTCATGTAGAAGCACGAATTTTTTATAAGTTTTCGTATCACTATTGCACAGTACACAATAAAAGTTTTGAGGCGATTGCGCCAACAGTTCGGTGGTTATGACGTTAATACATTTTAAAAACGCAAAATAAAAAAATGTAAGAACATTCTGAAAAAAGCGGGTGTGTGGCGAGCACACGCGGCAGAAGTGAAACTTGCGACGATGTCTATATGTCTCGATCTTCAGCGGATAAATTTGATCAGATCATTAGTCAAGGATTTTATCAATATATAACCACTGTTTTACCGACTCTACCTGCCGGTAGAGCCGGAAGAGGCGCGGTTGTATGATTTTCCAAATATTCTGTCTTATAACGCCTGATACATGAGACGTCAGCCTATTTAACTCTACCGACAGATTCGATGCATCCGGTTCTCCACTATCAGCGATTTTGCCAAAATGCGCCGAAAGAATTTTCTCTTCAAAAATAGAAAAAAATAGAAACTATCATGTTAATTTTTGGAGCGTATCGTCGCTTGGCCGAGATACGATGATCGGGTGCGACTTGGCGAGCCACACACCACTTTGACTCGTGACTACCCTGGCAAGTTCCGCGACTTGAAAAACCACCACCAAACTACCTTCAAAGCGACCGGTCGTTTTCGAACGAAAATACGTCCGCGAATACGACTGTCAAAACGATTTTATCGGTGTTAGTACCAGCCGCATTCGAGCAGCTTCCAGGGAGGACTTTCAGACAGGTAGTTTTACTACCTGACTGAAAGTCAGCTAGTACAACT
Organism: Exephanes ischioxanthus; assembly: GCA_958510785.1. NCBI lineage: Eukaryota > Metazoa > Arthropoda > Insecta > Hymenoptera > Ichneumonidae > Exephanes > Exephanes ischioxanthus. The sequence continues at coordinate 11,520,937 of OY294019.1, read as the reverse complement.
ACCGCGAAAACGACTGTTCAAAACACCTTCCAATTCGGTCGTTTTTTGATTTTCAACCGAAGAAACGACCGCATTAATGACAATCGGACTGAAAGGTCTTGTGAACAGTTGTTTCCGCAGTTATTCGTCCAGTCATAAAATGTAAAACGATCTGACTGAAAGTTCTCACTGGAAGCTACTCGCACGGACGCGGATGAAGTCGTTTCAACAGTCGTTTTACTGGACGTATTTTTGGCCGAAAACGACATGTCGTTTTCTCGGCGGTTTTGATGGTCGCAAGATCTGCCAGGGTAACAATTATGAATATTTTTAACTCCCGACTGCCCCCCGGGCACAACCCGCAGGGGTGGATGGGGGGGTGTACAGAGCTGTGGGATGATCCGTCAGTCATATGCTTGTCGCCGCTCGAACCACTCGGGTTTTGCGACCCCGCGGTTACCGAGCACGGGTCTTGAGGGGACCCGTTAGGGGGTCCGGGTCCTTTGCTTTGCAAATGTTCCTGGTCAACCAGTCGCCTCAAAATCCAAGGGGGATAGCGTCCCCGCGGTTATCAAGCTCGGGTCCTGCAGGAGACTCGTTAGGGGGTCCGGGTTCTTTGCTTTGCAAATGTTCCCGGTCAACCAGTCACTTGTTCAAACCCACGACCATTTCGTGAGCCGTGTTCATGCGGGGGCGAGAAACTACCCGATGGTATCTCAGGGTGGCTCTCGCGTACCGCTTGTTCGTGCAGCGAAAGGTTGCTGGTGTCAACGCGGCGGTTCGGAAGAACCGTCGCGTTTTCGATCGTCCTTAAAATCCACGACCATTTTTCGTGAGCCGTGTTCATGCGGGGGCGAGAAACTGCTTCAAGGCAGCTCTCACGTGCCGCTTGTTCGTGCAGCGAAAAGAAGGTTGCTGGTCGCCTATGGTATAGGTGTAGGTGCGAATGAAGCATGAAGGGAATAGAACGAAAGTTTATATTTTTATATTTTTGCATGCAATGCGCGTGAGAATTGTTACGCACGAAGGGAAAGAACGAAAGTTAATATTTTTATATTTTTGCATGCAATGCGCGTGAGAATTGTTACTTTAAGCCCGCACCCGAGGACTTGTCCTCGGGGCGGGCATATCACTTTAATAAGTTTTGCATGTTTATTATGGCTTGTTACTATGGTGATGGGGTCGGTCCATATCCGCTTGTTGCATAAATTTTTGCTAAGTCCGGGCGAAAGATGCCCGTCCGGGAGGTTCAACACTGTTTGGCCCCCTTTGGATCCAATGAATAAGACCATCCGTCGTCAGGCCGTAGGCGTTTCAGCCGGTACTGTAAGAGTGGCACCAAGCAACGCGCGGAGATGGACAAGACTCCACTCTCCGGCTTAAGTACTTGACTGCTTTAGCTTACTGCATGTTGTATTTTATTTATGCTATTTATTTTATTATTATATTATTATTATTTTATTTTATTTTATCCTATTTTGCACGAGTTGCATGGGGAGAGCGAAAGATGGTATTATTATTTAGCCTGTCCTGCGGGACAGGCATGGCACGTTAAGAATTTTGGCTTATTAAGGCAAGTTTTGGAGGCTTATCGATGCATGCGCGAGTTCGCTGCACGAGAGTGCGGAATTGCAGTCTCCTCGGCAAAAGCCGGCGACTGCGATTGCCTCTTCGGCGAAATCCAGCGGCTACACCGTAATGCTCGGGTAGCGGACGAGCCTTGGAGGTTTTATTGCTTGGTAATTCTGCATGATAGCGAAAGATGGTATTTATTTTAGCCTGTCCTGCGGGACAGGCGCGGCACGTTAAGAATTTTCGCCTATTGAGGCAATTTGGGAGGCTTATCGATGCATGCGCGAGTTCGCTGCACGAGAGTGCGGAATTGCAGTCTCCTCGGCAAAAGCCGGCGACTGCGATTGCCTCTTCGGCGAAGTCCAGCGGCTACACCGTAATGCTCGGGTAGCAGACGAGCCTTGGAGGTTTTTATTGCTTGGTAATTCTGCATGATAGCGAAAGATGGTATTTATTTTAGCCTGTCCTGCGGGACAGGCGCGGCACGTTAAGAATTTTGGCCTATTGAGGCAATTTGGGAGGCTTATCGATGCATGCGCGAGTTCGCTGCACGAGAGTGCGGAATTGCGGTCTCCTCGGCAAAAGCCGGCGACTGCGATTGCCTCTTCGGCGAAGTCCAGCGGCTACACCGTAATGCTCGGGTAGCGGACAAGCTTTGGAGGTTTTTATTTGGTAATCATGCATGGGAACGAAAGATGGTATTTATTTTAGCCTGTCCTGCGGGACAGGCGCGGCACGTTAAGAATTTTGGCCTATTGAGGCAATTTGGGAGGCCTATCGATGCATGCGCGAGTTCGCTGCACGGGAGTGCGGGATTGCGGTCCCCTCGGCAAAAGCCGGCGACTGCGATTGCTTCTTCGGCGAAGTCCAGCGGCTACACCGTAATGCCTGGGTAGCGGACGAGCATTGGGGGTTTTACTATTTGCATTTTATGTTATTTAACTATCGCAATTTGCATGCTTTGTGAAACAGAATGATGTGCTAATAACGTGTCTTATGTAAGCCAACAGGGAGACTAATCAAAAAAAATTTTTAATCCACAGACGGGCCAACTGGCGAGAATCAGTGCCCCCCCCCCCCCAGACTACGCTGTATCAACGTGGCTAGGGTCTCATGGCAGACGGGGGTTAAAAGGTCTGTCTCAAGCGTGACGGTTAGGAAACAGGCAACGTCCGACACCGTATCAACTGCCCGGGTGAAGCAAGGCGGCTCTGCGGCACCGTGTGAAAAATACTTCCGACCAGACTCGTGGGAACAAAATGCAGAATCTTGGTAACCTGAATGAATGTGGTGTGAATGGAAGACGAAGTGCCCGACTGGCGGAGCAAAGGCAACCAGTCGCGGTACTTAACGTGGGAGTTGCTGACTCTGTCGCGAAGCCGTGCATCCAGCCGGCTGCGAGAATGTTGGCGGCTTCTCAGCCCACGCCCATCCGCATGCCCACGGGTAGCACTGGTAGCATCAGAGCTCAGTGTAATAGTTTCGGCCTTCGTGCCGTCCGAGTCGGAGAGGGGGAGGATTTGGTGGAACCCTGCGAGAGACAAGCGATAGGCCGCGTAGAAAATAGAGCCGCGATCGCGAATGAGCCCCGAGACCCACCTAATGTTAACATCGACCTGAGGCAATCTATGGGCATTAGGATAATGCAGTTGAACGCGAGGCGTTCGGAGGTAGTGACGGGAGAGGTGAGGGAACTCATCAGTAGAAAGCGTCTAGACATCCTGCTATTGCAGGAGCCATACGTCAAAAAGACAGACGCGACGCATACCTTCTTTGGACTAGGTACTGCGGCACGAGTTGCCGCAGTGAGAAGTGAAAGAGCATGGGCAACCATCGTGTTGTGCAACCCAGCCTTTCAGATGCTTTTTGTCTCGCAACTCAGCACGACACACTGTGTCTGTGCAGGCACCCGGCTTCTCGTTCTATGTCGTCTCGCATTACTTTCAATATCGGGACGACATCGAGTTGCATCTCAGACACCTCGATATGGTGCTTCGTAGTCTGAGAGGGAAGAAAGTGATAGTGTCGTTAGATTCGAACGCAAAGTCGGTTCTGTGGGGAGCACGGGAGACCGACGAGCGAGGAGTCCAGCTAGAAGAACTCATTCGGGTTTTCGGCCTGGACATCCTGAACGACGCTGATCAACCGGCGACTTTTTGGACGACGAGGGGAGAATCGTACATCGATGTCACCTTGGCGTCGCCTTCCATGTCTCGGTTTGTCAAAGACTGGAAGGTTCGACCGGAGTAGACGACCAGCGATCATAGGGCGCTAGACATCAGGCTACAAGTGCCGAAGACCGCAACGGGAGATCGGGTGGCCGATACTAGTCGGTTCGACACTCGTCGTGCAGACTGGGAGCGGTTCGCCGAGATTCTGACAGCTCAATCAAGAGATAGGCTGGAGGGACTTGTATTTGAGACGGCAAACGACGTTGAGGTAATGGCAACAGCTCTCACGAGCGTCCTAACAGACGCTTGTGTCGAGTCCATGCCACGCAAGAAGCGATATAGGAAGTCCAACCGATGGTGGACACAAAATTTGACCAACAAGCGAAGATTGGTCTTCAGGCAGAAACGAGCGTATCAGAGGGAAAGAACGCAGCCACTACGCCTCGAGAAATTGCAAGAGTACCGCGCGTCTTTGCGGGAATACAGCAAAGAGGTGAAGAAGGCGAAACGTGAAAGCTGGAAGGACTTCGTCACGTCGTACGGAAACGAGGAGCCCTGGGGATTCGTATACAAACACCAGGCAGATAAACTCCGAGTTGAGAAAGTGCTGAGCACTATCCGGCGAGACGAAGAGACTACAATGGATCTTAGAGAAACCGCCAGAGGCCTTCTGGATACGCACGTCCCCGATGATCAGGAGGAAGAGGATAGTCTGTGGCACAGGATGGTGCGCCGAAGAGTACGGGAACCACTGGACACGGAAGATACAGGAGCATTCACCGAGGGTGAAATGAGGAAGGCGTGCCGTACGTTCAAGAACGGCAAGGCTCCAGGACACGATCTCATCGAGGTAGAAGTCCTCAAGAGAGCGTGCAGCATAATCCCTGATCAGCTGCTAAGGTTGTATAACGCGTGTCTTACTTGGGGAATTTTTCCCGCAGCTTGGAAGGAGGGCTCGCTCAGAGTCCTCCTAAAGGGCGAAGACAAAGACGAGAAGGACCCTAAGTCCTATCGCCCGATTTGCCTTTTATCCGTAGTAGGGAAACTACTCGAGAAATTAATAAAGCGGAAAATGAGCGTAGCAATAGAGGAGGGAGTGTCGAGTAGGCAGTTCGGATTTATGACAGGTAGATCCACGGAGGACGCGATAGTAGAGCTTCGCGCGATGGTGGAAGAGTCCACATCGAAATTTACGATTGCGCTTCTTTTTGATATAGCTGGAGCATTCGATAACGTGTGGTGGCCGATGGTCTTCAAGGAACTGCGCACAAGGCAGTGCCCGGCTAATATCTACAAAGTGCTTCAGAGCTACTTTGACAATCGGAGAGTTACGTTGGCATGGGGGGATGAGAGCGTCTCCAAGCGTGCCACGAAAGGCTGCCCACAGGGTTCAGTTCTGGGTCCGGCATGCTGGAATATCATGTTTGATTCGCTTCTTAGGAAGCTCGAGGACTTGTGCCCTGACCGATTCATCGCCTATGCGGATGATCTTCTTGTCCTCGTGGGCGGGGAGTCGAGAAGGGAGCTCGAAATCGAGAGCCAAAGAATCGTCGACGCTATCATGAGTTGGTTGAGAGATGCAAGGCTCGAACTTTCCGCACGGAAGACGGAGGCAATCCTCCTCAAGACCGTGTGGGTTCGACCACCACCAGTGGGTAGGCGCGGCGGGAACCGTCCCGACCGCCAGCGCAGACAGGTTGTTAGGCCAGATTTGGCGAGAAGGTACCCTACCATAAGGATAGGTAACGCTACGATCCCATTTAAAGAATCAGTTAGATACCTGGGCGTCCACTTTGATAGAGAAATGAGGGTAAAGACCCACTGTAGCTATTTGCGCGACAAGGTAGCGTCGCTGTTCAGTAAACTTGGTAAGATGGCAGGATCCGGATGGGGTTTGCGCTACAAGGCGCTGAAGACGGTGTACAGCGGGGTCTTCCTCCCGATAGTAGCTTACGCTGCTGCGGGTTGGGCTGACCTGTGCAATGTACAAGACACTAGGGTTCTTCGTTCGGCACAGCTTGTCGCACTAAGAGCAACCACGGCGGCGTACAGGACGGCGTCGTGGGATTCGCTGTGCGTCATTGCTGGTGCAATTCCCGTTGATATTTTGCTGGTAGAACGTAGAGTCAAGTATAAAATTCAAACTGGCGTGGACGCCTGGATCAATGAAGTGGAAATTATGAGCAATAGTCGAGATGCGAGCAAGCGCATAAGGGAGCAGGCGTTGGAGATGTGGCAGACACACTGGGATTCTTCAACCAAGGGTCGGACCACACACGCCTTCTTCGGGAGGGTAAAAGATAGGCTGGAGGCGCGTTGGCTCCAAACGAACCACTACAGCACGCAAGTTCTCACCGGACATGGGAATTTCAGGGCGCGTCTCGCGTCTTTTAATCTCGTGGACGGGGAGAACTGCAGCTGTGGTTTGCCGGAGACATCGCAGCATTTTCTCCTTGAGTGTCGGAACTTCGAGGCGCAGAGAGTCGCCCTGCGAGAGATAGTCGGGGATAGAGAATGGCCAGAAGCGGCGCGCCAATTGGTGTCGTCTAAGGAGGCCTTCGCAGTATTCTCTGATTTTTGTAGAGAATGCCTCTGGCTAAAGAGACAAGAGGAGCTCGCTGAGCTAGAGTTGGAATAGTGTAGGAAGTGGAAACTGGCAAAGTGGCGAAAGTGGCGAAAGTGGCGAAAGTGGCGTTAGTTCGTTCGTAACGAAGAGCGAAGACTGAAGATCGAAGAGGAGCGAGGAACGAAGGACTTAGAATAAGTTCGGGTGTAAAAGTTTATTCGTTCGAAATTGTCATGCTGATGATTAATGACTTTGTTGATTTTAGATTCTGGTGCCACTCAACCGGGACGTGTCGGAACTCTTGGAGATGAGTGAATGGACCGTAAGCCTCGCGGATCACCAGTTCACTCGAGTGGCATAGGCGGATGAAGAAACTTCTTCTTCTTCCATATTGTACTGGGAATTTAACTATGTGTTTTATTTTCAGCTGTAAACATGATCGATTATTTTCAGCTTTTGCTATGCCTGCACTTGACAAAAGCAGGGGTCCTGGGGGACCTGTCAAGGCAGACACAAGAGGTTCCATTCCTCTGACAAATACCCGAATAATATGGGTAGACCTGCTGGAATCGGGCATAATACATGCCGACGAATCTGCCTCCCCGTGGCCCCCACCGGGTATGACTTCCGACACTTCGACTTAGAGCGAATCGTTTGAAGCCTAGCTAAATGACTTCGTTTCCCCAGTAGGGGTAGATTCAACTTGCTCGATGGGCTCACAAAAGAGAACATCAGGCAGGGTATTTCTCCAAGCACGCCGGCTCGGTGGAAGTTCGCTTGGTGGGTGTCTCAATGAAAGTGGATGGGAAGTTTGTTGCGTTTGCTCGTAATGGGCGAGAGACCCTCAGGGGTCGAGCATAGAATGACGGTCTCGTGCCTGATTTCTTATACAATATCTGCCCCCCGGGCACAAAACGGGAGTTATGCGTTTCACTGCGATGACCCACTTTGGCGTCTTTTCGAAGGCGCCAGTGTTTGTCGAAACGACAAAATATTACTTAACCAAATTTGGCATATTGATTCTCTATATAATGATCTATGTTTGTGACGAAAAAATGTAAGCTAAGGTGTAAACACACGTAAATAAACCATATTCCGATAAACAAATTCATAGTTCGCGGTGTCATATCGATTAGCCAATAAGAAACAAGAATCCTTTTTTTTCATTGGCTGTTGTATTCTCTTCTTTTTCATTATTATATATTATTATTACTCCGACTGCCCGCTAGTTTTTTAAAAATATTTTAATTAATTATTTTCGTTCGTCATTATTAATTTTTTTTTAATTAAATTTTTTTACGCAGTTACTCGTGTTCGTCAATAGTTTTTTCTTTTTTCTTCATCTTCAAGACAAGTTATTTCTTTTTTTTTTCTTCAAGACAGGTTATAGTGCCCGTTGTTGTTGCAGGTAACCGGTAAGGTTATTTAGTTTTCTTCGTTTTTTTTTAAATTTTATTACTATTATTATTAATAATTATATTTTCATCCAAGTGACAGCATCTTTCTTCAGTTTTTTTTTTTTTTTTTCATTCGTTCGACAGTGTCTTTCATTCCCTTTAATCGAAGCGACAGCGTCTGATGAAAAAAAAGTGTGCCGATGGATTTCTAAGAAGGACGAACATGAATATTCTCAGCGGTGGCTTACTACGGACGATGTGCGCAACAGTGATTTTTTTTTCTTATAGATCGAAGTGACAGCGTCTGATGAAAAAAGTGTGCAGGAGCATTTCTACGAAGGACGAAACAAGAATATTTCCTGCGGTGGCTTATTACGGACAGTGTGCTCGATAGTGATTTTTTTAAATTTAATTTAATTGGAAGATTTGTGATGCGCTGACAATAGTCAAGCCTGGATGTGGCTGCGCTACATATATAATTAATTTACTTGGCAGATTTGTAATGCGCTGACAGTAGTCAAGGCTTGATGAAGCCGCGCTATGTATGTAATAATAAGCGCTGACACCCTGTTCAGGCTGAACATAGCCACGCTACATTTGGAATGGTCAGTTTTTTAAAATTATTTATTAACAATTGTCAAAGCCTGTACTGTGCTTAGTGCATAACTCTGTATGCGAGTTATTATTTCTTGTAAAGCGCTGACAACTTGTCAAGGCTGGATATAGCCGCGCTGCATGTGGAATGGTCAGTTCTGATAATTGTTGTTGAAGGCAGAACTATGCAGCGCTATGCAATATTCTTCCCTATAAAGAATCTACACAACAAAATTCAAGCTTCGCGAACAAGCTTCGCTTATGCCAGTTTTTTTTTTGTGTTGCGGAAGAAATTTTTATTTTTATTTAAGTACAAATCATATCAGCTTATTATCTTTGATAACAACCTGATATGATTGTTGTTATTTATTGATACTTTTTTTAAATCATAATAACTGTTTCAACATGATGCTGCTAACATAATAATGTTAGCAGCATCATGTTGTTCACAAACAGTCGTTGTATATAATTATTATATGTGAGGATTTTTTTTATTTAACAGTTGCAAAAAAATTTTTTGAGACAGATAAAAATTGTCAGACTAGTATGTAATGAGAAGAATATTGATAGAAAAAAAAACTATTCTCGTATATACTGTGACGTGATTTTTTGATCACCGTCACAAAAATATCAATAAATTAAAGTTTTACGGGTACAGCTAGCGATTTAGTTCGGTCAGCCCGTTATAGTTCCCGATTTACTGCCCCTCGGCTGTCCAGGTACCGTCCAGCTCTCGTTTAAGTAAAGTTCGTTAAGGTCACGATCCAGTTTAGACTTTACTAATGAGCTTGGGTGTGTGATGAGCTTGGAGATAAGCTCAAGAGATTCAGTTCAGGTCGGAATCCTCGAATCTTTTCGGTGGAGAGAATCTCGAAGCAACGAGAAACACGAATAGAGGAGAGACCGACGAGATTTCGTCGCGAATACGTCAAAGTCCGGTGCAAACCCGGCACTCTGTTGAGGTGATAATGCAGGACGTTGGAGAACAGGCGGAGGTTTAAGTACGGTCCGGGCAAGGTCGGAACACCTTGTGCTGTGTTTTATTAAGAGAGAGAGAGAGCCTTGTTTTCACGTCCTGATTTTGGAGTAACGATCGCGGCGAATCTCAAAATTACCGCGTTACAGTTTCGGTTCCCGCTTAAGTGACGCTCTGGAAATAGTTTGAGAGGGCAGTAGCTATCGGCTAAGGATCTCGCGATAATCATAACGCTTCCTTAGAATATCGTCGTAGGCTAATCAGTCTGCCGAGAGTCGTCCTCGAGGCAGCTCGGACCTCTCGCGCGACCGGTGTTTACGTTTGGGCTATTGTCTCGCGCGCCGAGTCGTTCGCTCTCGCTCGCGCTGCCGTAGACTCCGGCTATCGCTCTCGCTTCGGTTCGCGTATCTCGCTCACGCTACCTGCCACTTTGCCCGTTCGCTAGTTGACTCGTATGTGCTGTGTTTCGTGCGGATTCGGTTCCGATTTTACTACCGATTTTTCTGTGCTCGAGATGCGTTCTGTGGAACGCTTTTGAGGTGCAGTGATTGTGTTGGAGTTCTCGAGATATCGTGAGATGCAGTTCCCGCCCATTATGGGATTAGAATACGCTGATTCGGTGAGTTTATCGTTTCGGTAATTATTTGATCGCGTATCGATCCGCTCTCGTTACGCTCGCTCCGACCCCCCGGTCAGCTGAGCGCTCCCGATGCACGTGTGTGCGATCCTGTGGCTTAGCAGCCAATAAATAATTGTTCCCGTTATTTAAAGTTGAGATTCCGGTTTCGATTTCGTGTTACTTTGTTGGCCACGGATCGCGACCCTTCTACCATAACCCGCATCCTGAGCAACCGTGCATTTCCGCAACCGTTCGCTTTCGCGAATGCATCGGCGTTAGTTCTCGTACCGTTTAGTTCTCGTTTGTGTGATCTCGTTATTTTTTGTTCTGTTTTCGTGTATTTCCGTTGCGGAGGTCGACCGTTCCATCGGCCTCCAGATTAGTCCGGCTTGGCGATTCCGGCGAAACAAAAATCGACCCTGCGGAGGTCGACCGTTCCATCGACCTCCAGATTAGTCCGGCTTGGCGATTCCGGCGAAATCGCCAAGAATCGCCTCAAATTCCGGCGAAATCGCCAACAATCGCCGCAAAAACCGACCTCAAGTTTAGCCCGGTTGTTAATACCGGCGAAACAAAAATTAACTGGCGCCCACCGGGACGTCGATACATCCGTGGAGGCGGGCGGCCGAAGGTGACGTTTTCTGAGTTCTCGATTTCGCGCTCCGCTCCCGTTCGGTTTGAGCTTCGATTTTCGCGTTTTCGGTTTTGTTTTTTTTGTGTTTTCTTGTTCGCGTCGAGATCCAGGAAAATACGTCACAATACTTATAACTATTTTTTTTATCCATTAATTCGAATAAAATAAAAAATTCCGTGTAAAAACGATATAACTGTTGTTCTTTTTTTTCAGCCTCATTAGGAGAGTAACTTCGATAGGACATAAGTAGTATACGAAATAGAATAATATGACGCGTCGTAAGACGAATATTGGACGTAAAAGCCGAAAGCAGGCTTCAAAATTGAAAACACATGTCAGTGATGAAGAAACTGTTGAAGTTGAGCAGATCATTAAAAAAGAGAAAAAGGCGGAACAGCAAGCAGGTATAGTTGTTCGCGAAACTCTCGTTATCATCAGTGGCACGTTTCACCAAGGCGATGCAATGTTTGGATCGGCTAGCCGAGGTCGCCAATGTACGGCTAATGCTACTATGGCGATTCTCGTGTCGAACATCATTCAACTGCCTTCTTGGACGCAAGCTACGATTGACAGCGTTCTACTTTACGGCGATAAACTTTATATTGATAGTATCTCCCAACGCAATGTTCCACACGCCATGGAACGTAATTGTGCCTTCTTACGCCCTACTGAGGTGATCCGGCAAATTGAAGTTTCCGGAACCGGCTACAAATTAATGATTGATGAAGAGGCATGCATTGATGGAAATTTGCTTCTTGATTTCGACGGGATCCCGAATTTGAGGAACTGATTAGACTTGTTCTTCAACCGTCACTCTCATGGAGTATTGACCATAAAAGGATACTCCTTTTCAATCTTCAAATCTCATAGCTTCTACTGGCTCTTTGATTCGCATGCTCGTGGAAAAAATTGGAAACAACCTTACTAAAACAGTGCCGCAGCATGATTGATAAGGTTCCCATCTATCCAATCATTATACGATCTCCTGGCATGTAATGTTTCTCTGGAAATAAGTGGCGATGTACTGAATGATCAGTACACTCTGACACCTGTATTTGTAATACACAACATTCGTGCGGAATCGAATGCAGAAACAACTTCGGACTTTAATACTGTGGCTCAAGAAAATAATTATCAAAATCGCGCTGCTCCACAACAAAGACTGAAACATGGAAAAGACTGTTCTACTACTGTAAGAAAAGATTATATGTCTCCTACAATCGATGATTCCCGTAAGTTTCAGCAGCCAAAACGCAAACTTAGACAGAAAAAAGGAAAAATTATACAGCAGGAAATCAAAAATGAAAAAGACTGTTCGCAGACTGTAGGCGAGGTCATTCATTCTATAACCGATGTATCTGGTAAACGTAAGCGACCTGAAAAGGCACGTAACCCTGTCAGAAGTTGTCAAAGATGCGAAATTTCGCATCCTTGGTTTGGGCCGCATGCTTAAGGATGATTCAAGGATGGTTCGAGGATTCATAATGTTTCCGGTGTTAGAGGACTCACGGGTGCTTCAAGGCAGATACAGGTGTGATTCAAGGATCGTTTCTTTTCGATTCCTAGAACATTGAATTCGTAGTTGACCAAGGATGGTTCGTGGATGATTCGAGGATTATCTTTTGATTCTTCATCGGCGATGCAAGGATGATACGAGGGTCTCAGCATTTTTTCCCCGAACAGATCATGGTTTATAAATTGAACTGAATAAAGAAAATATATAAACGTATGCGATAAAAATTAAGTTGCCATCGATAGGCTTAGGGTAGATTGGTTCGGTATAAGAACTTATGTGAACCGATCGATATCAAAAATCGATGATTTCACACCGTGAAGTGTACACTGTACAGCCGTCGTACGTCTACCTTATAAGCTAATCCGGTGACTGTTTCGCTTTCGAGAAACTCTGAGGTCATAAGCCATCTAGCGGCAGTAACAACACACTCGGGTGAGGTATTGCGCACGGTCGGTCTGCGTGTAGCAGGAGTTCCAACGAACTCACTAGATGGCTTACGAGCTCGACGTTTCTCGAAAACGAAACAGTCACCGAGTAGCTTATAAGGCAGACACACGACGGCTGTACAGTGTACACTTCTCGGTGTGAAACCATTCTATTTTTTGAAACTCGATCGGTTCCCATAAGTTCTTATACCGAACCGTTCTACTCTAAGACTATCAATAGCAAATTAATTTTTATTGGAAACGTTTATATATTATTTTTTAATATTCAGTCAGATTTTATAAATCATGATCGGTTCATGGTTGGTTTGAGGTCTGTCACTCGACCACAGTTACTTTGTGGAGCTCGAATGATCCTTGAATCATCCTTGGGAAATCGTTGCTTACGGATCAAGGAAAAAATTTCGGAGCCTCGAATCAACCTGGAATGATCCGTCAGAAATCATTATTTGGCGATCTGGGAAAAGCTCTCAGATCCACGAAACATCCTTGGTATCCTACGGATTCAATGTTTTAGAACGCATCCAAGCATTTTTTCCCTTTCAATAAAGGTAACTCTCGGGTGATACAACAGCGATTCGTAGATTTTTTTTTAAATTGCATCCTCAAACAATCTTTGAATCATCCCTCAACATGTGGCCCAAACCAAGGATGCGATCCTTGAATCAGCCTCGAATTATCCTTATGACTTCTGATAGGGAAGCGGGAAAAAAAGTAAAGTCGATGCAAAATAGTAAAACCGTTATTGCTACTGATTATTCCAGTAAACGTAAGCGACCGGAAAAGACGTGTAAACGAAAAAAAGGAAAGCCGATGCCTGAGCAACAATCGCAAAGTGAGAATGATGGAAAGGAACTTAAAACATTGTTACTGAGCCAAAGGCCAGAGCAGAATTCACTTCCAAGTATAGGCTGCTCTAGAACACCACATACCTTAAGCAAACACGAACGTGAATTTCATGAGGCAATATGGAAATTTGCTGATATAACTTGCGTAATTTGTAACAAATTATTTTACAAGCCGCAAACGTGCACATTATTCATCGACAATATTGCGCAATCGGTTATACCACCAGAACTTAAAGAACAAGCGTATTTAACCGTATGTAACCGTTGCGGTGTTACGATTAAAAAGGGTAAATGTCCAGCTCAAGCGTATTGGAATGCGATGTTCCTGGATCCCATACCTGATGTAATTGGCAGTTTAACCGATATGGCGATAAGATTGATATGTATGGTGGTACCGTTCATAAAAATAATAAAGCTAGGAGGTCGATTCGGTCAATATGGTTTCAAGGGCCAAGCAGTGTTGTTTGACCAAGATGTTGAGGAAGTAATTGAACAACTACCATTATCAATTACTAGTGCGGGTATCGCAATTGTATGTGAGAAACTTGAGAATGTTACTCAGGCACGGGAATTTCAAGTTGATGTGCAAAAGCTCTGGTCTGCTATAATATGGTTGACAGAAAACAACCCATTATATCGCAATGTTCATATTGATTATAACACTACTAATTTTGACTTATCTCAAATCTGCCAGATAGTAGCTAATTTATCAGAAACAATAGCTTACGACCCCCAAAACGGATTGCCAAAAAAAAAATCTGAAGGAATCATTGATCTAAAAGGTTCTCGAGGAATAGTCAGAGGCTCGTTACACCAGGGTGATGAACATTTCTTAGAAATAAATCGCAACAGGCAGGGTACTGCTAATGCTGCAGTAGCGATCGTGATGTCTCATATTACACCTTTACCTCTTTGGACCAAAGAAACGGTTGACACGATTTTAATCAATGGCGACAGATTGTATACTGAAAGCATATCAAGGCACGATATGTCGCATAGCAATCAAGTTAACGGCGATGATCTTACTCCGGCAAATGTACACACTTCTCTCCGTGTAATCGGGAATTCAAGTACTATAATAAGTAACGATGCGGAATGCATCAATGGAGCTTTCCACGGAAATGATCCACGAATACGATGGAGAAATGGAAGCGATGATTTAGGTTCTTTCGTTATAAATCATCCGTTTGGAATCCTACTTGTCAACGGGATTTCATTGGCTGTCTTCAAAGCACACGATTTCTTTTGGACATTCGATTCGCATGCCCGTGGACCTAATGGAAGAATAGCTCCGAAGCACGGTGTTGCTTGTTTAATGGGATTTATATCGGCAGAATCGTTAATTCAATTGCTGAAATGTAATATCCCAAAATCTAGCGATAAATCATATGGTAACAAATATTCATTAACGCCAGTCAGCGCGATAGTAAATGCCATTAATGATATATTCGATCAACCTATACAATCGAGAACAGGTACTCTGTCCGATTCGGAACGTACTGATGATCCACTGATTATGATGACATCAGTCTTGAGACCCGTCGATGAATGTATTCCGCAGGTTGATTCAGTAGTTCGTGGCTCCACACGCAACGATGGTGACGCTTTAAATAATATTCCACTACACACGTTACAGCGAAAAACTGCACCACCATTGCAAATGCATGTTGAAAAAAGAGCGGAAGAATTGGCATGGTTCTATTTATTTCCAAACGGTCGTAATGGTCTTCATGAACCGACACGAAAGCTCCAAATCACTCCCCTTGATTACTGTCAAGGTAGAGTTATGAGTGCAGATAGACGATTTCAGCGAAATGACTACCTATTTTATGCCCTGTCCGTCATGGAATACTACCGAGCTCGTCAAAATGTTGGTGTATGTCTGAGACTACGTCAAGGCGATACTAGACCTGACGGATTGGTTCAGAATTTATATTTAAACATGCGAGGCTTGCGTGGCTCAGATGCCTATTGGCAAACTGCATGTAGGGATTTAGTAGCAATGATACGAAACTTAGGCCCTCCAACTTGGTTCGTAACATTGAGTTGTAATGACTTGAACTGGAAAGATATGCTTAGAGCTTGTCTTATAGCAGCTGTCCGATTTTATGAAAATCCTGATGATTTGCAATGGCCGGATAAGATGAACTTAATAGAGGAACATCCTGTAACGTTATCTCGTCAGTTGAAACGAGATGATACAATTTTAGGTGGAAGGCTAATCGATTACTGGTGGCGAATAGAGTTCCAAAACAGGGGTAGTCCCCATTTGCATATGCTCTGCTGGAATGAAGGGATACCACCATTTGAGTCGCCCGCAGGTATAGAGGTGATTGATAAAGTGGTTTTGTGTACCTCGAAACCATTTAATGAAGAACTTGCTGGCATTGTCCAGACAGTTCAAATACACCATCACACCCGAACTTGTTACAAAAACTGACCGGACGGTCAATGTCGATTTGATTTTCCTAGACAGTCTAGTGAAAACACAAGAATTTTAGATGCTGACGAAGCTATTAGGAACAAGGGACGTTTCTGCATTTTAAAACGTCATTCCGCAGACGTATGTGTGAATAATTACAATCCTACCCTACTGAAGTTGTGGGCTGGAAACATGGACATTCAGCCATGTGGTAATGTTAGTGCTGTGGCGTACGATATTGCAAAATACGCATCGAAAGGTGAACCTCAGGATGTCGGACAAGCTGTAAAAGATGCTGTAAGCAGAGTACAGCGTTATGGCGGCGATGTAGGACGTCAACTATTTGCGGTCTCCATGGCAATCCTCAGACATAGGCAAGTGTCAGCATCGGAATGCGTATTTCGTCTGCCATTTGAAATTGAGGGACAGTTCGCGGAAAGTTATATTCGTTAACACATGTCGGCCAGAAGAAAGATATCGCATACTGAGATGTGACAATAATGAAGGTCAAGTACATACGAATATATTCGATCGTTATGTTTGTAGGCCTGATGCCTTAGAAGATTTGAGTTTGGCGGAATTCGCTATCAAATACGAACATACAACGAGCTTCAGTGACGACAATGAAGCAATGGGTGACCGCGAAGTGTATGCGAATGCACATGAGCATACTACGTGGTCCAAAGTTATTCATCTGAAGAATGGTATGCGAATGAAACAGCGCCGTAGAAATGCCATCTTAAAAACAAGATACTATACGCAAGCAGGGGATAGAGAAGGCTACTTTTATAGCTACCTTGTTGCGCACATTCCATTTAGAAACGAGAATGAACTAATTGAAGATTATGAAAGTGCAGAGGCTGCATTTAATGCAAAACATCATCTTCTTCGGCCTTTACAAGAAGGAGGAACCATCCAAGAATTTCAACATGTTGAGCGTGAGCTGCAGGTGGTAATAGCTCAGGTGTTGGCATTAGGGCGAATTGAAGCAAATTATCAGAGAGAACTGGAATCGAATCCAGTTGAAGCACACGATCAGGTTGGGGCAATCATTGAAGGCTATGAGCCAGGGTTATTAGATATTAATATTCAAGACAATGATCTTGCAAATGAAGAAGCCCGAGTTAGCATCACAGCTGAAGAATTTGCTGCATGTGTTCGAAGCATGAATGTTGAACAGAAGCATTTGTTCAACAAAATTACTGATACAATTCGACAAGATCTGTCTGTACCTGAACAAGTAGATGGACTGAGATTATTTGTTACTGGTGGAGCGGGTTGCGGTAAAACATTCCTACTGAAAATGATAGTTAATCAAATAAAATTGTGTTATGCACCAACAGTAGATGTACTTGTAAGAGCAACCTTTGTAGAAGTCTGCGCTTTAACTGGAGTTGCAGCGCGCTTAATTAATGGGCGAACACTCGATAGTGCTTTTTCATTGGGAATTGAGAAAGGAAAAGCGTCAGTCTACAGACAGTTAACTGGGCAACGACTGGAAAACTTAAGACGTAAATGGAAGTATATCAGATGGCTTATAATTGATGAGATTTCTATGGTATCATATGAAATATTACGTTCCGTTCATCTCCGTCTCCAGGAATTGAAAAATAATAATCTCTTATTTGGTGGTGTTCATGTCTTGGTATTTGGAGACATCATGCAGTTACCCCCAGTAAAAGGTCGTTGGTGTTTCATACAACCTGCACAATACCTTGCAGAACCGCACTTATGGCGGTATTTCGGATTGTGCGAACTACACGCTAATATGCGACAACAAAACGATACTCCGTTTGTTGACTTGTTAAACAATTTGCGCGTTGGGCAAATAACTATAGAGCAATACGAAATGTTATTAAATAGGACACGAGTGCCTCAGGTGGGTGAATTCGCGGACAGTGAAGCGGTTCGAATTTTTCCTACATTGAAACTTGTTTAATGAATATAATGATAAAATGATGGAACAATTGGCATCTCATGAAAGAGTGTACGTTATTAATGCTCGTGATGAATCGAGAGAGCCCCAAACCTATGGACAGGTACCGCCGGCTGCTAGTGTTCCATCAGATCCCAATAACACCGGAGGATTTTTTAATTCCATCAAGCTCGCAATTGGCTGCAGAGTTATGCTCAGGTAAAATATTCGGGTTACTGAAGGACTAGTTAATGGAGCCTTAGGAGTTTTCAGAGGATTTCAGTGGGAGGCTTTTCGCAGAGATCAACTCGAAGATGGCGAGCTACCAAAAAAAAGTTTTCATACAGTTTGACGACCCTTTAGTGGGCCCCAACTTCAAAGAGGCAAATGGATTTGTCGGAATTTCACCGGTAACTGTAACTTACCAAGGACTCAGGGGCTTTGGAAATATAGAGCGGGTAATGCTGCCCCTTATTCTTAGTTGGGCTGTAACTGTGCATAAATTGCAAGGAACAACAGTAGATAAGGCTGTGATTTATATAGGTAAGAAGATTTTTGAAAAAGGGCAGGCGTATGTAGCCCTTAGCCGCGTCCGATCTAAGGCAGGTCCTGTTGTTTCTGATTTGGACATAAAAAAGTTGTTCAATCATCCTCACGCTGGCAAAGCACTAGCAGAATTGGAACGACTTCGCAATGTTTCTAGTACTAAATGATTTAAAAAAAAACAGTTTGCAACTTCGAGACCGTAAACAATATTGAATAGTTTGTGCCTCAGGATCTCAATATGGCTGGATACGTGTCTGGGTTGATGGATATTCTAAATTTATAAATATACTGTGTTGCCATGCTGCTCATCGTACGGTAAAATCAGGATCATATATTATAGAAAAAAGTAAGTAGTTTATTATTATCATACTATTATTAATACTATATATCATGTGTTTTACGGTTGTTAAATGTTTTCTTGCTGACTTACAGGTGAGGTGTGATGTTGGTTTACCTTCTCGTGGTACACCTTGAAAACAAATTCATTGAAAGCTGTTGCACTATATTCGCGTTACTGTTTAACTTTCTGTACTACAATACTAATCATTATTATCATTAAGCTTATCCATATTTGTTGTCTCTCTATATTTGTTTTTTTCATTCATATCTCTGCAGCATTCAATGACTTTGGCTAAAAGACCAACGAAATTGTTTTACGTAGTTTCAGTATCACATACGAAGACATAATCCATGTATGTAACAATATCGTGCTGATCATAGTGGAAATATTAATAAATGTAAAAAAAAAGACGAATAAAATCCTCTTGAAAATGTTACATTTTCTTTTACTGTTTCCCTCTGCTTTAAAGGCATCTTAAAGATGAAGCTTGAGCGCGGCGAGGGCATGCTAAACGCGTGAATGAACCTACACAATTCTTTTACAAATCCATAGCGATCATTATATATTAAACAGACGAGGGAAATACGAATATCGTGCAACTTATTATATTGAAGAGAAAAGGGAAATACAAATGTCGTGCAACTTACGCGAATTGCCAAAAAAATACCGATGTATATAGGATTTTCTTTAAAAGATTAATTCACAAGGAAAAATCGTAGAAATATATTTTTTATTGTATCGTTTAAAACTGAACATATGAAAAACTTTACTTCTTTACATTTTTGTTGTTTAAAGATAAGTATAAAATCTGTTAGAATAATAATGACTATACAATGACTGCACAGAGCCGAATTTTCGCAACAGCGTTGCCAACGCTCCGAAGACACGTTGGTTTTCATCGGGTTTTGTTCGTCCCCGTGCCCCGTCCGTGGCTATGGCCCGTCCCCGATTTCTGGCAGAGACCCATCGTCCTGCACGAGAGGGTGCTGTATCTTGTGATCGATCGCGAAAACCTCGAGGATTACGGTAGATCGAGTGTGAATCGCGTCGATAACTACCAGACATATTGGCAGAAATTGAACGATGATGAATCACATTATAATTGTTTGCATGTTGACGAGATTGTCGAACATCCGGAAGACGGTCGTTATTATTAGCCGACCGACGGTTCGACGAGTGACTGTTCGACCAGTGACGGTTCGGCGAGCTATGGTTCGACGGGCGATGGTTCGGCGAGCGACGATTCGGTGACCGATTATAAGACGAGCGACCATTCGGAGAGCGACTATACGACGAGCGACGGTTCGGCGAGTGAGTATACGACGAACGACGATACGGCGAGTGGGAACGCGGCGAGAGAAGATGAGACGTGGGATGATGCGCCGAGTGCAGAGCATGCGAACTATGATCGTTCAATCTACCATTTTGCGAACTGAAAATTACAGCGCGATGATTCGCAGTAGGTGGATTCCATGAGTGGTACCCCCCAGGGGATCGCTTCGGTCACGATGTGCAGCGTGAGCAGCACATGGTAAGCTATTTGAGGAGTGATTTTTTGCCGTAAGGTCGACGGGTATCCTAAGGTCCTGCGATTTACGGCGTGCCAACTTAGAATTAGGCACGTCATGATCTTGAGCACAAGGGTACAATGGGCGACATTCTTGCGAGCCATTTTTTTGTTGTTGTTGCATAGGATTGCAGGCAGGATGTTGCTGCTGGTCAGCAACCGACGTATCTGCGCTTGTCGTGGATCCCATCCACTCGTGCAGAACTTCGTACTGGTCCCTATAATGGAATTAAATATAATTACAATTATTATAAAATATGTAATGCATCTGAGACCCTGGTTTG
This sequence comes from Exephanes ischioxanthus, assembly GCA_958510785.1. Lineage (NCBI taxonomy): Eukaryota > Metazoa > Arthropoda > Insecta > Hymenoptera > Ichneumonidae > Exephanes > Exephanes ischioxanthus. The sequence continues at coordinate 11,500,548 of OY294019.1, read as the reverse complement.
GTTGATGCAAATAATTTTTTTATTCACGAATCTCAAGAAATCTCAACATTATTTTTTATATTCTATTTTGGGACACTGAAACCTTTAAATTAACAAAAAATTGATTCTCGATCATGAAACTTCCTTTATGAAGAACCAGGAAATGCAGCTGTAGAAATGAAATTTTTTTCCAAGATCATAAAATATAGAAACATACCTATTATCCACATAATCATCTCGATCTCGGTATTCACCCACATCAGAATCGTAATTCTGTCCAAGAGGAAGCGAATTGTCCGAAATACTTTTCTCACTGTAGAGAAAATAAAATGTGCAAAAAAATACTAGTGTGTTTTTATTATTGTTACAGGTTTATACTTACGTCTCTCGTATGGTTGGCGTTAACAATCTCTGGAAACTGTAAAAAAAATATGAAATGATATATAATAGCTATTACCATATGACTTCTAATTTATGAATAAATGCGCCTGTTTTACATTCTCGCTCATCTTGTGGACGGTCCAATGCGTGGATTAATATTGTCCCGCCGAACACTTCCGCTAAAAAAAACGTAACACTGTATGGCATCTTCATAATTTTTTACACGTTATACAGGAAAAGGAATTTTCATTGGTTCATCAAAGTGTAGAGGACATATCATGAATCACGTGCAAAAGACACTAATGACTTAGGAGTCATGGAAAGCGTCACGCTGTTGGTATAATAAAACTGGCCGTCACGGAGGAAATCGTCACGGAGAATCCCGTCACGAAGGGAAGCGTTACGCTGCTGGTAGAGTAAAACCGGCCGTCATGGAGAAAATCGTCACGAAGAATCCCGTCACAAAGGGAAGCGTCACGCTGCTGGTAGAGTAAAACCGGCCGTGACGGAGAAAATTGTCATGAAGTATCCCGTCACAAAGGGAAGTGTCACGCTGCTGATAGAGTAAAACCGGCCGTCACGAAAAGAAGCGTCACACTGTTTGGAAAGTAAAACCAGCCATTACAAAGAGAAACTTCACGCTGCTGGTAATGTAAAAGAAGCCGTCACAAAGCAAGCGTCACGTTTGGATTATATATATTGTAACAGGACACCCAACCACCGATAGGTCTTTCCGGTTTCCACGAGATGGCGCGTCGGCGCAGCTCTTCGTGCAAGCGAAGCGGTCCTTCGCCGCTATAAAGGCTCTACCCACCCTATCCTCAGGGTTCTTCCCATCCCACGAAGAATCGACCACATCTCGTCGAGGTAACCCCAGACTGGGACCTCGTTATAATTTTATTATTTTGCAGAGTGCGTAAATATGTGTGCCTCGGCATATGAGTCTCTGAGCAGAATAGGCTCACAATCATAGGAGAGTATTCGGCCTTCAACGTCGAATCTACCTTGAGCCCCCGAATCGCAAGACTGAAGAATTCCTTTGCCTTTCTTAGTTCCCTTTCGACATATGCGCGAGCGTGTAACTAACGCTATCGCCTTTAGGGAGAGTGCGTTATAAAGGGGTCGTGTATAATCGCGCTCATGTGACGTGAAATTCCGTTCTCCACAGCTTATCCTGCCGGTCCAGTACCAAACACTTTGCCTTCCCCTTGGAAAAAGACGATGTAACAAATCGTGAGTTCGATATTCCGTTGCCCCAGAATATCGAAACGTTCTAATATGCAATAAATACATACAAATGTAAGCAAGCGTTCAACTTCTATCCCGCGTGCGACCACCATTCCGCTCAAATAAAAATATTCATAATTGTTATCCTGGCAGATCTTGCGACCATCAAAACCACCGAGAAAACGACAGGTCGTTTTCGGCCAAAAATACGTCCAGTAAAACGACTGTTGAAACGACTTCATCCGCGTCCGTGCGAGCAGCTTCCAGTGAGAGCTTTCAGTCAGATCGTTTTACATTTTATGACTGGACGAATAACTGCGGATACAACTGTTCACAAGACCTTTCAGTCCGATTGTCATTAATGTGGTCGTTTCTTCGGTTGAAAATAAAAAACGACCGAATTGGAAGGTGTTTTGAACAGTCGTTTTCGCGGTAGTTGTACTAGCTGACTTTCAATCAGGTAGTAAAACTACCTGTCTGAAAGTCCTCCCTGGAAGCTGCTCGTATGCGGCTGGTACTGACACGGATAAAATCGTTTTGACAGTCGATTTCGCGGACGTATCTTCGTTCGAAAACGACCGGTCGCTTTGAAAGTAGTTTGGTGGTGGTTTTTCAAGTCGCGGAACTTGCCAGGGTAGTCACGAGTCAAAGTGGTGCGTGGCTCGCCAGCTCGCATCCGATCATCGTATCTCGGCCAAGCGACGATACGCTCCAAAATTAACATCATAGTTTCTATTTTTTCCTATTTTTGAAGAGAAAATCCTTTCGGCGCATTTTGGCAAAATCGCTGGTAGTGGAGAACCGGTTGATGCGTCGAATCTGCCGGTAGAGTTAAATAGGCTGACGTCTCATGTATCAGGCGTTATAAGTCAGAATATTTGGAAAATCCTACAACCGAGAACCTCTTCCGGCTCTACCGGCAGGTAGAGTCGGTAAAACAGTGGTTATATATTGATAAAATCCTTGACTAATGATCTGTTCAAATTTATCCGTTGAAGATCGAGACATGTAGACATCTTCGCAAGTTTCACTTCTGTCGCGTGTACTCGCCACACACCCGCTTTTTTTTACAATTTGTTCATAACTTTTTGACATTATTACTATACAAAATTAATGTTCTTGGCACCTTTAATACATTTGATTTTTCAGATTTTTATAACATTAGGAAGTGTTCAAATTCTCAGAGAATGTCACTTTTAACAGGGAATGTACGTGTGATGCATTCTGAATGTCGAAGCGGTCATATGAGTTGTAATAGATATTAGATCCCGAAGCTGCGAATTCTTTGTCTCACATAATAAACAGTTTTTTCACGACCAGCTTCCATTAATAGAATTTTTTTACGTATTTTTGAATGCTACTAAGTTTATTAGCAATGATGTTGTTACCATCATCTTCCACTTTTTCCAATTGATCCTTGGCCAATTGTAGTTGACGTTGCGTTTCCTCTAGTTCTGTGCGCAGCCGCGCTGCGTCTGTAAGTTCCGCTGCTGGATCTCGTTTTCGCGCAAAAGCTCTGCGTTTCATTTCTGTAATTTCAATTGAAAGTTATTTGTTTAAAAAAGGTTCGGTGTATTATCTACCCTTCCGCCTTTTATTTCGTTTCTTGTTTTTTTTTTCCGATGTAGGTTGTTCAGCAGTTCCGGCGGGCTGTTGGATGGCTTGCCTCCGTCGTTTTCGTGGAGCCACTATTGAAATACATTGATTCCATGATTATATAATTTCTCAATTATTCCGTTTCTTTGTTGAGGAAAATAGGAAGAAAGGTTGTTATTTTCATGAAAATTAGTTTTTCAAAATTTATGTTAAAAACACGTTTAAAATATTTCAGAACGTTGAAAAATCATATTTATAAATGTCAGGACGCGCGTGAGAGTATTTTTGCGGGGGTTTATGTTCAAGAATCAGCGCGGCTACGTGCGCTAGCTCGAGCGGCCGATGCTCGGCAGCACCTCCCGGCCGAGTCCGGGGAGGCCGACGCGCGCCGCCGACGCACGCGCACCGGCTCTCATCCGAGGCGGCACGGGTTACGTGCCACGTGCAACAGGTTCCGCGCTCATCTACACCTAGTAGCTGACACGGGTCACCACGCGGTCGGGTAGATCGCCGATTTTATTCGGTATTCTCACGGAACAGCTCAATGGGTTTGCTCAGTTATCGGTTAATCTCAATTCGGGCAACCGTATCGTCGTTTCACGATATCGGTTGGGCTCACACGGAGCATAACGCGAGTGATTTTCTCGGGTACGCGATACGCGTAATCTCACCGGAACTTCTCACGTTCTCAACGGCCACTTTGCGGCGATACAGCGTCGCGGGTAGATCTCACCCGGCGGTTACCTCGTGGCGCTACGAAGCCACGGGCATCTTATCACTCGGTGGACTCGCGTGAATTTCATATAATTCAACGGGCTCATCGGGATGTGCTCAACACGAACTGCTCATTCTACTCAACCTTGTTATCGTTAACTGGCACAAGCTCATGCTCATTTTGCGGACTACTCATTATACAGTGTTTTTTCACGCGCTTTTTCATCGTTATTTGTTGGTTTAATAAAGAGTTTATTTTCACTGTTAACATCGTGAGTGAAACTATTTAACCCCCGTTCCGCTATATCTCATCCTGGCAATTCTCAAACAGTTTACATTTACTCGGTTTTAAATTTTGTATTGGTCTACATTTGGTATATTCGGACTTTGTTTTGTACGTATGGACTATTATCGACCAACGATTGATATAGAACTTGGCAAGAATCGAACGAACCATTTACATTTCATGAGTTTTTTTTATTATATGAAAAAGTTGCAATACACTTCTGGCACAATTTTCCGTATTCACATATTGAGCTCGGACAGTGGTTCTTAACCTTGGGAATCCACAGGGGGTCCCTCGTGTATTTTGGGGGTCCATGGACTCCAGTTTAAGAACCACTGAGCTAGGAGTAAAATGAATGGCAAATTTGTCGTCAGTGGGAAAACTTGCTTTACATTAAAGCGTCCAAGAAATGTTCTAGCCCACATATTTTGATATATTTTTTGGTGCTAAATATGAATTCAATAGTATGTATCTATCGTACGAACGCCAATGCCAAGTATCATATTTTTCTCGCACAAGATTTTCACATTAACCAATATTTTCTCTTGTTAAATACTTCGTTGGTAATGTGAAAATAAAACGTAAGCTATCGTGATAAATATAAATCTAAAAATTACCGATAACGTTTTTTCTAGGCGGTATTCGTCCGTCCTCTGTTACGTACTCCGTAACCACCCGGTATATTTTTTCGAACGAAAAGATACTCTAGGCTCTCTCAAGCAGCCTCCTTGCGCCTCCGAAAAATACATGAATGAATCTCGTAGGCCCTCCCGGGCAGAAGCCATTCATGCTGAGCAGCATACGCTGTTGCGTAAAACTATATCATAGGCTCTCCCGAGCAACACCCATGAATGAAACTAGTAAGCGTCTTCACCCGCCCAAATACTATACGCTAGAACGAATATCATAGGCTCTCCCGAGCAACATCTGTGAATGAAGCTAGTACGCGCCTCCACGCGCCCAAGCACTATGCGTTTGAACGAACCTCGTAGGCCCTCCCAGGCAGAAGTCATTCATGCCGAGCGGCGTACGCTATCCCCAAACTGGGATACACACTTTTTCTAACCACGCGCCTAGCCACTAGCAGTCCACGTGACTCATTGATGGCACGCGACACTTGCCGCGGCAGCGTAAGCCAGAACGCCTGCATCTAGCCGCGGCACTGCTGTTAAGAGGTCAACGGCATCTTAATTCTTTTAGACTAAAGTGTACCGCCCGTGTTCATCTACACACACTCTCTTATTTCTTTCCCCGAATAATATTTCGATGATCACAATTAAAACATTATATGAGACACTTGTCGCCTCTGTACTAGACCGAAACTCTAGGCCCGCTGCGGTCAAAGGGCACCGCTACCAAGAATCTTATACTATTTCTTTCAGAACAAATGCACCGCCTTGTCACGCTTAAAACTTAATTAAGAAACTGCATTAACCTCACCATGCTACACGACTAACCATAGGAAGCATAGGGAGCGAACTAGTATATAAGCTAAGCCTTTTTCGGCTAGAGTCAGTTATTCCACCAGCCTCATAAGCTGCAACACTTCGTTACACTCTACGGGGCGAGCAAAGCTCTGTTCGACGGAAGTTCCGATAGCCCTGCGTGGCTAAGTCTCGACGCTCCTGCGGAGTACGAACCAATCATAAGTATCGAAACACCTGTATCGACGCTCAACAACGTTTAATAAAGAAATATATTGTGAGTACTTAAACGGTTCTAAACTCTTCGTATATCTCTGCATGCTCTCCACCACGTGCTACAAGACTCTCAGTCTCAGGCACCCTGTCAACGCATCATAAATTTTAGGCAGTAGAAGGCGAGGTCTCCGTCCCCGATGTAAAGGGCCAACGCCTTGACTCGAAAGAGAGACCGCCTCTACGTGAGCTCGTCCGGACGTAACACCTCTTCAACCATAGCCGCATTTTGAGGTTGACCAAAGTCATCTTCTACCCGACAGAAATACCAAAAGATGAGTTCAGGATTACATTGCCCATCAAAGAAATTACGACTGCTTTCCAGCACTTCCATAACAATTACCAATGTTGACTAACGGTGGCGTCTGACGTCCATCCTCGCCAACGATAGGTGCATTTTGCCATAGATCGATGTCCTCTACACGATATAAATTAACCAATTCAGCATTAACAGAAACGTTTTCAGTATAGTTTCATAATAATAACCATCGTTACCCGGCGGTGGCGATTCTCCTCTGTCATGCTCAAAGACGATGTTTTCTAAAAGGCATAAATGGCAAAAAACTATTGTAGTATTTCTTTAAAGATAAAACGTATAAATGACAAATGGTATTAAAAAAGTTTTATAAAAATTACCAATGTTATCGTGCAATGGCGATCGTCCTCCCTCCTCCTCAACCGCAATGGCTTCTACATGGCATAAATTGTAAAAGACAAATTTAATATTATGTCGGAGATAAAATCAGTAAATTTCTAATGTTGCAATGCCACGTCCCTTAGTGCACGCTCTGTCGGTGCACGATTATTAAAAAACACATTCCCTCTCTGCACACCACAGCGCACCTTCATTGGTCTCTTCTTCAGGATACCAATGGTGCCACCAACAGAGCTTCTAAATTAGACCCTCCATTAGTATAGGTGCAGAAAATGTACATTTACGGAGGTGGTACTGTACTACGAAATTACAAAACAATTTATAACAAAATACCAATGTCGTCGGGTGGTGGCAATCGTTGTCCGTCCTCCTCAACGAATATGTCGTCTAATCGACATACATTGTGAAAACAAACAATTTATTGTTACGTTGGAGAAGAACCAAGTGAATTGCAAATGGTTTTTATTAGAGATTCATAGGAAAATACCAATGTCGGCAAGCGGTGGCAATTGTAGTCCGCCTACCTCCACGAAAACGTCATCTGCACGGCATAAATGGTAAAATACCAATTCAGTGTTACGTTACTGATGAAACAAGTAAATCACGGATTGCGAATAATTTTTTTTAGTATTTTCATAAAAATGACCAATGTCGTCAAGCAGAGGCGATAGACGTCCGTTCTCCACAACACCAGCCGAGTTTCGCGGTGGATACGGCTTCTATACGACATATAAATTGTAAAAATAAAAATAAAAAATTTTCAGAAACTTCCGACTGCGAATTAGTCGTTATTATTAAAAAACATTCGTAAAAAAAGTACAAAAAATGGTTAATAAAAATGTAACTGCAAAAAAGGATGAAATAATGAATGCTTGTAATACTAACTAATATTGTCGATAAACAATAATAGCAGTAACTAACAATAAAGAATGATAACATAATTAATTAATCGTAATTATATCAAATCATTGATAATCTTCGCTACAGTCGGGAGACGTCTTCCCTCACAACGCGCTACTACAATTGATATAATTATGATTAATTAAGTACGTTATCATTCTTTATTGTTAGTAACTGCTATTATTGTTCATTGATAATATTAGTTAGTATTACAAGCATTATTTAATCCTTTTTGCAGTTACATTTTTATTAACCATTTTTTGTACTTTTTTTTACGAATATTTTTTAATAATAACGACTAATTCGCAGTCGGAAGTTTTTGAAATTTTTTTATTTTAGGCTTTTTGAATTGTACCGTCTGTACAATTCTACCCTGATACAATTTTCTAAGTTCCATTCCTCTCCGATATAATTTTCTGAATCTTGTATGTCTCCAATACTATTATCTATGTGTCTTTCTTTGTTGATGAAAGTTTTTACGTGTCGTTCCTCTCCGATGGAACATTTGAAAAGTAGAACGAAGAGCAACAACATATAGAAAATTGTGTCGTAGAGGAACGATAGATTAAAAATAGTATCGTAGAGATACATTTCGAAAATTATATCGGAGTGGATGAACCCATAAATAATCGCAGAGGAATGACATATAAAATCAAGTTAACGCAGAAGAACAATACATAGAAAATCGTATCGAAGAGGAACAACACATAGGAAATAGTGACGAAGAGCAACGACACATACAAAATCTTATCGGAGAAACACAACATTAGAAAATTGTATCTAAGATATAATATTTATGAAAATATATTGCTGACATATATCACTTTGCAAATATCAAATTACACTGTGGTGATTGAGTTAGAACTATAGAATCGTATAGTTTAATTCGTTTATTAAACACTTTTTGCAATTGGGAGTTTCTAAACTTTAGTAACATTTTTTTTCATCCTTTTTAAAGTATAATAAATAGTATAACCAACACGTGAAAACACTAAGATTATAAATAAATAAATAAAATAATTTGTAAAGCACGCATAAACACCTTATATATATATATATATATAACAAATTAGCATAGACGCAGCTCGACACGTATTCGAGGTTACACGTTGAGTGAATTCTATGCACCGTAGAATAGCACGAAGCTACAGCATTTTTACAGCAGACGACAAATAATCGCAAAGGCAATAGTAGATAATGGCGGGCGCGTGTCGATATATCTGAATAGGGTTTTGACCCGTTTTATTTTTAAGTTAATTATCTCTGCCATTTCACATTTATTTTCCTATTCCTTTGCTACGAACACACTTCCACATACACAGAACTAGTGTGCCAAATTTTGTCAAGAGACATTGCGCCGCTCCGACAAACACTGGAGACAACGAAAACAGCAAAATCGGGGGGCCTCGGTAAAACGCATAACTCCCGTCTTTTTGCCCTAGCGGGCAGTCGGGAGTTAAAAATACCTATTAAGGGAGCCGAGCTAACCAAAAAACTAAGATTTCTGTATGCTTTATTTTTTTCCATCATGTGATAAACATAATCACAATCTATAATTTGAGACATGGAATGCAGCCTTTTTCTAGCCATGTTAGAACCAATCAGGTCAAGCAGTTTCCTCGTAAACCAGCTTTGGGCCTTCCCGTGATTCAATACAAACTGCTTATAGATTGCGCTCTAAAATGTCATAATTTCTTCGATCTTTGTGCTACGTCCATTGAACGGAGAGATTTTCTTTTGCGGTCTTTAGGTCAAAGCTGTAGTTCGTTTTGTAAACTGTTAACATAATTTTCGGTTTAACATTATGTGCCTCATACAGTTTTGACCCTTTCCAACACGTTCTCCGCTTAACCCTAGGAGAATGTCGTTGCAACGACAATGAGATGTCTTAAGGTACAATTTATCGCGCGTTTGTTCTGAGTCACGTGCGAACTTGAAAAAACCCGGAGCGGGTTTACGAAGAAACTTGTTTCCGCGTGAATTATGAAACGGGCTGTATTGCCCGTTATCTTGAACCTCGCAATAAAATCTCCGAATAACCGAAGCTCACCGCTGGCCAGTGTTGTGAACAGTTTTTTTTTTTCCTTTTGCGTGTCTCTCGACTCACCGACGCTGACCAGTGCCAGTCAGTATCTGTCGAATCATGCGAGCCACCGATCACGAAGTCGTGCAGGCTTCTGTATCTAACTACTTATATCCCCCCTTTTTTTCTTCATTAAATTTGCTATTATTCGGATTAAAAGTGTGTAACGCCTTATTTCTCACCTCAAAATCCCGCTGTGTTTACGACTCTCGTATGCGTCGTCGCTGTCGCGATTTTGTTCATGGTCCTTCGAGCCGGATAGTGCGAAGTAATTGAGGGAGAAATAATTAAGAGCGTGCTAATAGAAGCGCAACTATAAGAAAAGGGATGTGCAATTCGGCAAATCGTAACGCACAAATTCATCGAGGAATCCTGGAAAATCGCTGCTAGCCTGTGAACACGGCTCGGCACGGCCCCAACCCCGGAATTGAATTATCGCGTTCGCGAGCTATTGTGCTACCGGTGGGCTAAGAAAGTTGGACAATACTTATTCGACGTAGCTATCGCTCATCGTCGGCTAGGCGGAACAGTGCCACCTCGGACAGTCCCGCGCGGACAATAGCTTCTCTGGCCAGCGTTATCTCGCGCTCAGCCGTGTAACGAAGCGAGGTAAGTGCGCGCGGTGGACAAAACTTTCCCGTTAACGCGGGGAAGGACAGTTCAAAGTATAACCGTTAACTCGCGAAAGGACGCAGTGCAGTGATTTAAATTTTCGCGCTTCGTTGCAACCCTCGGACATTCCCATGGCTGCATCAAGAGGGGTGTTAACGTCGACTATGATCGGTGAGGATGCAACTTTTGACTCAGTGTTGGGCGAACAGCGTGAAAAATTACGCTTGCTCAAGAGAGTGGTGCCAAATTTCAAGAAACTCGGTAGGGCCAAAATGACTGGTGGAGCAACACAAGGTAGGATCGAAGCAATAAAGTCATATTTCGAATCTTCTGTCGTCCTTCATCAGCTACTGCAAAGACTCGGCACGGAAGAAGATAAAGGGGACGCGTATTTCGCAGGCGACGAGTTTGCCGCGGCCGAAGATCAATATTATGACGATCTCGGTTATTTGTACGATCATCTTCGATCGCTCGAGCCGGCTCCCGCTCCCCCCGCGAACGCGAACGCGACGGTGAACCAAACAATCACCGTTCCGACACAAGTCAAATTTAACAAGGTCAATTTACCGAAATTCTCAGGTGAGCCTACGGAATGGGACACGTTTCGCGAACTTTTCGAGTCGATGATACACAAGAACGCCGCGTTGCCAAAAATACAGAAATTTCATTATCTCCGCGAGAGTCTTTCGGGCGAGGCGCTAAGCCTCATCGATGCGAAAAGAATTACCGAGCGCAATTACGATTCGGCTTGGCAGTATCTGCAAACGCGATACAACGACGAAAGCGGCTTGATTTGGGCGTATCTCAAATCGCTTTTCGAAATCCCTGCTATGGCAGACGCATCGGGGAGGGAACTACAACGGCTTGTTGACGCGACGCGACGCGCTCGTGAAGGATTGCTGAACCTGCAACGTCCTGTAGCTACGTGGGACGACGTACTCGTGTACCTTACAGTCGGTAAACTTGATGTCGAAACGAGACAACATTTCGAGTTGCATTCCGGGTCTGTAAACGAGTTTCCCGCGTTTAACAACGTCACCGAATTTTTAGAAGATCGAGCTCGGTGCATCTCGCGTCTTCCCGCGCTCGCATCCTCGACGTCTAGCGACACTGCGAAGGCTACACCGAAGAAAAACGTCAAAACGCTTACCGCCACTGCTGCAGAATCCCCTGCATGCCCCTCATGCAAGAGAACGCATTCGCTTGCAGCGTGCACCGACTTTCGCGAAAAGTTGCTTGAAGAGCGGCATGACTTCGTAAAACAAGCTCGTCTCTGCTTTAATTTCCTCAAGCTTGGACACTCCGTGAACGATTGCGCGGCGACCGGTCGCTGCAAAAAATGCAAGCGCAAGCATCACTCTCTCTTGCACGGAGCGAATGGAAGGGTAGCTCGGCCTCTGTAGCACTAGCTGGAGATACGAGAACTCCACCCACGACGTCCTCCAGCGCTCTCGCGACCCTGACCGCCGTTACCCCGGCAGTACCTACCGCTTCTGCCGCTGATGGGTCGGTCAGCGCCCATCACAGTAGTCAGTCTACCGCTGATACGAAATTCGCCTCATTAGGTACCGCGCACGTTCATTTACGAGTCGCGAGCGGCCGCACAGTGACGATCCGCGCTCTCGTCGATCCGGGCTCACAAATTACCATCGCGAGCGAATACGTGGCTCAGGTTCTTCGCGCGCTGCGTTCGAAGAGGAATCTCTCGATTTCCGGTGTCGAAAACATTTCGACGACTAGTCACTCGACGATCTCGTGTTCTATCGAACCGTACGATAGTCGCTCTCCGTCAATCCCGGTCTGCGCGTTTGTGCTCCCTCGACTCACGGCGTATGCACCGCGTCGCGAGGATTACGAGATAAAATGGGAACACCTTAAGGGGCTACGCCTAGCTGACCCCAATCCGAACTGGGCTAGTAAGAACGAGCTGCTTATCGGAGCCGATCTTTTTGCCGCCGCATTGAGAGATGGAGTACGAAGAGGCGAGCTCGGAAGCCCAATCGCGCAGGAAACGATCTTTGGCTGGGTGATTTCCGGACCGCGGCCGGAACAATCCGAAGTCTCATCTCACTCCACCTTAGCCGCGAATCACTGCGCGTTAACAGAGCCGCTCGACGACACGCTCCGCAGATTTTGGGAGATCGAGGAAGTCAACCTTCAAATCGGCCTGACGGAGGAGGAGGAACTGTGCGAAAATCATTTCCTCGCTACTCATCTACGGAATTGCAACGGCCGATACATCGTTCGACTTCCACTCAAGAGCCCCCTCCCACTGGACGTGGGAGACTCGTACTCCATAGCCAAGAAGTGCCTGCTGAGGCAGGAAGGAAGACTTGTACCCCAACCGCAACGACTAGCCGAATACACAAGATTCTTAGAAGAATATCGCTTGTTAGGTCACATGGAACCCTCGCCCGCCTCGATCGACGTGCATCAGCGAGCGGTTTATTGCCACATCACGCCGTAATTCGTACGGAAAGCACGACCTCGCCGCTCCGAGTCGTCTTTAACGCCTCAACCGCAACGTCGAATGGGAAGTCGCTCAACGAGCAACTGTACGTCGGGCCTCAGCTTCTGCCCTCACTACTCAATATAATACTCCAGTGGCGAACGCATCGTATCGCGCTTCGAGCTGACATCGAAAAAATGTTCAGGCAGATAAGCGTTCACCCGGAAGAGAGACATGTGCAGCGAATTCTTCACAGAACGACGCCCGAGTCCCCGATCGCTTCCTTCGACTTGTGCACCGTAACATACGGCACAGGCCCAGCCCCGTGGCTCGCGAATCGAGTCCTAAGACAATTAGCCGGCGACGAGAGACTCGACTTTCCCAGGGCAGCCCGAGTCGAATTTTTACATGGACGACGCGCTCACGGGAGCAGACAGCATCGAAGATGCAACCGCGCTGCGCCACGAGCTGCAAGCCTTGCTAATGCGCGGTGGGTTTAATTTACGCATATGGGTCTCAAGTCACCCTGAAGCGTTGAAGGGGGTAGATGAGGCGCCTCCTAACACCTTACCTTCCACGTTCGATGCTCCAAGGGTCGAGGGCAAAAGACGTACAAGGGATACGTTGCTCTGTTCGTCTGCTTGACGGTGCGAGCCATTCATCTGGAGTTCGTATCCGACTACACGACACAAGCCTTCCTCACAGCGTTCAGACGCTTCGTATCGCGACGCGGCCTTCCGCGCCATATGTACAGCGACAACGGGACAAACTTTGTCGGCGCCGATCGCGAGCTGCGCAGAACGTTTCGAGTCTTGCAGCGAGACTCGAATTTAACGGCCACTCTCGCGACGGACAGCGTCACGTGGCATTTCATCCCGGCATGCGCACCACACTTCGGAGGCATTTGGGAGGCCGGAGTGAAGGCTATGAAGTTTCACCTCAAACGAATGCTCGAAGAGACGCGGCCCACCTTCGAGAAGATGTCGACACTTTTGGCTCAAATTGAAGCCAATCTCAACTCCCGACCCATCGCTCCGCTCAGCGAAGACCCTCAAGATCTAGCCGCCTTGACGCCTGGGCATTTTCTCGTCAGCGGTCCGCTTACTGCTGTACCTGAAGAATCGCTCTTGGACGAAAATACCAACCGACTCACTCGCTGGCAGCTCCTTCAGCAATTAAACGAAAGCTTCTGGAGACGCTGGAAGAGTGAATATTTGCACACCCTTCAACAACGTAACAAATGGTTTTACGAGAAGGACAATGTGAAAATCAACGACCTCGGACTTGTACGAGACCAACAGACGCCACCCTCGAAATGCCCTCTCGGACGCATCGTGAACCTACACCCGGGACCTGACGGCCGTAAAAACAGCAACATCGACGCTGAAGAGGCCGATCACCAAACTGATTCCCCACAACGTCGAACCCGATCAGAGCATGGCGGGCGGTCGCCCTGACGTTGCACCCAAAGACGCCTCCAACGTGTCGCTTGCCACTCCTGGCAGCCCATCGCAAAGTGACATCAGTGAAAAGCACGAACTCTGATCTATCAATCCATTATTGTAATTTTTCGCCCTGCACGGCTCGGATCAAATTGAAGCTCAATAATTTCGTCCCGCGTATGGCTCTTTAGAACGAGACGGGCGGTATGTTTGCGCGTGAATTATGAAACGGGCTGTATTGCCCGTTATCTTGAACCTCGCATTAAAATCTCCGAATAACCGAAGCTCACCGCTGGCCAGTGTTGTGAACAGTTTTTTTTCCTTTTGCGTGTCTCTCGACTCACCGACGCTGACCAGTGCCAGTCAGTATCTGTCGAATCGTGCGAGCCACCGATCACGAAGTCGTGCAGGCTTCTGTATCTAACTACTTATATCCCCCCTTTTTTTCTTCATTAAATTTGCTATTATTCGGATTAAAAGTGTGTAACGTCTTATTTCTCACCTCAAAATCCCGCTGTGTTTACGACTCTTGTATGCGTCGTCGCTGTCGCGATTTTGTTCAAACTAGTTGACCGGATCTACCATGGCTAGAAGAAATATAGCACATAAATGATATTACTTTCCTGGCTGACTCGGCCTTCTTAAGGAGAATATACAGACATTTGTTGTGCCCCGGGTATGGCGACATTAATATTCACATTATTTCTCGAATCCGATTATTTCGGTTGCGAGGTATTCTGTTGCGTTACGCACCAGGCGTACATCGAGCATCTAGCGTCGATACTGCTGACGCAGCAGTTAGGCAACCGCGAGCGCTTCGGTAACTAGAGCACCGACTCGAGAGTACCGAGGCGAGAATTGCGAAACGGAAAACATGCTCCAAATCCCGCTCACGAAAAAGCGAGGATTTGGAAAGATATTGTTTACAGGATTATGATAAATATTAAACTCGCGCTAGATATTAAGCTGACATACCTGCTCTCGAGGGATATATAAAGGATCGAGAGCAGGTACTCGGCAGTCTGATTTCAATACTGACCGGTACGGTTGAATACGTAAGATCGTTCCCAAAGGGCTTGTGAAGGGAACGACAAGGGTGCACAGTGTACTAAGATCGGTAAAATTTCAAATAATATTAAATAAATAAATGATTAAACAATTAAACAATTCTTCGAGAACCGTTATTTAACTAAACAACTAGTTAAATAAACTTTGCTAGTTAATTATTATTTAACCTTGTTAAATAAGACATCATCGAACTGTGTTAATAAATTGATAAGAATAAATATTGTTTAAATAAGTTGTGTTATCTATTCACGTGGGTTTCAACCCTTTGCTGGATAATCCCAACAACAGTTACACGCGAAACCGGAATAGCTAACCGGGATTCTGCGGCATAACACATTGATCGAATGGTTAAAAGTGGGAATAAGTCGACAAAACAATGCTACACAATCATGTGACGATCACATCAATTAAGTACATTATACACATATAATCAGTACCTCTTGGATTGAGGTCCTTCTCTTCCATAGATTCGTCGCTCGAACTATCCTCATCATTGAATTCATTATCGGAAAAGACTATACACAATTTTTTGTCGAATAAAAGTTTTCCTAATATAGCGTCAGGCTTAAGGATGCTTCACACGTACATTCTCAGCCAAAAGTGAGACTCAGTGAGAATTCGAGCACTTCCTATAGGTATAAAAATCTGAAAAAAATCAACTGTATTAAAGTTGCCAACAACATTAATCTTGCATAATAATAATGTCAACAAGTTATAAAAAAATTGCTAAAAAATTTGTTCAACAAATAATCAACAAATGAGAAATGAAATATAATCAGTAAACGTTTTTACCCTTTTCAAATAAATCCATTGATTTTCTAGAAACCACATACATTTTTTCAGAATTTTCGATCTTTTTTGAATTTTCCGTTTAACAAATTTTTTTAACGGCGGGGTAAGGTTAATTCGGTTAAAAAAGGCATGTTTTTAAGATTTTTTTTTGGCGATACAGATAGTGTTCATTTATTCAGTAAATTTCCATATAATAATATAACATTTAAACATTTTCCTAAATTTTCATTGCAAAATATTCAAAATTGAGCGAGTGACAATGAATCTCCGGAGGCGCCTCGAAAAAAAGTTGATTTGCGGTGTTCATCATAACTTGCAACAGAATCATTCAAAACAGAAAAATCAAAATGTATTTGTTAAAGGAGATGTTTCTCGAGGTAATGCCGAAAGGATTTTTCTTTTCGATTTTTCAATTTTTCGTAGCACTTGGGAGCCAAAATCCGATTTTCGCTAAAAAATCGGCTTATTTGTTGTTGAAAAATTAGTAATTATTAAAAAAAAAAGCTCTCGACAATACCTGGTGAATTATGTGAAGAAGTACTGTGCAAAATTTCAAAACGATTGGTCCAGTAGATTTTGAGTTATCGTGAACACGGACTTCAAATATGACAAGTTTCAGAAAAACGCTTTGAAAAACGCGAAGAGTTTGGTCGCTTAGTGCCCATTTCACATAAGTTTGAGAACACTTCTCGATTGCATAAAAATCTGAAAAAATTCATGCATATTAAAGGTACTCAGAACATTAATTTTGCATAATAATAATTCCAAAATGTTATTAACAAATTGATGAAAAAAAAAATTGGTCAACAAATTTCGCCGCAACCCAATTTTTTTTGGGTTGCGCTCAAATACTCATAACTTCGTTAATTTTGCTCCGATCAACTTGAAATTTTAACACAATATTCTTGAGATATTATACATTCATTAAAAAAAAGCAAACAAAATAATTTGAATACCTTACCCCGCCCTTAAGGCCGTAACCACGGAACGGTTAGTTTAATCGCCTCGAAACGTTTTGTGTGTACTGTAGAATCCTGATACTAAATCATATCCGAAATTCGTGCATCAACATCGATTTTTCAAATAGTCGAAGAAAAAAAAAATTGAAATGATAGAAAGTGCTGAAAAAATGCATATGAATTTGAAAAAAAATAAAGGGATTCATTTACAATAAGAAAATAAGAAGTGATTTTTTTAACAATTTATTTTACTAATCATTTGGTAATGACTTTTTGACATTATTATTATGCAAAATCCAAAGTCTTACATAATTAATACGGCTAAGTTTTTCCATATTTATAGTATGACGCGAAGGACTGAAATTTTGATCTAATTAGACTTTTGGTTGGGAATGTATGTGTGATGCATTCATAAAATACAGTGTTCTATTTCGTATCAGTATATTTACGAGTGTAGCATTACATGAACACGTTTGTTGTGTAGTTGTGTCCAAATGTTAAGTGACTAGGCAGTTTATAGCGTGTCTGCTCTACATAAAATTGATTAGTTTAAATGACCATTTGCTAGAGCTGCTGGTGGTACTTCCGCATTGTCGACGAGCCAATGTGGTGGAGCGTCTGCGAATATTTCCTGCTCGTAATCGGGATCTTGTTGTAGCAAAGAATTAAGTAAACCCATAGTAATGTGTAACCAAAGTTTACAACGTTGTTAACAACGACTACACTACCACATGTGATCGGGTCAAATTACCGAAGAATGGCCACACTTTAACTGTAAAATGAGTGTTTAGGAATCTACGAACCGTAATTCTCGATAACTTCAATGTAAATAGGACAGTAGACAGCAGTATACAGAAGATCGTGCCATTCAACTATGAACTTCTCTACAGGACAAACTCTCATTTGAATAATTAAAAAATTCTAGATATATACAGGGTGATTCAGGAAGTTTGTCAGATATTTTGCTGGCAGGTAGTTGGTCGTGATGTGAGCAAAGTTACGAAGCCGTTTTTGAAAAATCGCAATAGTTAATTAGTTATAAGGATCATAAATTTGCATAAACGGACCAATCAGAACGAAGTATTTTGCCGCATTGGGGCGCTCGTAATGTCCTTGCGGAGATCTGGCAACATCGGTCAAGACGCACCTTCTCTCGTCTGACAAGGGGAGCATTACCTGCAGTCTTCGCTGATGTCTTCGGCGCTGTCTTCGTCACTGTCTTCCTCACTATCTTCCCCGCTGTCTGCCCCACTGTCTTCCGTACTGTCTTCCATACTGTCTTCCATCCTGTCTTCCATCCTGTCTTCCATCCTGTCTTCCATCCTGTCTTCCATCCTGTCTTCCATACTATCTTCCATACTCTCTGCCTCGCTGTCTTCATCACTCTCTGCCTCGCTGTCTTCATCACTCTCTTCCCCGCTGTCTTTCTCACTATCTTCCTAACTGTCTTCCGCACTGTCTTCCCCACTGTTCTCCTCACTGTCTTCCTCGCTGTCTTCCTCGCTATCTTTCGTACTGTTTCTCCGGTGTCATGTCTAGTGTCGCAGAACCTGTCACATGACAGGAGGTGCGTCCCGTCCAATGTTGCCAGACCTCCGCACGGACATTTCGTGCACTCCAGCACGGCAAAATACTCCATTCTGATTGGTCCGTTCATTCAAATTTATAATGCTTATAACTAATTAACTATTGCGAATTTTCAAAAACGGCTTTGTAACTTTGCTCACATCACGACCAACTACCTGCCAGCAAAGTATTTGAAAAACTTCCTGAATCACCCTGTATATTTTACAAAAGGCATTGGTTTTGCCGAAGAACCATAGAAACGCTACTTATATTTTTGCATTTTTGCTGAAAACAGTGCCTCCCGGAAGATAAATTTACCTCGACATTTTTTATTTCCTAGATGAAAGTGGTATCCTGCAGAGAAGTTCATAGTTGCCACCCACAACCTTCTCTATACCGTAGAAAATAGATATTATTTCCATTGCGGTGTACCATAATCTCTTTGCGTGTTCGATATTCGTGTGATATTTCCGAGATATATGATCTGAGGAAATCAATGACACCAAAACCATTTGGACGATAAATTGACTTCGATATTTTCTATTGCGTAGAAAAGAGTTTTATGCAATAGAAGGACTTATAGTGGTAGGGAACATTAGCATCTTCAGTGCTGAAAAAAATGGCACATTTACATCTCTACCAGAAAAACAATCTACCAGAAAACAACTCTACCAGAAAACAACTCTACCAGAAAACAACTCTACCAGAAAAACACTCTACCAGAAAACAACTCTACCAGAAAACAACTCTACCAGAAAACAACTCTACCAGAAAACAACTCTACCAGAAAACAACTCTACCAGAAAACAACTCTACCAGAAAACAGCTCTACCAGAAAACAAGGCTAGACGGTAGCTTTGTATTGCGGTAGAGTTTTATTGTAATACCGGTAGAATTTTATTGTAATTCCGGTAGAGTTTTATTGTAATTCCGGTAGTTTTATTTCAAGTCCGGTCGAGTTTTATTTTGATTCTGGTAGTTTTTTACTTTCTGGTATAGATTTTGGTAGAGTTGTAATGTAGTAGAGATGTTTTCTGGTAGAGTTGTAAGTGGTAGAGATGTAACTGTGCCAAAAAAATGCAATGTCGAGGCTTACAGTACCGTTGTTTTTCGCTAAAATCAATGTTTTCCGGAAGATAAATTGATCAAGACATCTTTTAATGCGTAGATAAGAGTCTTATCCTGCAATTCGTTCGTAGTTGGCAGGCATGACCTTCTCTATACCGTAGAAAACAATTATTTCCATTGAGGTGATCGATAATGGCAATGCCTGATCGATATTCATGTGACAATTCCGAGGGAGGAAAGCTGAGATTATCGTTTCAACTTTGTAACGTTTCAAACTTCACCGCTCCAAGAAAACATATATTTCATCAGAAAAAGGTTATATCACCTTGTAGAGTGGACTGTGAAAGATTTCTAACGTCAATGCTGATTTGAGGAAAAATGACTAAGTGGAGACGAGTCCAAAGACGAGAGAGCTAAAGATTTTGGGTGGTGCGTGTTGCCGTGAATCAGAGAGTAAGGCTGGAAGAAAGAAGGCCTAGGCGGGTCGCAGATGGCAGTGTAGCTGACCCAATTATTAGCAGTTTTGCATGAACTAAACTTCTTTATAACGTACATTCTTTCACAAAGGCTAACTCAACTCCAATGCAGGATTTCTATCGACCGTTGTGAAAAATGTTATCATAATAACATGACAGTAGATTTATTCGAATTCTGATAATCACTTGATTTCACTTGTTTCGTATGAATTGCCGTCAGTGGAATGCAAAATTATACTTTAAAGAATTTGACGCAGCATCGAAACATAAGCCACGGCCGATTTAACGACCTACGAAGAAATCGCATTCACTCAAAATGTAAAACCACACAGACAAAAACTCGATTTTCTACATTTAAAAATCTCACGCCAGTGAAGCTTTCCAAGGAGTATATGTAAAACCCTCCTCCGGTAAGATGCAAAGGAATTCGCGCTCGAATCATGCATATGAGGATCGATTTTTTGCATCGAGGAGGCATGTCGTACCACTCGCACTCATAGCACGAGTCATGAAAGTTGATACTCTGATTCATCGAGGTAACAGAATGAACGGTCACAAGTGTGAAAAGTTATCACTGATAACCTTTCGAATCTGATTCATGGAATTGTTTCGCCTACCTCCTGCATGAGAAAATCACCAGCAACACAGTAGCCATACATTACTAGTAGCATTGTTGAAACGTACAATAGAAACGACAAAAGCACAACTGCATCGGCCAAGGTAGAATTCTGTTGGATAGCAATGAAAAATGAAATGTTCAGTATTCTTGAGTAGTATTCAATGCTAATTACTTTCACGAGATTCGTACCACAAGTATATTGTACATGCAAAGTCCTTGTATTACAGTGCATATAATGAGTTCGTCCAAGAGGACCAGGTTGAATATATCGTTGATAGTTTTGGAAGTCCTAGATATTGATAAAATAATTATCGAAATAGTATCTTCGTAGCAACAAGCAATTTCATCCGATGTTACTCACCAGATAATTTTGTTATGCTTTCGGATGATATCACGGAATGTAAGTTCCAGGCGACTGTTCGTTGTCGCATGAGCTATCTTGGTATTTCTGATCCTGTACGCCAATACAGACAATTGACCGCTCACGTGGAATATAAAGGACAGTGTGAAGCAAGCGATCAACGCGTAACAGGAGAATATATAAATCATTGGACTCTGATAAGCGTAGAGTAATAAATAGGTACGAATATCAGTGATATTGAAAAAGCGACGAGTATGATATGGCAGCACGAAGACCGGTGTAACGCCAAAAAGTTCTGTTGAAATAAACAACAACAAAAAAACGATCTATATAAGTATAGTTTTTGGATATTTATTTGACATTAACTTTAAGAAACCATTTCACAAGTCGTACATTTCTTACCAGCTGCAAAATATGACTGCATTGCCTTGAAATAGTATGCGACAGTAGCCAATATAGTTGTGCACAAAGTCAATTTCGAGAATCTCAAGCCAATGTCAATGTATGACATGTAAATTCTCTTTTCTTCATCGTTTTTATAGTTGTCCTCCTCGTCTGCTTTACCTTCACGTATGAGCTTAGGTAACAAACTCGAATACCTCAGAACTATCATTTTTGCCATTATCATCGATAAAAGAGCCATTTCACCGAGATTGTCGATCATGGGCTCCAAGTAGCCGACGATCATTATGAAATCGGAAATTACCAAGATCGTATGTATCAAAAAATAAACGAGCAATGAGTAAAATTTTAAGCCACGTCTGTCGGTTGGCCACAATCCTCCGATCGACAACATTCCTCTGTGCCATAGTATAAGATCTACGACTTTATCGGCATTCTCCAATTTTCTATGGAACTTACAAAAAGGTAACTTCATTGCTTCTTTTTTTCATCACCTTCAAAGTATATTAGGAGAGTAATTGTTGCAATTCAAAAAAATTGGACTGCCAGATCGTCCAGAAACATATTTTACATGTCCTAGAATGCAAAAAAAAACAGTTCCGTATTTTTGTCTGTTTGCCTATCGATTTCGAGTTGTGATTTCGAATCGCAACAAAATTTGCTGAGTGTCTTTTACACGTGCATATGTAGCTTTAGTATTGAATTTCAATTTTATTCATCAATCCTTCCCGGTTTCTTCAAGTAGTTATGAACGTCGATTCACAATCTCACTGGCACGCTCGTTTTGTCGATCTCCATTTCAAGGCTTTGCGGACGAACGAGAAACATAATGAATTCATAAATCCCCACTCCAAGGCTTTGTAGAATCAATATATGGTTCTCCGTGCAGAAGATATATGTTTTATTTCATCGCGTACCCTGCCTTCCTCCCGAGCTATTAGAGATCGATGAAGGTATCACATATGCACGTTTGTAATTGTCGGGGGTTTTATCGTACCGGTACGAAAGTCCAGGTAACTTTTTTTCTGTACCGCTACAATCAAAGTTTTAACAGATTATTCTTTTTGTTGCTTAACGGACCTCAGTCACACATCACCTTCCGACGAGTTAAGACCTAGGTTTATTCTACCCCGGACATGAGAGTGCGCGTCTAAAGTATACAGTTGATAACCTTTTTAAGGAAAGTTGGATTCTAATCGGACGCAAGGGAAGGGAAAGTGTTATAAATAGAAATATTATGAAACATGATTTATTACATTTGTGAATAACAGATCGTAATAGGCTATCTATAAGTCGGAGATATACTAAGTCTTTCAGCGTAAAGTTAGTGAGAGGAGATTCGCGTATAAATTATACAATTGCAAGTCTATGCCATCGAGAAGGTATATTTTTAATACGCATGCACAATATATTCATTATTCAAGTCATATATGAAGAAAATTGAAACTTTACGTAATAAAATAAAGTACTACCCCCCTCCCGGGCTCTGATTCCTCCCCAATGATCTACTCCCAGATCTTAATTATTCACAGTCCGCAACTCCGTGACTCTTAGGACCCCCTTTGAACATTACGCTTGTTGAGAACCCTTTTTAACGAAAAGTGCAGTCAAAGATGTATTGGCATTGTAATGGCCCGCCAGGGTATGAATGATTTTAATTGAGTGAAGTTCGAATGTATGTATTGTGACGTATTTTCCTAGATCTCAGCGCTTACACGAAAAACGAGAAAAAGAAAGAAATAAACAAAACCGAAAGCGCGAGAATCGAAGCTCAAGCCAAACGGGAGCGGGACGCGAAATTCAGAACTGAAAAAAACGATACATTCGGCCGTCCACCCTCGCGAATGCATTAGCGCCCCGGTGGGCGCCAGTTAATTTTTATTTCGCCGGTATTAACAACCGGGCTCATCTGGAAGTGGGTGGAACGGGCCCAACTCCACCAGTACGAAACTTGGAGGTCGGTGGAACGAGCCGACCTCCGCAGGGTTAATTTTTGTTTTTCCGGAAATTAACAAACCGGACTAATCGGAACCTGGAGGTCGGTGGAACGAGCCGACCTCCGTAGGGACAAAACAAACGAAACGAGAATTTAACGATACGAGCTAACACCAACGCACTCGCGGGAGTAAACGGTTGCCGAAATGGACGGTTGCTCAGGATGCGGGTTATGGTAGAAGGGTCGCGATCCTTCGCCAATAAAATAACACGAAATCTCAAATGAAAAATAACAAGAACAATTTTATTTATTGGCTGGTAAGCCACGGGATCGCACACTAGTGCATTGGAAGCGCTCAGCTGAACCGAAGCTGACCGAAGGGTTGGAGCGAGCATAACGAGAGCGGATCTATACGCGATCGTTAAATTACCTAAGCGATAAAACTCACCGAAACAGCGTAATTTTAATCCAAATGTAGGCGAGAACTGCACATTCCCGTGCCTCGAGAACCTTAGCACGATCACTGCACTTCGAGAGCATTATTTCTAATGCATCTCAATCACAAAATAATCGAAAAGTGACACGTAGCGCGAGCGAGACACACGGACCGAAGCGAGAACGGTCGCCGGAGACTACGGCAGCGCGAGCGAGAACGAATGACTCACAGCGCAAGACAATAGGCCGAAACGTAAACACCGATAGCGCGAGAGGTCAGAGCTGCCTCGAGGACGACTCTCGGTAGTCTGATAAGCCTACGATAATATTCTAATGAGGCGTTATGATTATTGCGAGATCCTTAGCCGATAGCTACTACGCTCTCAAACTATTCCAGAGCGTCATTTAAATGGGAACCGAAACTATAACGCGGTAACTTTGAGATTCTTCGCGATCGCTACTCCAAATTCCGGACGTGAAAACAAGGCTCTCTCTCTCAATTGAAACACAGCACAGGGTATTCCAACCTTATCCGGACCGAAATAAAACCTCCGCCTGTTCTTCAACGTTCTGCATTATCACCTAAACAGAGTGCCGGGTTTGCACCGGACTTTTGCGTATTCGTGAAGAAATCTCGTCGGGCTCTCTTCTATTCGTGTTTCTCATTTCTCCGCGTTCTCTCCATCGAATAGATTCGAGAATCCCGACGTGAACTGAATCTTTGAAGCTTATCTTTACGCTTATCGCACACAAGGTTATCAGCACAATCGAAACAGGATCGCAAAACCTTACGAACCTTACCTAAACGAGAGCTGGACGGTACGTCGACAGCTGAAAAGCAGTAAATCAGGAACTACACTGAGAAAAAAATTCAGTTCGATTAAACTCATACGTTTAGTTGGCTGAAGATTTAGTCAGACCAAATAGTTTGTACTTAATCGAACTGAGCAGCAGCACAATGAACTTAATCTACTACATTCATTGGCATATATGATTTATCCATCGCCTTTATTTGGGACTACCGTCACCGACGTGATTGCCTCGAACAAGTTTTATTCATTGATATTTGCATATGTTGTTTGATGGAACTGCCGAGGTTTTTTGATCGGTAGGCAATATGTAATTAAATATTTTTTTGTTTGCGACATAAGAATATGTTTGTAAACCGTAAAATATAAGTTATGTTTAAACAAACACGATCTCTCTGAATATGCATTTAATGCAAACAATCATACTGATGTATGAGTCAACATTTTACTTTGATTACACAAAAATCTCGTTTGGACAAAATGAATGCACTGTTCGTTGAAGCCAACGAGTTGACTCAATATTTAGTTATTCCAAACTAAGAGTGTTGACCTACCAACGATTTTTCTGAACATACAACTTAACCAAGCGTTTGAAAATGTTATGATTTCTATTGTAGGCCAATTCTTCTGTTTTTGACCAATTAAACGAACGTACAATTTGAGCTAACCATCAATTGAGTTTAATCAAGGTACCGGTTTTATGAAAATTATTTGGTTGATTTGATCTTATACTCGTTGTACTGTGCATATTTCATCGTCAACACAAACACTTTTCGTTTCATCCGACATTGTGCTACGTAGTCACTTAGGGCCATAATAATAGTTCCATCGACGGCATTGCCAAACGATCATGCGGAGACAAAAGAGTTGATTCGATTACAATCCAGCGTCAAAAAATGTATATTCCTTTCAAGCGTAACAATTAAAATTGGTTCTATTGAAGAAAATATTCATTTACTACGAAACAAGTTTTGGAAGACCTTGAAAAAATCGTGATTCTCTAACTTACCGACAATTGAAAAAATATCGCAGTTATTTTTACTGATCTTTTATTAATCTAAATAAAAATAGTTTTGCGACAAACCAATGGCGTTGTTTATTCGCCGTGGCCTGGTTAGCTGCTCGGAAATCGTTTGTGCGCATGCGCGGAAGTCGTTCGTGCGCGTGCGCGGACACAGCGTCACGTCGAGGATTCGTAGTGGGGACGGTTCGAGATCATTGGGCCGGCGGCAGTCACAGTGGTACGACGTGTTTGTGGAAGTTTTGTATTCTGTTTCTCGTCAACATGGCAGCTATAGTGAAGTCTTGGGGCATCGACGATAGACTTGTGAAGATTTTCGAAGGTAAGCAAAGACAATTAATTGTTTCATTACTTTGTGCCAAAACGCTGTCACGTCTGTTGGTCATTATTAGATTTTGAATAAAATATTCCAAGTTTATTTAAGTTAATATATTTGTCGATGAAAAATACTATTGTGTGCGTTGATCATTACGGGGTTTTGAAAAGATACATGCTTGATTATTTGACGTGGAGAAATTATCGGTGGATAAGCAGTATTGAAAATCAGACGTTTTATTCCGAAACGTTATTGCTGATCTACCATGAGACATTGTTGCGCGAGGGAAAAGAGTATATCCAAATAAGTTGTGTCTATAACATCTTATAGTCGATCGAACAGATTCTTGGTTAGTAGAACTAAATATTTCGTTGGTGTAACCAAGAATATGTTTGAAGCTCACGGATCCCGCTTGTTTTTCTTAATGTATCAAACGTGCGCGTGCTCGTCCTTGAATAGGACGAAGGCTGTTGCTGTATCGCTCGTACTGCTTTGTTTTCAAGTACGGTGCCGCTTAACGGTCGATCCGCGAGGTTGTTTTCATTGACGAATCTCCGTTAAGATACATTCGATTACGGTTCAGAACAGGAAATTGACGAACGTGTACTCTCCACACTCGATTTGGATACGGTGAAGGAATTTATTCCCATAATCTGGCTGCGCAAAAATTTTTTAGAGAAATGGACAGCGGTATATGGATCGACACCTGAGTCGGTAAGGCTTTTGTGATTACTGTATATAGTAAAATCGAAACTATTTCGTTCACTGTCGTTAGTGGAAATTCTATGCACGACAATAGACTTCAGTCGGTTAATTCAAAATATAGTTCAATGTACCACATTTTATTTCACCGAACCAAAGATATTGTTAATCGGTCAATATACTTTATTCCGCTGATTCACGATCTAGTACAATGTACAATTTAACGCATGATTTATTTCACCCAACTAAATATGTAGTTATTTGAGTTAAATATTTAGTTCAATCGATCATATATTGAATCGAACATTTTTTACTACAACGTAATACATGTCCGGCAATTTAGTCTGCAGATTCAAATACGGGAACCGGTAAACAAGAAATTCCTCCAAGTTTGATGTCCGACGAAGAGCACGAATTAACGCGACAGGACGCATTCTTAGGAGAAACTTCGTTCCAAATGAGAACGAGATCGCTGGATATTAAGAAAATTCTCGAAAAATCGATAGGAGGCAAAGGAATTTTGAAGTCCTACAAAAAAACAAAGAGCTTGTCAAGAAAATGTCGCAATCAGATCGTCGACTTAATTCTATCTGACATTTTGGTTCAAGTGAATTGGTAAAAATTTATTATTATTATATTATTTCAATTTTCATCGCGAAGTTCTCAATTATTGAAAAAAAAAGATAAAGCGTAATCGGAATTGGAAAAGTTAACCATATTCCCATTGCCGAACGTATCGTTATTAAATTAAATTTGCCGGCCAAAATCATTTTGCGTGGTACAATCTTTTATTTATTACTTAAAACCCCGAATGAATAAAACTTTCAGCTTGAAAAATTGCGACTTCGAATTTTTGGCAAAGAAGATCGTCGAAGTCTTTCCTTGTGAAAACGCAGCGACTTATTACGTTCCTCCAATACCGAAGAGGCTCTCTCGAGGCCAAAATAAGTCGATCACTGCTCGTGGAAAATTGGTCGATAAATATCGTAACAAAATTAAACAATATAAACTTCTCACCGGCTACAAAGTAACGGACGAGTCTCCCGCCGCGGTCTCGGTCGATGCAAATGAAACGGCTTCAGGTGTGCTTTTATTCCGATGAATACATCCAGGGATGGGCACCTCTTGCTACTTTTATTCGTTATATTTATTTTTTAAGATTTTTTTCATAGAATCCCAAGCAAAAATAGTAATTTCGATAACAGAGTGAAGGTTTAACACATACAATGTCAAATACCATAGATGAGATACATTATTTATGAATTCATTGACAATCAATAAAGAGTATAAAAAATAGAGAATGCTTCTTTGAAAGTAACGAGAGGTTTCTATCTTAGAGGGTTTCTATATCTATATTTCACACAAAATTTTTATAGATTCAGGCGAAATTAAAGCTGCTGTAACATGGCTCGAGAAACGCACAGCACCGTGGGAGGACGTCATTGAAAAGTGGGAGCTCACGAAAGAATACCGTCGCCAAGACATCGTATCGAATTCGAACGAAAAAGTGTGCAGTATCTACGAACGCTGGCCTGTTCTTAAACACCCGATGGGTTACCGCTTCATACAACGAGACTACGATTCCCTGAAGCTTTCTACGGTCGAGAATACTCAAAAAACCTGGAGTGCATTCTACGCGAACGTCGAAAAGATTCGTTCATGCAATAAGGATGACAGTAACGCGACTGCATTGACCGATGTACTGAAACTCGAGGATTTGAACGACGGTCAGTACAATTTTACATCCGGAATTTCAAATACATGTTGCCTTCAAGACAGGTCAACGAGTGCATATTTTTTTACACAGATGCAGAAGTTGTCCTTCAACTACTCATGCTCCCGCACTTGATACCGCCAAAGGGACGCATAAGGAAGAACAAAAAGGACTGGAAGCCTTCAATAACAGAATGCAAAGACAGTATAATCGTGCATGCAGTTGTAAGTATACATTTTTCTCACTAAAATTCATATAGATCTCAAAGCAACTCATCCGAAAAAAGTAGAATTCTTCACAGTGTTTGTATGGTTTGAAATGAATAGCTAACTTGCACTCATTATTTCAATTTCTTTCATTTTTTCGCATTTTGTAATTAATATTTTTGCAGTCGATAGTTTTTTCGTATTAATTTTTTTTTCAATATATTAAACTTTTCAAAACATTATATTGTCTGTACAGCTCTCGGGCGATATCGTCAAGATCCAGGAAGATCGTCTCGCGTTTGTAAAACGCTTGGGACTTTCTGATCAACCATTCGTAATCGCTGTTGGACCAAATCTGACAACATTCTCGAGTTTCTACGTGTCGATGGACAAAATCCTCTATCAGGTACAATCGGCACTGACAGCATTGGATATATGCTTCCAAGCTTTCCATGTCTTCGATGCACAATATCCAGTTGAAAGTGAGCATCTCTGGCTCTTGATACAAAAAGGTTTGTACAATTTTTCAACAAAGTGGGACAAGTCGATTTCGTACATCGAAGAAACTCTAGGGATGATGTCGAACTTGGAGAAAAGCAACGCCTGAAAAAAAAATAACAGTAAGCTGAACTGGGAAACGTAGACGTTATTGCGACAATACATAAGTGGTTGTGAACGATAAAATCACGCCCGTGAGCGAATCATTCATTCTGTGATTCCATATTCATAAGTTTTTAATTTCATTGATTTATTTTCCCGATCGCACTATCCTTGACTTGTCGATTTTCCCGAAATGTAAACTCGGAGAACGAAACGAAGCTTTAATTAGCATTTTTACTTGTTTATTATTATTTAACGTTATTATTTTTGACACAATCGCATCAATATGCATCCATGCCCATTTTGCGATGATACATTCTCTTCGGACTTTACCTTCATGAAACACATTAAGTTACGTCATAAGACGCTCATAAAGTCGGTATGTCATTGTCGTCACACCGGGTGTTCGCGTAGTTTTAACAATATTTATGCGCTTCGAAGGCATTATAACTTGAAGCATGTCGCGGTTTCCACGAATGTTGAGCCCGTTAGAAAGGAAACCGTCAAAACAGAAATCGAAGACACTAGCGATTGCGATCGACCGGAAACCTCGAATATGCACGTTAACGCCACTGTAACAGATGCCGAAACTTCTCGCTCGATCATTGAACCTTGCCCAAGTGTTAACGATTTTGTAGCTGTAGTCGATGAGGCCGTTACGTCGTTCACAAGCAAATTATATGCTAACTCGAGTTTACCCAGATGTTTTGTTCAAGAACTAATTGAAGATTTGAACAAACTGTACAATTCGACTTTTATTCCCATCTTGAGACAAAAATATAATTGTTCGGAATGCAAAGAATCACCCGAGGACTTGAATATGATGTTCGATATTACGCAGCACGCTTTTGATAACTTCGAAACGGAGCACCAAAGTCTAAAACGTCTCGAAGATATGAAATACCTTATAAAACCGGAGTCGATAGTAGTTAACGCGATGCTGCAGTCTCAAGCTGTCGATGGTAAACGTTCAGTTATCGTATCAAATGCGACGATTCAAGTGATATCCATGAAAAGCGTGTTGATACAATTTCTTCAGTTACCCAATGTTTTCGTGTCGATCTTATCACATTACGAGTACTGCAAAGCCAGTAAGTCGATAATCTCAGGTGTACAAGGATCGTTGTGGAAAAAAATTGAACACAAATTTGATGGAAAGCTAGTTTTGCTTTCCTCGGATCGCACAAAAATGTACATAAATTAGGAGCCGTTTATTTTTCGATTGTTTGCGTACCCAACGAGTATTGCAGCATGTTGGAGAATATACTTCTTGCCCAGCTGCACCATACGCGAGATCACAAAGCCATTGGAAATAAAAGAACGTTCGCCACTCTAATTAATCAAATTATCGATTTGGAAAAAAACGGCGTAACCGTTCATGTAGATGGCGAGGAACATAGGGTATATTTTGCGTTTCTCTGTATCGTCGGTGATAATCTCGGCATCCATGAGATTTGTGGATATACAACAAGTTTCAATTCGATTAGTTCGTGTCGCGTTTGTTTGGCAGAAAAATCCGTAGCTCAATATCAACTAAAAGAAAACTCACAGATCATACGCACGGTTGAAAACTATAGTATAGACTCGGCTAACGGTTCTAACGGGGTCAAAGAAGAATGTGTTTTTAACGAGATACCGAGTTATCATGTGATCGAAAATGTATGTTTGGATATCATGCACGATATATTCGAGGGTGTTTGCCGATACGAAATGGCCAAAATTCTAACGAAATATATCGTCGACGAGAAAATATTTTCATTAGATATATTAAATTCTCGAATACAGCACTTTGATTACGGCACGAGTGTCGGAAAAAATATTCCGGTTTCCATATCGAGTAGTTTTCTCAAAACACAAAATTTGATACTTTCCGCGGCGGAAATGAAATTCTTAGTTTGCAATCTGCGTTTGCTCATTGGTGATCTTGTTCCTCTCGATGATAGAACGTGGGAAATCTATCTTAGTTTACGGGAAATAATAGACATATTATTGGCCTCATCAATCACTATCGAGACTACTGAATTATTGGCAACTTTAATATCGGAACATAACGCCTTGTACCTGGAATTATTTTCGGAGCCATTGAAACCAAAACATCACCTGTTGGTGCACTATCCGCAATTAATGGCGATACTCGGCCCACTAATAAACTTTTCCTGTATGCGCTTTGAAGGCAAACATAACGAATTGAAAAAAAGTGCGAAAATAGTATCATCGCGCAGAAATCCTGCGTATACGATAGCATTAAAACATCAACTCACTCAGTCGTATAGATTTGTCAGTCGAAAAGGATTTTTTAATCGCTTAAACTCAGGTCCAGTATTGAAAGAAAAACTAAGTTCTCTCGTTGCGCTCCACAGCTTACAAAACGAGGTGCCGCTGCACATTATTAATAACAATATATGTACATCTTGGGTTCAAGTTAGCGGCACATTTTATCGTACTGGAATGGCTGTAGCTACTGACTCGAATAACGTTGATTACTCGTTTGGCAAAGTGGAATACATAATTATCAGTGGGCACATTGTATATTTCTTATACATTAAATTACGGACATTATGCCTCTGCCGTCATATTCACGCATTCGAAGTAGCCGAAACGGAAACATGGGGATTTATTGACCTGAAAGCAATCGTCAATCATTGCCCACGTAACTTGCATAGAATGGCAGACGGTAAACTATACGTACCGTCGATTTAGGTGTGTGAAAATATCAGAATCCGATCGATATCCTCATTAGAGCCGTCAGGCATTATATCCAGGCTTAAGGTTATAGTAAAATTAAATCGCTTGGGATTCAATGGTCGAGAGAATAGTCAGGTTCTTTAACATTTCCGGAATCCTTTTCGTTTAAGTACCGTACAAACGACATTCTTTTTTTAAATTAAGTATTTAATTTTTTTTTGTTTTATTTTGTCGCACCGTTGCTAACACAATGCTGATCGTAAAATCGGTTAATCAGTTACCATTTTTTAGTTTATATTGCGTTAAGAAGATATGCGGTAACACAAGTGATACTATTTTATTTTTATAATATTAAGATATATTAGTTGATAAAAAAAGATAATAAGTTGTAGTACCAATAGTGCCTTCGTGCTAAGAAATTATATTAAGATGTAATTTATCGCTTTGTACGTTAAATTGCAAGGAAGTAAATAAATATGTTTTTACGAATTGTTTTCATACGTTCGGTGCCATAAATGACCCCAATCTATACCATGATAAAATTAACTGTGGCACAAATTGATGTCAAAAATAAATCCGAAAATCTCGAATGAATGTTGTGAAATCGATATGTACTTTCGTAAATATATTATTTGCTGTTAATTGCAGTGGTAATAAGCCTAATCTTAGAAGAAAAACGCAGTTGACGCTTGCCGAATTGTACTATATTTACTACACGTAAGTGTCATCTACGTGGCTTTTCACGGAACAGTTGTTACAAACTGATTAGCATCGAACAATATATAACGATAAGAACCATACAGTGATTTTGCTCTCTAAATAAACGTATAATTTTGATACACACAATATTTATTCATGTCAAGCTGAAGTTGGTATTCCCGAAATAATTACAAGACTGAATCAAGCAAATGATTTCTTGTCAACGATCAGTTTTATGTTGGATTTACTAATTATTAATTCAGGAGATACAAATCTTATTGCACACCAAATAAATTGAATGCATACCACGGAATAGTACACGGTTTTTTCTAGCAAAAAATCGATTGGCATAACTGTATCCCTAGCAGATTTAAAAAAATACTTGGGTTCATAAACTAAATCTATAGTTCGTTAAGAAAAAGACTTCGTCCTGTCAAAATAATCGTGGAATTTTAAAAATATGTCTTGGAATTGACCGATTGATTCGATATCGCCAACCAGTTTCGTGTTTAAGTCACTAATTATTCATTTAGATAAATCCAGTAGGCTGTTGGTTCACAAATTAATTACATTCTGTTCAAATCGCATACAGTTTCATCAAGAACCGTTGTTATCTCTTCAACCAGATTTTTTCACCAAATCAATCACGTAATTTTTTCTCGTGATAAGGCGTTCAGTCAGTGTAAATAAATATTTGGTTGCATGCATCAAATACTTATTCATTATATCTAATATAGCAGATTGTCGCGAGTCGAATAGAGTTCCCTGAAGTACATTTAGTGTCACTTTTAAGTACACGCAAATTTGAATGATAGGTGTTGCATGTAATTGCAATTAGCAGAAAACTGCTAATTGTTTATATTTTGGTGACAGTGATCGAAAAATCACGTCACAGTATGTATGTATTATATGGTTTATTGACCAGTGCGTTAGTCTAGTGGTTAGCATGCTCGCCTTTAAACCAGAGCACCGGCAAGTGGAGGGTTTGATTCCTGGTACCGTCGTTTCGTCGAGAAATAAAAATATGGGTGAGACCTAGCTATATACTGTGACTAAAATTACTTACAACCCACAATTTAGGACCGGTATGGCTTGCTACAAAAGCCTGTCCCTCGATTGGTTATTTTTTATTAGGGCGTCGTACACGAAATGCGACTCGATCGGCGAAGATCTGAGCGAGTGGACAATACTGTGCTTGACTAGCCGCAGCCTTGGGGGAATGGTAGACGGGCGGTTCGGCAGGTTCCGGAATAATTTTTAATACTCTTTAATATAATTTTGGAAGAGGAAAAAAATCGATATCTTATTAGCAAATGAAAGATTAAGTCTCTGTCCCTCTCTCTTGCTTCTGGGCAAATTTGTCTTCAACATCCACTCGGTACAATGGTTCTCTCGGCGGCTACTCAGTTCACCGAAGAGAAAGAAGGCCTAATGCGATTAAACGACGATGACAAATAACAATTTGAAGGAAAGCAAGTATCAAATATAAATTCAGTACCCTGTGTCCCTGATAGGTTTAGGTTTGCTCACCCACACACACACAGAAGAGATACGCGGTAATCACAGAAACGGGTGTCGATGGTAAGCGGTGCGTCTCCGCTGTCGCCCGACAAGTTCAGAAGGACACTTGCCCGCCGACGAAACCGAAGCGCGCGACAACGTGAGAGTCTACCTGCGCGGGAAAGACACGAGATTAATAGCGTTTCTGGTACTTACCGGTAAAGAGTGCAGGCAAAATTGCATGGAATTATACAAGCGTACCCTTGGAAGCCGGGTCGATGTTACGTCGCGCCGTAACTTTAACCCAAGTTCGAACCTCCGCTTCGCGAGTAAATTAAAATCCTTTTATTCGTTACAATAAACTAGTAATTCTTGAGGAGTAGAGCCGATTTAAACATTGTCAAACAAATCTAAATGCCACTATCAAAAATCATGTGTGGGCTATTTGAAACATGGAATGGATTCCCGTCTCTTTAAAAGGACGAAACAAGACGAACACGAGAAAGAGTAATCATGGAAGTCTTCGGGACATTTGCATTCAGGAAAGTCTAATGTTACGTCCCGATCAGCAATTTTCACTCCATCTCGCTCAAGGAGAATTTACACCCTCCCTTTGCACGTTATTCGGAGATGACGCTTTATCGAGGTTTTGGCCCCGTTTTGAACCTAACCTTTCGGAAAAAAATTCGGGATAGGGCCTAGAGTGTATATATTGATATTGAGGAAATTTTATCCGCGGTTAAAATTAGGAATTTACTAGATTTTAAATGACGATTTTTAACTGGACAAGAAAATTCTGGATGCTAACTCTTTGTATAGAATGGAACACGATACGCGGCTATCTCACTCTCTCGCGCGTCACCCTCGACGCACGACTCGCAACGATTCGCTATCACGCTCACTCGCTGTTTTCTCCCGACCTATCCTAATATTTTAACGCGCACTGATATAGCTGAAATAAAATTGACCAACACGAATTTATATTGTCCAAGAAAATATTTTAACCTTTCAGGAGTATGAACAAACGTTGATAAATAAACATTGACGATTAAATATCCAGAAGAAATGACTGTTTGAGATGTAGATGATAAATTTTCCAAACTTACGATGTGATTTAAATGATTTTACCTCAGAATGAATGGTCGAATGATTCGATTGATGAATGAAGAATAACGATATCGAAATAGAACGTCCTTCCCAATCTGGATGAATATTCGAATCAGAATCGAATGATGACGACCGATTTCCGAAAATACGTCCCTCCAAAATGCCGAATGCTCGAATCAGAATCGAGTGATGATGACGATCGACTCCAGAAATGAACGTCCTTCCCAGATTTCAACGATGTAGATTGATGATTTCGATGGTTAAATGATTTTCAGGAGGAATATACTCAAATTCGATAAAATGATTTGGAAAGATATGAATGATTTATTGAACTGAGTTAAACTGAATACTGATTTCAAAAGTCTACAAGTCTATAATTCGCTAATTTCTTTGTCAATGATGCTAAATACAAAACAAGATTGAGGTCGTTGCCCTGGTGACGAAGAAGTCGAAGAAGAATAAGAAGTGCCGAATGGGCGGTGGGCGCGCGAATAAATAACCTCGGTGCCGGACACCCCCACG
This sequence comes from Exephanes ischioxanthus, assembly GCA_958510785.1. Taxonomy (NCBI): domain Eukaryota; kingdom Metazoa; phylum Arthropoda; class Insecta; order Hymenoptera; family Ichneumonidae; genus Exephanes; species Exephanes ischioxanthus. The sequence goes on along the minus strand of OY294019.1, from coordinate 11,464,964 downwards.
TCACCGCTGTCACATCCGCGCCTCGTCTCCCCGCTCTCATCACCTGATTCCTTTCTTTGATTCACTAATTAAATATTACTAATTTCGTAGTTTAACAATAATGTTGACATCTTAATTTGTTATTACTTAAATTTTATCGCGGATTTTATGAACATACAAATTTGAATGAAAGCTTTCTTTGCGAAGTTAACATTAGTTGACATAAATTTTTATCTTATTATTTCCCTGAGTTTCGATGTTAATGGTTTTACATTTCTTCCCTATTTTTCGTAATTTTCTATATTTTCCCTCGTTATTTGCTATTTGATTATTTATTGGTTATTTATTGTTTTTATATATATTTCTTTTTCTTGATATTTTATTTAACTTTTATATTGAATGTTATCATGACGATATGACTTAATTTTCTTCCCTTACTTCTTGACTCTATTTTATTTCCCGAATCTATTATTAATAATTTCCAAAAATGCTACGTCAATCCCGTGTATTCGTCCCTTAAACCTGATTTCCTTTTAAGGGACAACACCACTGTGACGGCTTCAAAAAATCGATTTCTTGAAAACCATCTAGAAAAATCTAAAATACATTTAAGAATAGAATGCCGTTGGTCCCAGGTCGAAAAAATAATTATTTTCGGAGATATTAAATATTTTGTGGAGCGGTGCAGCGCTCCGTGACGCTCGGGGTCCCGCGCCGCCTCAGCCAGGTGCGCATCTCAACCGGTCGGCAGGTATACCCTATAGTCCTGTGAGTCATTTCCATGTATTCTTTTGCCTCCCTTCACAAAAGCCGACTATTGTTATAAATATAGTCTCAAAAAAAGATATAGGTGGCGATAGTTGAAAAATTTTCAAGGCAGGTATAGGGATAGCGTCATAGCGTCAGTTTACGAATAGAAACCACGCTATTCGCATGTAAACGCTCCGAATCGTTTCGTTTATAAATATCGAACGCTCAGAATTATTCTTTGCACATCGAAATGAACAACGAGAAAGTGTACGCGGGGAAAAAGGGTACGAAACGGAGCTATCCGACGAAGAGTCGATCGAAAATTTCGAATCGAAAACCTCCGAACCGTTATAGCTCTGAAAATAGTTCTGCAGAGAATGTGAGCACGTCGGCGAAAAAGTTAAAATCGTCGGAAGATTTAGAGGTCGGTGTTACTAACGATTTTGGTTATCGTATAGTACACCTCTTCAATGCATTGAACATTATATCGACGTTAGTGAAGTGCAAAGTGTGTGATCGCGATATAAAGTTTACTGAAAAAAGTTTGCGCGGACTCGGATTCAAAATCGAGGTCGATTGCGGCCTTTGTAAAAAAGTGCAAATCAATTCGTGTCCTATGATTGACAATGCATACGAAATAAATCGTCGGATCGTATTCAGCATGCGTCTTCTTGGCGTCGGTTTGAATGGCCTGATGAAGTTTTGTGCATTTATGGACCTACCGCGCCCCATATTTCAACCTTTCTACGATCGAATCGTAAATTCGATTTCGATTGCCACTCAAGCTGTGAGCGCAGTGAGCAAACAAAGCCTCATGAAAGTTATGGAGACGTTGAGGGTAACCATCGGCCCAAATTGTTTCAATTTTTGCGTTGAAACCGACGCAGCGCGGATCGAGCAGGCGGAGCGCTCGCTCACGGATGCTGCAAAAGAGGCAAGAAAAGCCTCTACAAGTTCGAGAAAAGATGCTGGGGATCTTGATTTGCTTCTTGAAGGCCAGCTATATGGTGCTGGAATCGCTGATTAGGTAAAAAAAAATTTTTCCAATTTATCACATAAATTAACAAACTTCAAACTTTGAACGCGTTTTTCTCAAAACCACTTTTTTGAGTGCGGCACGCAGCAGAACTCGAGCAATTTTTATCCGGTCGACTTCAAATTTGGACTGCATCAATAAAACTAGATTATCTAAAGAAGTACATAGGATTTTTTCGATATCTCAATAAAAAAAAAATTATAGCCTTTTTTCGACGAGAAATTTTGCTCGAAAATCGACCTTAAATTTCGAAAGCGTGCCTATTTTTTAAAAATCAATATTTTTTCAAATCCCTACGTACTTCTCTTCAAAGTATCATATTATTAACGAAAACACTCGGTATTTTTTTTCAGATCGACTTTGAAGACAGTTCTGCTGCGTGCCGCGGATCACTGCAGAGGCAACAGCACCTGACGCGGGAGCTTCCCCAGCGACACCAAGAGGCGTGAAAAATTAAAAAAAAAAATTGTATGTATCTTTAATAAACAACAAACAAAAGAAAAATTTTTTTTTGGAATATCTCTTTTTTTTCCCACAAAAAAAAATTCTTGAAAAACGGCAAAAAAACAGGGGGTCACAGTGGTGTTGTCCCTTAACTATGATACTCCTGGACTATAACGATGATCTAGCATTCATCGATATTCGCTGTCCAGGAGGTGCTGCACTCATTACGCCCGACGGTCGCTCTCAGCATCGTGCCCATCGTGACTCGCGCCGTATGTTCGACAACTGTGAGGAGCACTCCGCCGATATCCTTATCTGCATTTTTGCGCCTCTGGTTACCGACTCTCATGCGGTTGACTTGCTTCGTACAGTCACCTCTGTGCATCAACCTATCTCACCTGAAGGCTAATTATTTTTACCAAATGGATGATTTCTCCATTTGGTATTTTATTTATTTATCGATACTTTGAATTCAACAAATTAAACAATGGCAATTTCCCCAATGTTTATTTTTAGCGACTTAATAAATTCCAAATATTTGGTTAATTAACCAATTGCCTAATATAAATGTCCGAAATATTTCGGGAAAATTCACAGGACGTAACACTAAAGAACTTCCTTAAGAAGTCCTTACTTGACCCATGACGGTCAAACCAAGTCAATTATCGATCTCCACTCATGGATCTCGATTGGACCTGAATCTGTCTTACCATGAGCCCAGCATAGATTAGGAGACATTCGAGTCACCAGAGCGCAGAGAAACCGAGTACTACTCGGACTGGCGAATCCCGAAAATTGCAAGTTAGCGATAAAGTACAACTTTTGCATGAACCTTCATCTTGCCAGTACTATGATTTCGAGACGCACTGGGAATCGAACCCCACCCCCCTCGTTCCTTTAGAACCGAAAGAAAGCAGGAAAAATATTAAATGAACTTGGTTCAATCATTTCTACTCGGGAAAATCACCAATTATAGGAACAACGATTTAAGATCAAATTTCTTTCTCTTTTGGAAAACTTTTGAATACACAAATGAATTGAATAATTAAAGTAATTATCAAGTAAGCAAATCATTAGAGGAAAAATTGATCATAATAACGAATAACTTCCAACTATTGAATTAACAACGCAGGCGCTTTCAGATCACACCGCAGTTTCAAACAGAACGGTTCTGGAAATTGATACGCGAATTTCTATTCGAGTTGTCAAGAAAGATTTTTTAGGAAGTCGCGAAGACCAAATATGTACCAATGGCTGACGCTTAGTAGAAGATCGCGAAGTCTGAATTCGCTCACGACCGCTACCTTGTAAAAGATCAAGCCCACCGCGATATTGCATGAAGACGGTTAAGAGCATGTGAAACACGCTGGAGCGACACGACGCGGTCCGGCTCTCGCGGTAAGGCAGGTTACCGAAACAGTAACTCTGCCTCGAACCGCCAGGTGTCGCCCGGCGCATCTGCTGGTTTCTTATTTCTACAGAAATTGAGAGCCACTGCACCGAGAATTTTAAATTCTCGATACAATATCCCGCGCACAAGAGTCTCGGCGACTTTGCTCGCCATGTCTTGCGAAAATCTGTATCCGCATCGGCAGCTGATTGCCGAATTAGTGAGATCGTCCAACAAGGGCATATATACTCGGCGACATATATATATTGTGACGTGATTTTCATTCACGCCACCCGCACGGAGTGAGAGCGGGCAGGGGGTCGGGTTTACGATCCCGGGACGTCGCACGTCGAATTACTCGCCGCAACTCAATCGTATCATTTAATTATTCTGTTATGTTATTATTACTGTTTTCGTTATTATTACTCCTAATATTAGTATTTTTCTTGCAAAACTTCGATTATCCACCCCGCATTTATTTCCCTTAATACCCTGATAGCTCTCGGCTTTTGGGTCTTCTTGCTTTTCTTTGTCGACCAGTGAAGTAAATTAAAATTATTCCCCGAGGCTATCTAGGCGTCAAGAATTATTCGCCAGGATCTCTTATAACAGATAAGCAAATAGCCGGGATCTCTGTATCGCGATATTACTTTGACCCCAGAGGGGGGGTCGTAACATTCCTTTTTCTTTTTTCGCGTGTGTTCTTTTTCTCAAATTGCAGGCGGGCGCCGAACACCTGCACCTGTGGAACGGGATGCCAGGGAGCAAAAACGGGTCATGACCGACACACCGAGTTTCCCATTTCCCCCTGATTTCACAGCCTGGAGCTGTACCCGTCGATTACCGCCGTACGCACCGAAGCCCGCTAATCACGGCACTCCAGCGAACAAAAAATTCATTAGAGGGACACCGGATTCCAAGGAGGGATCGTCGGTGTAATTTGGCCATGGGGCTTATCGTGAGGACCCACCCCGGGGCAAGGAACGCTTTTCCTTTGCGAGGGAGGTCTCCCCCGCACACCCCAACGATCACCGGGTCCTAGGGAGAAGGACGTACGACGGCAATCATACTCATCGCTGCGAGGAAGAAGACGCGTCAACGTCGCATTATACGGAAATCATAGGGCGAAGCGCGTAACACCGTTGCCTACCTCAAAGACGAAAATCGCGTGCTCGGCCAAGCGAGCAAAAATTGGTCGAGAGGGAGAGTAGGCGCCGCGAGTACAATAGCGTAAGCGAGAGCCGAATATTAAAATCTGGGAATTAGTGTCACACTATTACGTAAATTCCGAGAATCCTTGCCGCAGTAGAATTTAGGGAGAGGTAGCTCGGAGGGGATAGCAGCGCGCTGTCCTAGCGAGAACCGATAAGGCGCTCACGCGTTACGCGAAAAATTTAGGGAGAGGTAGCTGGGAGGGGATAGCCGGTGCCGCTGTCCACGCGTCACCGCAATTATCGAGAGATCAGTTGCGGATTTACGAGTGTCTCGTTTAGACTTGCGAACCAGGAGTCCCAGGGTTACCTGTGCAATCTGAGGAATACGTGCCTTCTCGAGCATCGCAGCAGCCGGTGAGCCTGTCCCCACATAAGTCTCCAAGCGTGAGCTCGGGGAATTCATTCCCGCCGCCGCTGATTTTGGTGAATAGGATTAATTACTTGCGTTTCCTTTCTTTTCTGGGACATTGGATTTTACTTGCTTTCGGATTCTTTTTTTCTTTTGTCTTTTTTTTGCTCTTGCGACAGTCTCCCGTTTCTCTGCCATAATTTAGTAATTTCAATTCCGAAGCGGCGACGCGACGTGTCCTCGAGCTCCCCCCCCCCCCCCCCCCCCCCGACTGGTACTCAACCCTTTCTGTCGTTTTCTTGTATTTTCTTTCCTCTTTTTCCTTCTTAGTCTCTATCGGATTCTTATTGTCTAAATGCCGAGTCCTAACCTCGATTTTATTTTTCTTGTGTGTATCCACGACCTGCTCTGTGTGTTCGGCTCGTGGGCCAATATAAAATTATTTTGTATCGCGTACCGCAGGATGATTATAGGTTTTCTTTGTTCGCTGTGGCCTACTGGCGCGCAGGGTTTGTTAATTGTGCGCGTCGGTCGGATATTATTCCTGATTTCGGGAGATTTTCAACGATAACTCTCGCGTCGATTACCTTAGTCGAGTATTTTTTGTAGATCTTAATGGTTTTGCATTCATTATCATTACCTTTATTATATTTTCTGGATTTTTCATTTCTTTACGTTGTCTGGTCGCGCGTTTGGGTGGTTCGATCCCAGCGTCGGGAACTCTCGCTGGTTACCGTAACACGCTATTCGTATTAAGAGTGTCGGGAATATTTCATAGACTTTGTCGCCGCATCCCGCGCGGCGAGCTAGCGTGTGCCGGCCGGGATCGGCACGCCGGGTTACCTTGCGTCCCGATCCGACGTGGGCGGACGCGCGCGGCAACTACCGTTCCGCCTCTTTTCCGTTTCCCCTTTGCGTAGTTCGATTACTTGCTTTTCGAGTTTGCCGCGACGCGTTCGGTTCCCTTGTCTCGGGCGGCGTGCCCGGCTACCTACGCTCGGCCGCGTCGTAGACCGAGCCCCGAGTCTCGTGACCTAGGGTCATCTTTATTTGACCGATTTCCTTCCTGCCGAATTGTTCGCCTAGCCGCGGAGTTACATTTTTAAGGCGTTCGGTGCCACACCCCTTCGTTTGTTTCGCAATTGAATCTGTCGATTACCTTCCCGACCCATTAGTGTTAATTGGAGAGGTTCTCTGTCAATCGTTGTTCCCGAATTACCTCGGGACTATCCCGCACGCTTCGAGATTAGCATCGACGTTTGATGACGGACCGTAGGCCTGCTGAGGTTATGCGATTTATTCAGTGGCTACCTGCCTTTTGCGAGCCCTTCGGCTAATTAGTTCAGGACTCGGATTATTGTCGCTGGTTCCGTGTGGACGTCCCGCGGTCACCTCCGCTTTTGATTTGTCGAGAATCTGCCTTGTAAAAACTACTGGTATTCTTTCAATGTGTTAATAAATTTGGGTCAATTACAAGTTCTGCATTGCGGACGTTCATCACTCGTACCCGTCCACACCCCTCTACCATGATTCTCCCAGGTGGGCTGAGCTGGCCGAGTCTTTCCAGCCTTGCCTCTCCCCCTGCTTTGCGCGTCACGCCCCGTCTCTTTGTTTAAATAAATAAGGCGATCGTGGATCGGTGGTACCTGGTACCTGGCGCCCTCCCCTGGCGAACGGTTTGATTGTGGCGTTGATTGTAAGTTGATGGTTTGAACATCACCATCTCGATTAGGAGGCCCGAAAACGTGTAATGTGACGTTCGTGTGACTCTCGCCAGAACGCCTGTTTTCTTGATTCTGGTGATTGTGAAGTGACTTTCAAGTGATGTTCGGCTGAAAATGAAAGGTGAGTGTGGATTGATTTTCGAGCGATTTTCAGCAATTTTTACCCTCGACGAATGTGGAGCGATTTTCAGCGATTTTTACCCTCGACGAATGTGGAGCGATTTTCAGCGATTTCGATCCTCGACGAATGTGGAGCGATTTTTAGCGATTTTGACCCTCGACGAATGTGGAGCGATTTTAAGCGATTTCGATCCTCGACGAATGCGGAGCGATTTTCGAGCGATTTCGATCCTCGACGAATGCGGAGCGATTTTCGAGCGATTTCGATCCTCGACGAATGTGGAGCGATTTTCGAGCGATTTTCAGCGATTTTGACCCTCGACGAATGTGGAGCGATTTTCAGCGATTTCGATCCTCGACGAATGTCGAGCGATTTTCGAGCGATTTCGATCTTCGACGAATGTGGAGCGATTTTCGAGCGATTTATTTATACTATGCAAAATTAATGGACCAAGAGCCATTTTTTTTTCTTTTTTATGTATAGAATTTTTTGTTTAATTATTAACTTCAATTAAAAAAAAAATGAAAAATAATTTTAACGTTGCAGATATTTGAAAGAATTATTGTTGTATCAATGTCTAATACGTAAATATTGTCATTATTTTGGTTCACTTGTTTCTCTTGTGACGTTCTTTTTCATCTGATTCCACCGTCGTCATCATCGTATTTGGTTCTTTGATGCATCCCGTCGATAATATTTCTGTAGCATCAATCGATGTGTCTCGAAGTTTGGTACCTGTGAACATTACAAGTAGTAGTTAATTATTTATTGACAATATTTTACACGTACGAATGCTGGTATATTTCTGAGATTATTTACAATTCCCATTGCTATTTCTATTACCATCAGGCCATCGATCTAATACCTTCAGTCTCGGACATTATAAATTCTTATTTAATTATCAACATTTCATTCTCATATACGATATTAATAAGTGTTGTCAATTCTCTTTCAATTCTGTTTTTATTCACGTGAGCTGAGGTTGATTGCAACTACGATCTGAACAATAATTGGTAAGTATTCTTTTATTATGATTTACCTTTCAATTTTTTTCATTTCTTTTTTTTTCTTTGCGGTTGGAAACCGACGGTGTCCCCGTCGTCGTCGTCGTCGTCATCATCATCATCATCGTTGTTTTCGTTGGTACCATTGTCAATCAGTACGATCGTTGTGCTCGTCATCATCGTTATGATTCTTTTCAATCCGACGTTGATTGTTGTCCACTCGATTCATGTCTCTTTCCTCGGTACCTTTTATTGCAGATGTAGTGGGTTACCCAGTTTCGATACGTTTGCGAAGTCGGCGGAGGTTGGGTTGTGGGTATACGACAACTAGGTATCTCATTTAAACTTTTGCAGATCTCTGAAACAAAAATAAAAATAAAAATAAAAATTATAACGTTTGCATTATAAATTTCATGCGAAACACCGTCTATTGATTTTATTCTTACTTTCAATCGTTTCCATCTGTCGGGGAGTTATCACTTTCCGCTCGGGATTCGATTTCATCTTTCGCAATCCAACATTTTGCAATTCTTCGTTGTTCCATATAGCGCGTACAACGCGGCAGCACCTGTCCCTCTCGTTCTGTGCCAGCGATGCTTCGATGAACATATTGGTGTATACCTCGCACACTCACTCACTTATTTCAGCGATAATACTTCTCCTTGGCGCTTCTAATCGTTCGACTTTGCTACTCTTTCTGAACCTTTTCCAAAACACTGCTCAACCTTTCTACAACTGTCCGGGCAGATGGAAAATCATCTTTAATTTTTTTTCCTACCGCGTTCATTGCGAGATAGACCTTTCGGCGATCGTCGAATTCTCCCACCGCGGGTATTCGCAAACAAGTTAAGAGTCAACGGGGAATGTTTTATCTACCTTTCCGAGAATTGACAAAAGTTTAAAAATGGATCTGCAAAAGCATTAGAACCGCGAAATCGACAACGTGCAAACGTGGTTACGTAACGTCCTATGTGTCAACACGCGAATCCTTTGTCATTTGCAAATTTTGTACGGGAGATATTGTAAAGATTGTTTTCGTAAAATAATAATTTCAATTTGTCATTAACAAATTGAAGGGGAAAATTGTTATTCAACGAATTATCGGACAACTTTACGATTTTCCATAACAAAAATAATTCGTTTCTTTCTATTAATACGTATGAATTTTTTTCATAATTGTTTATAATCATTGAAAATGACGTTTCCTCAATATCTACGGCATATTAAACATGCCATTTTCAATTGTTCAAAATAAATCGACTAAATCAAAATTGTCTGTTAATACTACAACACTTCACGACTATAGCGAGTCCAACGACACAGTGAACGGATGCGAGCATTGCGAAGAAAAATCAGTGAAATCGCAACGAAAAAAAATGTCAGACGTAACACACTTGATCATCGTTCATCGTCTGAGCATGTGCCCAAGCAACGTCGCAGCGAGTGTACATGCGACAGTTCCAAGCCTCGACGTTATCGTAATTTCTCATTATCAGTTAAAGTATATAATTTATTTTCATTGCTCTTAAGAATCAAGAGTATTGTAACGATGGTCCAGCGCGAGCCTCACCTTCTGTTGTGCGTCCCTTCTTCCCTCTCGCTCTTACAATTTATGACACCAGCCGCTCTCTAACTCCCGCCGCGGCGCGTTCTCGCAGGGACGTGCACGTGCATCCTGCCTTTTTCCCCAGAAGGCCTAACAACGCCTATTTTCCATTTTTCCCAAAGATCTACCCATATATTACCTAAATCTATGGCCAGCCAGGCCACTCCGCTTTTCTCAGCATCGACTGACCTTCCAAGAATCTTAGGCAGCTGCTTCCAGCATCTTCCACAACACCTGCCTTTCCCAGAACATTCCGACTCCCAAATTCTATCCCCACCGGCCACGCTTTCCCACGGGAAAGCCTATAAGAACCACCCTCTCGTAGACTAGTTAGTCAGTAAGCCACCGAAGTCCTGTACGACAACGTCACTCTGCCAGTTTGTACCTTTAATAAACGGTTCGAGCAGTTCACCAAGTGTAAACCGAGTCTTTCCTTCCTAAAACCGCGTTCTGTAGCCGAGTTGGCTACTCGAATAAAAGAAATAAACGTTAAATAGTCAACCGCGACGTCACAGTATCTTTGTAAAATAGCTTTAAGAAATCAATGTAAAATAAAATAAATGTGAAACAATTTGGTACCATACACGATATTCAATGACATATTTAACATTGAAATGAATAGAAACAACTTAATATTTGCGAGTATGTGTTTTGCATCCTCTCTTCAGATTACTCATCGATCGCGATAACAATATTACGACAAATCAAGAGACGCGGTAGCGTCTCGACGCCAAGTACTAAAAAAAAAGTTTTTTAAGCGAGTTGACGAGGCGCTACCAAGTAACCTACTTCAAAATGCCGGAACTGGATTCTTGCAGCTCGATTTTCTCGAAAACGAAGCATCGGATCGGAATTCCAAAAACACTTTTACCATATATATAGGACACAAGCTTTCGAACGCGCCCTGTTACGATTATAACTGCTCGGTAGATGCTGAGATATGGGCATCGTGTCCCTCTCGAGGTCCGAAAATATTATAAAACGTGACGTGACGTGACGTGACGCGACGCGACGCGACGCGACGCGACGCGACGTGACGTGACGTGATCGCGTCTACTGCGCATGCGTCCGTCGGGCCAGCTGGCTTGCCTTTCGACTCCTGGGCTGCGTTTCAGAAATCATACCCGAGTATATCAATCGGCAAAATATATTTTTTTTTACATGATGAACATTTGTGCTGAAAATTAAGGAAATAAACTTGTGATTATGTAATATGTGATATGTGATTTAAAGAAATTAAAATATTTTTGCGTTAAAAAAATGTGAGAGTTTCGTGAAAAATTGCGCGTAATAAGTGTCAATAAAAAAATCACTTTCGTGTAAAAAAATTGAAAACCGTCGATAAAAACCCCCATAAATACATGTAATCTGATAATATTAATAAATATAGTATGTATTATATATCTTAAAAATATCAAATTAAATTTTTGAATTATGTGTCGGACGTGTAAAGTTAATTTTTCCTCGATCTTTTTATGACTAACCTAATTTTGACGTTTCGTTTTGTTTTTGCTTTTGAAATATAAAATACTTGACCAGAAGATGGTTCAGTTTTTTAAAAGTGGAATCTATGCTCCGTCAGCAAAACATGAACTTATTCACCTACCCAAACCAAGGAATAAATCTTTTCCTGACGGAGCTGGCATTCTATTTGAGACATTTCCCCCTGCCGATGGGAATGATATAAAGAAAATATATAATTAAAGGCTCGCAGTGAACATTTATAATTTATGTGTATACACCTATTCCATATAGTGCCGAAAAGCCTCTCCAGCTCCACACAGATGCTCTCGATGCTCTGGAATTTCAGAGGGACTGCGTCAGGATCAACAGATGTCTTTACCCATCGTGCGAGAGAGTTAAGTTTTTTTTTTTGCTACGTATGATGAAAACCACCTCCTGATCCTGACGCAGCTGCCTTCGAAGGTCCAGAGCATCAAGAGCAACTGTTTTAAGAGTCGGAGGTACGTTTCGTCACCATGAAATGTTTCACAAATATATTTTTATTTTAGCGATAGCGATAGCGATTCTTGTGTAGAGGGACTGTCAGATCTCCTTTCAGCACTGGAAGAAAGAGAGGGCGAGTCCAGCAACCGTATCCTACTCAGAGACTTCAATGCTCGAGTGGGAGAGCTTAATAACTTAGATAATGAGATATTCACGAGCACCACGCTAGACAGTCAGAGACAGGTTCTCGATACTACAATAAACAGGAGAGGTAGAATGTTAACCGAAGTGATGGAGACAAGTGGGCTGGTGCTTTGCAACGGCCGTTCGATGTCCGACTCCCCCGCTAAGTTTACCAACATCTCAAATATAGGTAGTAGCACGATAGATCTTGTGTGGACAAGCGAGTCCATGATAGATACAGTGTCGGACTTCTACATTAGAAATATTTCGGAGTGCTCAGATCACCTTCTATGCACATTAGAAATTCAGGGGGACGACGCGACAGCATATATAACAAACGCTACGAACGGAGTCAATATTCGTAGTTTTTTTGAAACATCTCGCATATTGTGGAAGCAAGAAAACGCTCTGGCGTTCAGACTAAACCTCACTAATTCTAGGCGGCTATACAACTGCCCCACAGATATAGACGAGCACTGCAATAATTTCAGAGACGCGTGTCTCGAAGCTGCAACGGCGGCCGAAATGGTGAAATATAAGAAAGTAAACGTAGACACAAATTTTCCGAAAAAAGAAAGGCCGTGGTTCAACGCCGAGTGCAAGCAAACCAAGTTAGAGATGAGAAAAGCATATAGGCATTAAACGTCGGATAGAGCCACTGAGGCAAAACACAAGGTATATGTAGAAGCAAGAAAAAAATACAGAACCACGTTGAAACATACCAAGAGACTGAACGATCAAAAATCGTTGGACTGTCTCGCACAGCCTCGATTTAGTAAAGACTTTTGGAGTACAATCAAAACGTATTTCGATAGACCAACTCCCGTAAACCTGGTTAGCCTCGACCAATGGACGCAATTCTATAACAACATATATCCACCGCGCCAAATAAGCGATCAAAGATTTCCACTAGACCTCGAACCACGAATGGATAGGCCGTTTACACTCGAGGAACTAGAAAAACGCATTCAGAAATGTAAGAATAATAAAGCGCCTGGACTCGATGGAATAACCAACGAAATTATAAAAAATCTCCCCCCCGGAATGGACGCATTACCTACTGAACTTACTGAACACCGTGCTCTTAGAGGAAAAAATACCTAAAGCATGGACAGTTGCCGCACTGCGAATGCTACACAAGACAGGGGACAGAACTGACCCGTATAATTATAGAGGTATCGCGTTACTTAGTGTGGTAGGAAAATTATTCACGGCTCTGATAGCGGGCAGGCTTACTGCGTGGGCAGAGGATAATGCGATCATTCCGGAGGAGCAGGCAGGTTTTAGAGCCGAGCGGAGTTGCCAGGATCATATCTTTACGCTCTCTTCAATTATTAATATTAACCTTAAGTCGAAAAGGAAAAGTCTCCTGGCGATATTCGTCGACTTTAAAAGAGCATTCGATTCGATCGACCATTCAAAACTATGGAGAAAGTTACAAGAACTAGGAGTCAGCGGAAAAATGCTAAGAATACTTAAAAGCCTTTACGAAAATACACAGTTTATTATTAAAAACGGCCCGAACCAGACCGATCCAATAGATGCTACGCAGAGTGTCATGCAGGGGGATAGTCTAAGCCCGCTGCTGTTCTCTTTATTCCTATCTGACATAGTAAAATTTTTTAAAGAAAAAGGCAACCAAGGCCTACCGTTAACGTCAAAAGCTGAGATTTTGATGTTATTGTTCGCAGATGACATTGTCTTGCTATGCCAGTCATGGCACGATGCGCGCAAAAAATTGGACGCTTTGAAGGAATACTGCAATGCTAACGGGCTCGAGCTGAACCCCTCAAAAACCAAAGTACTTCCATTTCAAAAATCTGGCAGAGTAAAAGTGCTCTCTCCGTTGCTCTGGAGCGAAGAGGCTCTCGAGATCGTCAACTCGTACACGTACTTAGGAGTATTATTCTCATCATCGGGGAAATTCAAACGAGCTTCAGAAGCTTTTACTGAAAAAGGCCTCATGGCAACAGCAAAAACAAGAGAGGTGCTAAACAGAAGCAAACAGACTCGATTGAGGCAAGGATGGCACTGTTGAACAGTGCTGTCAAATCCACCGTATTATATTGCTCGGAAATATGGGCGCTTCGTTACCACGAGAAACTGGAGAGAGTGCAAACCTCGTTTATAAAATCGTTATACCATCTAGCAAAAAATACTCCAAACCATTATATATGGCAAGAGTTTGGACTACTACAGTTAAGTTAAGATGTCTTCGAAAGAGCTCTGACTTGGTGGTTCAAACTACTTGATATGGAAGACGACAGGTTGCCAAAGCAATGTTTTGTTAAGCTCTATGAATTAGACAAAGTAAACCCGCTCGAATGCGACCGAAACTGGGTAACTCAGATGCGTCTTCGACTAGTTAAAATTGGCGAAGCCCCGCTATGGGACGAGCTGTTTAATGGCCGAAGACGATCTGGTGGGATCAAAAATAATCTAATAGCCAAATTTAGCAATCACTGCCTATGTGAAAATATTGAAAGGGTATTAAACTCGACGTATAACCCTCTCTTTCGAAAAATTAGTAGCTTAGATAGTCGCGAAGAATACTTGAAATGGAGAATGCCCATAGCTAAAGCAAGAATCATTGCGCAACTGCGGCTAAGCAATAAAGATCGATACAAATTCACACACAAAGGAAGTACATATATTTTAGACCCTAAGGAAATGTGTTCCCTGTGCAATTTGCACCAAGAAGAAGACCTCGAACACTTTATGATACATTGCCCCTGTTTGAGTTTTGCCGTTGAGAAAATAGCGAAGCGGGTAGGGGAAAAAATAAAGATGGTAGACGAAATATAACAATGAAAATAAGTAATTTATATTTTCACTCGTAACAACATACACAGATGCACAGAACGCTGTGCAATGAACCGAACTGAATGCAGAAATGCCGAAATAATTTCCGAGTTGAGCCGTCACAATTGTATAAATCCGCGAGACAACCGGGTGAGCTGTACCGTGTGCGACTCGACGCGTCGCACACCTGTTGAGAACGCGAGCGTCGCCGGCGAAAATCGCTTCGTACTTTCCCGGACGAAACACTTCGCGTTGCGCTCCGAGTGAGCTGAACGATAGCTCAGCCGGATGCTGAGATCGTCCCCGTGATGATGCACCGAATTTATGAGCAGACCCGTGAGCTTAAATGAGCAGAAACCGATAAAAGTAATGAGCGTCTTGAAAGCACGTGGAAACTAGTTCGCGGCCATTGGCAAAATGATTCGAGAAGACGCCGGTTGCGCACGGCACGACGGCATCTTCCCTTGCCGCGCGTGCGCGAGCGACGCGCGTGAGCTCGAGCGAGAGCGCCCGGGAGGTGCTGCCACCCGGCAGCTGCCCGGCCGTCTCGCGCGACTCAGGCGAGACGTCGGATTCTCGAACATTCCGCCCGCCATCAGCGACGGCGTTGATGATGTTAGTCGTTGTCTGTCTCCGATGAATCCGACGATGGTGATGTGGGTAGAAGAGCGAGCTTGGCAATGGGCCTGGTGAGTGTGGTGACGGCCGTCTTCAGCGTCGCCACGCTGGCGAGTCCATCCCTCCCCGGGTGAAGTTGAAGAATCCTGGCGAGCGGCCATTTGCATGGTGGAAACCGCTCGTCTGTGATGAGCACCAGCGAACCAACCTTGAGCTGATTCGACGGATGGTGCCACTTGGAGATGGACTGCTGTCGCTGCAGATAATGAGCCGACCACTGCGACCAAAATGCCTGCACACGTTGTTGGATGAGTTGCCAATGAGCCAGCTGCGAAGTTCCGAGAACCGGTAGCGTTGGTTCAGGTAAGGTGGTGAGAGCTCGGCTGATGAGGAAGTGACCCGGAGTGAGCGCCGAAACGTCCTGCGGGTCGTCGGTAAGCGGCTCCAGAGGCCGAGAGTTCAGGATGGCCTCGATTTGAGCGAGCAGGGTGGTGAGCTCTGTCGCTCACCGTGCGACGCAGGTGGAATTTGGTCGATTTCACGACCGCTTCCCATTTTCCGCCCATGTGCGGAGCCGCTGGCGGGTTGAA
Source organism: Exephanes ischioxanthus (assembly GCA_958510785.1). Classification (NCBI taxonomy): domain Eukaryota; kingdom Metazoa; phylum Arthropoda; class Insecta; order Hymenoptera; family Ichneumonidae; genus Exephanes; species Exephanes ischioxanthus. The sequence continues at coordinate 11,449,207 of OY294019.1, read as the reverse complement.
ACGCCATTGAGCCCGGTCTGATGAGAGCATCGCGGCGATTTCCCGGTGCTCGTGCGTGGTCTGGTCGAACAACCGTCGGAGAGCGGCATCCGCTCCGACGAAGTACCGCAGTCCGAGTACAGAGACGATGGAATTCCCCGTCGAGCCGAGAATCGTCGATACGCCGCGATGAACCCCGTCGTCGCATAATCGCTGACGACCTCCAGATGAACAGCCGAGGTTGAGAAGCACACAAACACGCAGATCCAGCCCTTGTAGGTTTTGGATCCTCGTCCCTTCAGGGTTTTGAGCGTGAGCGGTCCTGCGTAGTCCACGCCAGTGTGGCTAAATGCAGGTGAGGGTGACGACCGAGAGAGAGGTAGTTGGCCCATCAGTTGATAGGCACGGATCCCCCTCTGCCGGGCGCACACCACACACCGCAGAACGTGAGACTTCACAGGGGCTCTTCCTCCGATGATCCAATACGCCTGGCGCAGGTGTGCCAGGGTGAGTTGCGTGCCTCCGTGTAACGTGCGCCGGTGAGCGTCGCCGATGAGCAGTTCCGTGAGTCGAGCGTGACGAGGCAGGATAGCAGGATGCTTCCCTTCCTCCGTGAGCGTTGACTGGTTGAGCCGCCCTCCAACTCGGATGATCTCATGCCCGTCGACATAAGCAGTCAGCCGAGTGAAGGGGTGATGACGAGACAGCGTAGAGCCCGAGAGCATGGTACGCAGCTTCGATGAGAAGTACGCCGCCTGAGTTGCCTTTACCCAGAATCGCTTCGCCTCTTCCATGGCGTCCGATGAGATGACCGCGATCGGCGGGTCGGTGAGCCTTTTCCTTAATTTGAGAGCGATTCTGAAACAAACAGACGTGAGACGAAATAATTTAACCAGGGTCGACACCTGGTAGATCAGATCCCAGTGATAGTCGACGCGTGGAGCCGCGACGACAAGTGAGATTCCCGGACGTGCCTCTTGTGCACAGAGACCATCCGAGACCGATGTTATTGGTTGAGCCGGCCACGAGTTCTCGCCTTGGGTGAGCCAAGACGGTCCATTCCACCAGAGCGGGTGACTTCCGAGCTGAGCAGTGGTGACTCCTCGGGAAGCACAGTCAGCCGGGTTACTTATTCCCGGGACATGCCGCCAGTGGGCGTCTGCTGTTAGCTCCTGAATTTGTGCGACTCTGTTTCGCACGTAGTCCTTCCACCTGGAGGAATGTGAGCGAATCCACATAAGCGTTACCGATGAGTCCGTCCACAGATGAGTTGACTGAATGTCCAGGTGCAGTGTGGCCTGAACGTACTTGACGAGTTTCGCCAAGAGCAGCGCTGCAGTGAGTTCCAACCGGGGAATGGTGAGCCGCTTGAGCGGTGCTACCTTGGTTTTGGAGCACACTAATGCCGACTGAGCGGCTGTGGACGGTGAGCTGACTACGATGTAGACTACCGCTGACATCGCCAGTTGAGATGCATCCGAGAAGCCGTGTATTTCCACTGCTGTGTCGGCCCGTGTATTGAGCCATCTGGGTAGAGAAAGCCTGGCCAGGCGAGTGAGATCTTCTCGGAGGTTGAGCCATTTAGCTGAGAGCGAAACCGTCAAGGCGTCGTCCCAGCCGACCTTGTGCAGCCAGAGCTCCTGCAGGAGCATCTTGGCTCGGATTGTTACCGGTGAGATGAAGCCAAGTGGGTCGAAAATCTGAGCGACTTCCGACAGCACAATCCGTTTCGTGAGCTTTTCCGGTACTGGTGAGAATTCCGATGAGAACACGAACTTGTCGTCGTGTGGGAGCCACCTAATTCCGAAAATCTTGGTAGCGCAATCGTCCAGTGAGAGATGATCCTTGGTGTTCGCCGATGAGACTGACGTGAGCAGATCTTGATGTGTAGAGTGCCATTTGGCCAGCGGAAAACCGCCCGCCTGGCATAACCCCTTCAGCTGGTGAGCGACCGTGATGAGCTGTTCCACTGTGTCCGCACCTCCGAATATGTCATCGACATATCTTCCTAGCCGCAGCGCTGGCAGTGCCAACGGAAACCGATGGCCTTCGTCCTCTGCCAACTGCAGCAGAGCACGAACGGCAAGGAATGGCGCTGCCTTCGTTCCGTAGGTAACGGTGGTGAGTTGGAACGGCACCGGGTTAGACTGGCTGTCGGTCCACAATATTCGTTGCAGATTCCAGTCGTCCGGATGTACGTTGATCTGCCGGAACATCTTCGTGATGTCAGTTGCGAAGAGACAGCGATGAAGTCGAATCCAAATGAGTACGTCCGGGATGTCGAGCTGTAGTTTTGCACCCGTGTGCGAAATGTCGTTGAATGACAGGCCTGAGGTGGTCGCGACAGAGCCGTTAAACACCACCCTCAGCTTCGTTGTTTCCCTGTCCGGCCTGAGAACTCCATGGTGCGGCAGGTAATAGTGCACCTCACCGGCAGAAGCGACGGCCGGTGCCTTCGCCATATGACCGAGCTCCTCGTATTCGGCCATGAACCGGTGATAGAGTGTCCGGAGGCTGTCATCCCGGGTGAGCCGCCTGAGCATCTGCTGCAGGCACCGATGAGCTGTACGATACGAGTTCCCCAACAGCGTGACCGCTGATTTGAGAGGAATCCGCACGACGTATTTCCCTGTTGAGTCCCTGGTGTGAGTTGACCGAAAGTGAGCCTCGCACTCCTCTTCCTCGGGGGTGAGCTGACCCGGTGTGTCCGACGGAGGTTCTTCCTGAGTCCAGAACTTCGTGAGAAGCTCCTGGAGAATAGCGTCTTCCGGCCGTGCCGTAGCCGTGCGTGCTGTACACGCGACTGCGTGAGCAGCTTGCACCGGCCCGAGCACCAGCCAGCCAAAGATGGAGAGTTGAGCCATTGGCTCCGTCGGGGCCCCTCGGATGATGTTGGGTTTGATGATCTGGCTGTAGTGATCTGCGCCGATGATGAGGTCTACAGGCCGTGGCGTGAGAAAGTCCGGATCGGCAAGCCGAAGCTTAGCCAGATGAGGCCACGCCTGCGTTGGAGCCTCGAACGATGGAAGTATCGAGGTGACCGTCCTCAAGATGTGAGCTGTCACTGCAACTGAGCGCGAGGAATGAGTAGACCGTAATTCAAGTTGAGCTGTACCTTTAGTTTGAGTAGACCGTGATCCGCCGATGCCGTAGATCGGAATCGACGAACGTCGACGCGGTAGACCGAGTAGCCCGATGAGTTGTTCCGACGCGAATGTGAGTTCCGACCCTGGGTCTACCAGAAGCCGAACCTCGTGAGTGGTCACCGCATTGTCCGTGTGAGCGAGTGCTGTGGCGAGCAGCGACGAACAAGTTGAGCTGGACCCTGATGAGCGACCGATTGCACCGAAGCTTCAAGCGTTGCCAGATGAGCTGGCCGGTTGAGTCTCTGCGCCGTCCGCAGGCGCCGTAGCACGGTTCGAAGCTCCGTGCAGCATCGTGTGGTGCTTCGATGAGCACTCCTTGCAAGTTCCTTTCGAGCGACACATGTTCGCGTTGTGTCTTCCCAGGCAGTTAAAACACAACCGCTTGTCGACCACAACCTGACGGCGAGCACGTGCGTTCAACTCCCGGAACTTCGGGCACGCCACGATGAAGTGCTTCCCCTTGCACAAATCGCAGGGATAGGCGTTGGGGTTCTCCACGGGTTTCGCCTGAGCACCCTTCTGTTGAGCCGATGCCTGATGAGCTGTCTTCTTCGACGCTCCCTTGCTCTTCGCGGCCTGTGCCGTCGCCGCATCCTCCTCCACCTGCTCCTGAGCCCGTGCGCGGTTCAGCAGGAATGCCATCATCCGATCATAGGAGGGATACTCCATGGCCGAGCTGATGGTGTTCTCCCACACCTCCTTCGTAGCGCGATCCAGCAGGTGAGAGGCGTGGAACACCAGCAGGTATTCCCACAGCTGTGGGCCTACCCCGAGCGCTCGCAGCCCTTGTTGAGCCTTCGTGATGGTCGCATGAATTTTGAGCAGACCGGCGGCGCACTTCGACGTTAGCGGAGTGAGTGCAAATATCGTGCTGAGATGGGCTTGCACGTGCACCCGTTTGTTGTCGTACCGATCCTTCAAGATGTTCCATCCGATGGCGTACGACTCCTCCTCCATCGGCAGGTCAGCGATGAGATCCGCAGCTTCGTCCTTGGCGCTCAACCGGAGGTAATGAAACCTTTCCAGGTCGGTGAGCGTTTCCTCCTTGTCGATGATGCTCCCAAACAGGTTGGCGAACCCCGGCCACTCCTTGTAACTTCCTTTAAACTCTGGAAGTTTGAGCTCCGGTAAATGTGAGCGGTCCGCGTGGCACGACATATACAGATAGTAACAACATACACAGATGCACAGAACGCTGTGCAATGAACCGAACTGAATGCAGAAATGCCGAAATAATTCCCGAGTTGAGCCGTCACAATTGTATAAATCCGCGAGACAACCGGGTGAGCTGTACCGTGTGCGACTCGACGCGTCGCACACCTGTTGAGAACGCGAGCGTCGCCGGCGAAAATCGCTTCGTACTTTCCCGGACGAAACACTTCGCGTTGCGCTCCGAGTGAGCTGAACGATAGCTCAGCCGGATGCTGAGATCGTCCCCGTGATGATGCACCGAATTTATGAGCAGACCCGTGAGCTTAAATGAGCAGAAACCGATAAAAGTAATGAGCGTCTTGAAAGCACGTGGAAACTAGTTCGCGGCCATTGGCAAGATGATTCGAGAAGACGCCGGTTGCGCACGGCACGACGGCATCTTCCCTTGCCGCGCGTGCGCGAGCGACGCGCGTGAGCTCGAGCGAGAGCGCCCGGGAGGTGCTGCCACCCGGCAGCTGCCCGGCCGTCTCGCGCGACTCAGGCGAGACGTCGGATTCTCGAACAGCCCCATATACAAACCCTACAGAGAGCACTATATACATAAATACTTGAGTGTCAGCGAGGACGGTAACTATTGTAAAAAAAAAATTGGCACGCCAAGTTGTTTTGTCGCGTAGCGTCGGAGAGAATAGAGGGAAGCGAGAGACCCTCCTTATTGTTTTTTCATTTATAAAAACAAATTTTAGTTTATAATTTCTTTTATCATTTTAGTCTTTTTCTTTCTTTTTTAAAAATTTTCATTTTTGTAATTTCTCTACGACCAATACATATGCAACGCTTTTTTTACTATAAATATATTCGTCTTAATCATTTTACCCACTTCCAGAACTAACTTCCATCTTCTACCAATAAAACCAATCCAAATAACATGTCTAACCCACTAACCACCACTAATCAGAACTTAGAATGTTACAGGCCTTACAACCATCAAAATTCGAAATTTATAACAAAAACACCAGGAAATAGGAAAACGGAATATTTACAACCAGGAAGGAAGAACCGAAAACGTACAAGTTTACAAAAATGGAATAAATATTTTGGAAAAACAAACATGGAACTTCACCAACCGAACCAAACAGGACAACATTTAAATTTTTTCTTAACTATTTTTTTTTAACACCAAATTTAAACCCATCCAATTTAACCAAACCATTCCCACTAACACGAACAACTAAAAGTTTACTTAGTTACAGATATCAACAACCACCAACTATTTAAAAACAACAGGAGTGTACCGTAAATCAACAAACATGGAAACCAAGGGATTCCAACTATCCAAACCAACATAGACAACAACCAGGAGCTCTACATCTTCAACAATCAACAATCAACCAATAACTATAACAAAACACACATTTGACAAACATTACACAACTTACACAAAATGAAAATATATTGGAAAAATCAAATAACCTTTTTTTCCATTATATCGAGTCACACTTAACAAATTTTGCCAAATGTAAAATCCGTAATATCCGATGCGGGGGCATCGTTTCCTCCCAGAGGGGGAGGAAACGATGTAACGGCCACAGCCTAACAATTTTATTCTTTTGACTTCGAATATTTATTCGAGCGTATCGATGCGGAGTTTCCGTTCGATACGCTCTTCAAAGAAGCCGTTAAGGCTATCGCGCATCCGGACCGCCGCGAGCGGCCACTTATCAGATAGACTAACCATCCTTCGACTCTCTATTCCTTTGTAACAGCGAGCGCGAAGCCCTCAGCTTCACGCCCGCTTCACGTCAGTTCAGCTCCGACCGACATCGCGAACAGTACTCTCCGAATTATACCTATTACACTCTCCGACTAATAAAACCATCATACTTTAATACTTCATTCGAGACTTCACTCATTACGCAGTGCCTGACCATCGACCATCCGTCACACAATTCGATCAACAACCAGGAGCCTTACTTCTTCAACAATCAACAAATAATCATAAAAACACATATTTAAAAAACATTACACAACTTACACAAAAATGAAAATATTTTAGAAAAACAAGGAAAAACCAAATAAGCTTTTTATATTATATCGAGTTACACTTAACAAAATTCTGTCAAAAATCTGTAATATCCGATGCGGGGGCATCGTTTCCTCCCAGAGGAGGAGTGTAACGGTTGCAGCCTAACTATTTAACCTTTTAAATTTAATATTTATGCGAGAGTATCGATACGGAGCATTTCCGTTCGATGCGCTCTTCAAAGAAGCCCTTAAGGCTATCGCGCATCCGGACAGCCGTGAGCGACCACTTATCTAGCTTAGTCTAAACATCCGCGACTCTTTATTCCTTTGTAACACCGAGCGCGAAGCCCTCAGCTTCACGCCCGCTTCAATCAGTTCAGCTCCGACGACCGACCAGTGCGGTACACCTCCAAATTATTACACTCTCCAAATCTCCGATTAATAAAACCATCATACTTTTATACTTCATCCGACTCGATTCATCCACTCTGCCTGACCAATCGACCATCCGTCACAGTACCAAAAATCATTAATTGCTTCACCGCTTCAATGACAAACGTTTTCATGTGCTTGTCGATCGCAGATATTAATCTTCTTCGAGCTGTTATATCGAAACCTTTTGCAGTATAAATATCGCTCGGCAGGCCAATGATTTTTGGTTAAATTATATTACTGCGTTGCTAAAAAAATATTGAGACAGGAATAAAGACACTTCAAAAGGTCTCGTAGTCAACATTTATAGAAACAAGTTTGTGCTACAGAGTTGCTGTAATAAATAGAACGACAAGTTCTTCCCTCGGTTCAAATCTGATAATGAGGAGTATATTGGCAAAGTTTGCACGCAATGTTCTTAGTCAAACCGTGACGATTATAACTTTACTCACAGTACTTGCACCGCCCAGCTTGATAAGCATATTGTACCCCGGCTGGCTTAGTAGGATATTATTTCGGGACACCGGTTGCGAGATAGTAAAGGTACGCAACGGCACGCGACGAGCGTACATCGAGCGTCGAGCGCGTCACCGGACACCGTTGACGCAGCACTTAGGCCACTGCGTGTGGCTCGGTAACTGGGGCATCGGCTCGGGTACCGAGGCAATTATTGCGAAATGTAAAATATGCTCCAAATCTCGCCCGCAGAAAAGCGAGGATTTGGAAAGATATTTGTTTATAAGATTAAAGTAAACCATAAACTTGCTCTAGATATTAAGCTGACATACGTGCTCTCGATGAGTACATAGAGGATCGAGAGCAGGTACTCGGCAGTCTGATCGGAACTCAGGATACGGTACTCAAGATTACAATACATTAAATTACCTAACCGAGGTAATTGTGATTAGCGAGTGGCACGCTACGGGGTGTACCGAGATTGGTAAATATACAACATCATAATAAAAACCTTTTTAATACATTGTGCATCCATTCTCTTGGGTTCTAACCCTTTACTGGATATATCCCGAACATTCGAGCTCACGGCTCAAGCGCAGAATCCGGATTAGCTAACCGGGTTTCTGCGGCACAACATTTGGTGGCAGTGGTGGGATATCCAGAGAGAATTAAAAAAGGAAGAAAGTAAAATAATTACCAAATCGTACGGCGACCTGTGTACCTCCATTGAGGGTGAAGAAAGTGCCGCGAACCAGGGTCGACAAGTGTTCGGCGGAAGTAATCAACCGTAGCCTTCGTGGATCGCTGCAGGATCCTCGAAGGGCGTCCTCATTGAGGGGGACGTAAACCGTTGCGAAGCCCGGGACCAAGAGGGTCACGTAAGAGTTGAAGGGCATCCTGTGGTGAGAGGGGGTGGAAACACTGGAGGTGGCCCCATCACTGAGTGTAGATTGAAAGCGCGCATAGACGCAGAAGATTTTTGCCAAGACCGGTAGGACGCTACCGGTGGGCAATGGAAGAGTAACTCAAGGTTAAGCAGCTAAGCAGATAGAGGACGGAGAAGAGTTTGATACTTCAGGAGTTGAACGGAAAAACTAGAATGAGTGAGCACGACTTACCGCAGAGACCACCAGGGTCAGGGCAGCGCAGGGGAACTCCAAGCACGGGGGAGGAAGCATTGGGCGTCGTCGCGGGCGTCCAAAGCGCCTTGGCCGACATCAGGAGCCGGGCACGGGAGGTGCTGGGGGAACAGTCGGTCGAGGGTAACGAGGAAGGGCGGGGAAATTTGCCAAACCCTCTGTACGGGGTAAACATCCAGAGGGGAACCGGCTGGGAGAACATCGACCTGCAGATGTTCGAGCGCCGGCCGGATGAGGTCACGCCGGCCATGGTGTCTCAGGAAATCTCCCGAATGGCGCGCTCATTACGAGGCCAAGTTGGGCACAGGGCACTCGGCGGGAACCGCGAACCGCGAACACGGTCCGCCGAGGGGAGGCAATAGTCTCCCGCTCAAACCTGCCCTGAGGGCTACCCGGAGAACCCTATTCACTAATCATGAGGACCCGCACGAGGACAACAGGGATTCCCGAGGAAGAGATGAAAGCCGGTCAGGCCTAGAGGATGAGACGGTACATACCATCGCGCAAATGCAGGGGAGAATAAACGAACTCGAGGTGCAGCTGGAGGAAGCCCGCAACCGGTCCCAGGCGGCGCCACCGATGGATGCTGATTTCATGGTCGAACGTCTCCTGGCTTTGGAGGAAACCATGAGGGACCACATCCTGGAGTTCCGCGGGGCACAACGGGGAGGGGTAACCCCACCGCGGCGGCCGTCACCATCGCGGCGACAAACCCGGGTATCGACCCAGATTAGGGTGGAACCGGTGTATCTGGATATACCCGCTGCCCTGCGAAATATTAAAACCTTCGACGGGAACGATCCCACGAAGCTCGACGGTTTTATTTTATCATGCGAAGCGGTATGGGGATTGGTTCTTCCCGAGCAGCGGTCTACTCGACTTACGCTCATCCAGAGCAGCAAACTGGAGGATCGAGCAACGCGGGAAATGAGGCACAAAACTATTGTAACCCTGCGGGATTTACGGACGGAATTAGAGGCACTTTACGGCAAATGAGAGTCCCTCGCCTCTCTGCAATACCAGTTCAGCATGCTGAAACAGGGACCGACAGAGAACGTCTCAACCTACGCCACCCGGGTCGAAAACCTGACGGTGGAATTAATCGAGAAGTTGTGTGAGGGAGTCGATGCAGCAGGGGCTCGCTACATCGGGAATGCCTTTCGGAAAACCGCGCAGATGAATTTCCAAGTCGGCCTGAATAAGGAATTACAGACCCTAGTGCGATCACGTAACTATCCGAGCCTGCACGACGCTATCGTAGGGGCTATAGAGGTCGAGAAAATGACGAAAGGGCACCCAGGCAGTCAGGACTCGGCAAGATCCAGTCTGGGGGGTGGAAACCCGCGGCGATCACACGGCGCGGTCAAGGAGGAAGCACGCACCTGCTATACATGTGGACAACCCGGCCACGTGGCCAAGGACTGTCGGCAGGGAGCCCGAGTTGGTCTCCCCGTACCTGTCCCGAGGGACGTACATGCGGCGAGCATCACATGCAATTACTGTAGAAAAACTGGGCATCTCTGGAAAGATTGCCGGGCACGTAAGCGGGCCGACAACAGGCAGACCAAAGAGAACGACGAAAATGGGAGACGGCAAAACGGGCATCGGGAAGAGGAAGCCGCCCTGCATCCGGGGCAGGAAGGAACTGTGGGGCCGTTTCGGGCAAACATCTTCCCGGCGGTAACAACCGAAACCGCGTCGGAACTCGAGATGCCGACCGCCGGTCTGCTGATGGTGGCTTCACTTCCTGAGAGGGGACGGGTGGAACAGGTCGACCCCCTTAAGGAGGCAGAGGTGGACATCCTCGGGGGAAATTTTTCCCTATAAGTAGGAAAAAAGCACCCTATTTAATAAACGGCGCGAATCCAGCCACGGGAGGAAGATAAAAAAAAAAGAAGATGGGAAAAATAATTCTTGTGAAAAGCAAGAGTGAGTAAGGGAAAAGAATAATAAAGAAAGGAGATGAACGGAGGTAAAGAAAAAAAAACGGGGAAAAAACTCGAAGAGAAGGAAACGCGGATACGTCACATGTCAGGAGTGCGGTAGGTCAGGGACGGCTACGCTACGAGATACTACGGCCAGGGCAATGGCTCGGGGCCGCCGGGCGGCGTGCACCACTCACAGAAGTCGACGCAGCAGAAATCCGATTCCGCGGAGTTGGAGTTTCGCTGCGGGATATCGCTTCACCCAAATGAAAATGAAATATAAACATAGAAAATAATTCTGATATAAAGGAAGAATTTAACAGATATGTCGCATCCAACAGTTTTGACGACAAGTTTAAAGAAATCACCACTTGACTGCAGATGATAATTATTCCGCTGAAGATGTACCGAAAACTTACACCACGGCAGAATCAATTTTAGGAGAATCAACGACTGCCAGAACTGAGACGCATAAACTCGAGGAAAATCATAATGGCAAATCTCGTAATCCCGGAAAACAATTACATCAGTTAATCACCACTCCAGGCAAATATGACAACCAGAGCCAAGGTCGAGAGGACGCCCATGGGGAAAATAAGGGACAGAGGAAGCGGGAAAACCAAAGTTATTAGTAACAAACTGTTCTTGTTACATATTATATATATATTTATTATCGAGTTACATATCGAGTCCATTTATTAACAAGATACATAATATCGCTGAAGCACTGCTGCTGGTTAGTACAGCTCGGCAGTCCCAGCGCATCTCGCCGGTCTGCGCACGCCGTAACCGGGAGGCCTCGTCCTCGGGGTTTCCAGGGCCATCGGAATCCTCGGAATCGGAAGCACCCGCCGGACGAACAATCGTGCCGGAAGCCAGCCAGGCCCCGGAGGAAAGTCGATGACCGGAGACAATCTGGTAGTCCCCAGGAAGCCGTCCATGCATCGCCCGGAAGTTTATCTCCGCAGGCGTAAGGACACGGATCCGGGGGATTAGTGCCGATGGCCGAGGGCAGGGCCCTGTCAAGACTGGATGCGCCACGTCTGTTGAAACTGGCAGGAAGCTCGTCGAGAAGGTTGGGGGTTCGACGGCCTGGACCTCGTCCTCGGCGGAGACTGGACTAGACCCCGGACTATACGAGGGCCTCGTGGACACCGATGAAGCAGAACGCCTCCTCTAGAAAAGAGAGAAATGGGGTGCCATGAGCCTCGGAGGGAGGAGAAAAAAAACTAAGCGCCAATTTTTTTGATCAACCACGGATGACAGGCTTACCTTGAGCGGTGGACTCTTCATGGTGGGCTGAGCGGCGATTCCTTAAAACTCGAATGGTCAAGAGCAACGAAGGTGAAACTGCGAACGGGCGAAAACGAAGTACGGGGGGACCGAGGACTGGGCCGCCTGATATAGGCGTAAAATGTAAACGCAGCAACCCATAGACCAACGACCCCCGTCCGTCAGTAGAATTCAACCCGGACATCGGCAACATGCAGCGGCGATGGCCAGCCTTTTCCGTGTTTCGCAACGGTTCCGCAGGGTCCCCTGTACTCACTTCCTTCGTTTGCGCAAAAGCGGGTAATTCCAAAAGGATAGATTGTAAAAATTAACCGGAAAAGGAGCCCAGAAGTTGTGAATAATTACATGTAATACCAAGCACGAAGAATTGTAAAAATAAAGCTCGCCGGAGACGAGCGAAAAGAAATCAAATTTCTTTTCTGTTTAGGGGGGAGGAATGTTGTACCCCGGCTGGCTTAGTAGGATATTATTTCGGGACACCGGTTGCGAGATAGTAAAGGTACGCAACGGCACGCGACGAGCGTACATCGAGCGTCGAGCGCGTCACCGGACACCGCTGACGCAGCACTTAGGCCACTGCGTGTGGCTCGGTAACTGGGGCATCGGCTCGGGTACCGAGGCAATTATTGCAAAATGTAAAATATGCTCCAAATCTCGCCCGCAGAAAAGCGAGGATTTCGAAAGATATCTGTTTATAAGATTAAAGTAAACCATAAACTTGCGCGAGATATTAAGCTGACATACGTGCTCTCGATGAGTATATAGAGGATCGAGAGCAGGTACTCGGCAGTCTGATCAGAACTCAGGATACGGAACGCTTGATTACGATACATTAAATTACCTAACCGAGGTAATTGTGATTAGCGAGTGGCACGCTACGGGGTGTACCGAGATTGGTAAATATACAACATCATAATAAAGACCTTTTTAATACATTGTGCATCCATTCTCTTGGGTTCTAACCCTTTACTGGATATATCCCGAACATTCGAGCTCACGGCTCAAGCGCAGAATCCGGATTAGCTAACCGGGTTTCTGCGGCACAACAAGCATTTTATTTTGAAATTTCACAGATATTACCAGATTTGACACGATGCAAAGAAATGATTCGCAAACAAACTTATTTTCAACACTCACCAAACTCGCACATCATTTTTATTATGCGATTTGATGATATCTCGCGCTGAAAAGTATGGCTGGTGAGGAAAATATGTTTAGTACTAAACATAAAATATGTTTGTCACTATCAGACAGATGACACGTATTACATATCCACGGGTCGACAGTTTAAACAGTCAAGTAGAATAGGAAAGACATAGCGATGGATGACATCTGGCGGTAGATGGCCCAACGCATGCGCATGCGCGTGCGTGACCGCATCACTTTGGTCTAGCCGCTTTAGCCTCCCCTTGAGCAACTGACTCCCTTGGCCCCTACGCGGCGAGTTAATATTAAGTCGGCGGTTACCTGACTGTTCGTTTCCTGGCGCGGTTCCCTGCAAAGGTAGTTAAGGGTTTAAAGATTTGTTGCTAGCTCCATGCGGGCGTCCCGCGGTTACCTTTGCGTTTGATATGCCGGGAATTTACTGTATCATTGTTATTGGCGTTATGTTGAAGTTTCTTAATGAAATTGGTTAATTTAGAATTTTGATACTCGCCAGATTCACCACTCGTACCCGTCCACACTAGGAATGTGCACGAACGTGTTCGAGCCTGTTCGAGTAATGCGCTGGCGACTCGGTACTCGCTCGAGCTTAATATGGAGCTCACCAAGCTGCTCGAGACGTTCGAGACGTTCGAGACGTTCGAGACGTTCGAGACGTTCGAGACGTTCGAGACGTTCGAGACGTTCGAGACGTTCGAGACGTTCGAGACGTTCGAGACGTTCGAGACGTTCGAGACGTTCGAGACGTTCGAGACGTTCGAGACGTTCGAGACGTTCGAGACGTTCGAGACGTTCGAGACGTTCGAGACGTTCGAGACGTTCGAGACGTTCGAGACGTTCGAGACGTTCGAGACGTTCGAGACGTTCGAGACGTTCGAGACGTTCGAGACGTTCGAGACGTTCGAGACGTTCGAGACGTTCGAGACGTTCGAGACGTTCGAGACGTTCGAGACGTTCGAGACGTTCGAGACGTTCGAGACGTTCGAGACGTTCGAGACGTTCGAGACGTTCGAGACGTTCGAGACGTTCGAGACGTTCGAGACGTTCGAGACGTTCGAGACGTTCGAGACGTTCGAGACGTTCGAGACGTTCGAGACGTTCGAGACGTTCGAGACGTTCGAGACGTTCGAGACGTTCGAGACGTTCGAGACGTTCGAGACGTTCGAGACGTTCGAGACGTTCGAGACGTTCGAGACGTTCGAGACGTTCGAGACGTTCGAGACGTTCGAGACGTTCGAGACGTTCGAGACGTTCGAGACGTTCGAGACGTTCGAGACGTTCGAGACGTTCGAGACGTTCGAGACGTTCGAGACGTTCGAGACGTTCGAGACGTTCGAGACGTTCGAGACGTTCGAGACGTTCGAGACGTTCGAGACGTTCGAGACGTTCGAGACGTTCGAGACGTTCGAGACGTTCGAGACGTTCGAGACGTTCGAGACGTTCGAGACGTTCGAGACGTTCGAGACGTTCGAGACGTTCGAGACGTTCGAGACGTTCGAGACGTTCGAGACGTTCGAGACGTTCGAGACGTTCGAGACGTTCGAGACGTTCGAGACGTTCGAGACGTTCGAGACGTTCGAGACGTTCGAGACGTTCGAGACGTTCGAGACGTTCGAGACGTTCGAGACGTTCGAGACGTTCGAGACGTTCGAGACGTTCGAGACGTTCGAGACGTTCGAGACGTTCGAGACGTTCGAGACGTTCGAGACGTTCGAGACGTTCGAGACGTCGGCCTATTGCACAATAGCTGTGCTATAGGCAAAAATAATTATTTAAATCAAATAAATATTTATTTTCGATATTCGGTTCAAAATTCGAATTGAATATTCGAAAATTTGAATAATACGAATGATTTAAATATTCATGAATAATTCATGAATAATCGGGATACATCGATGGGGCAAAACGGGGTAAAAAATTGGGATACATCGGCGGGGCAAAACGGGGAAAAACCGGGATGCATCGGTGAAGCAAACGAGACAAAAGATCGGCATGGATCGATGGGGTTAAACGGGACAAAAAAATCGGGATGCATCGATGGAGCAAAACACGGTAAAAAAATCGGGTTGTTTCAATAGGGCAAAATGGGGCAAAAAAATCAGCATACATCGTTGGGGCAAAACGGGGTAAAAAAATCGGGATGCATCGGTGGGGCAAAGCGGGGCCATAAATCAGAGCGTATCGATGGGGCACTGGGACGGTGAGACAAAACGGGGAAAAACCGGTTAATATCGATGGGGCAAAACGGGACAAAAAATCGGAATGTATCGATGGGGCAAAACGGGACAAAAATTCGGAATGTATCGATGGGGCCAAAAAAATCGGAACGTATCGATGGGCAAAAAAATCGGGATGCATCGGTTAGGAAAAGAGAGGCAAGAAATGGGAGAATGTATCGATGAGGCAACAAATCAGGATGCATCGGTGGGGCAAAATTATGCAAACAATCGGGATATATCGATGCGGTAAAATAGGGCAAAAAATCGAGTTGTATCGATGTGGAAAACCGGGGCAAAAAATCGGGATGTATCGATGGGGCAGAATGGAGCAATAAATCGGGATGTATCGATGGGGCAAAATGGGCCAAAAAATCGGGATGTATCGATGTGGAAAACCGGGGCAAAAAATCGGGATGTGTCGATGGGGCAGAATGGAGCAATAAATCGGGATGTATCGATGGGGCAAAATGGGCCAAAAAATCGGGATGTATCGATACGGCCAAACGGGGTAAAAAATCGGGATGCATCGGTGGGGTGAAATGGATCTCCTGAAATCGTGGGAGGCAAAACGGGATAGGGGAGAATGGGGCAGCCAGACAGACCTGCCTGTCTGGCTCTCTGGCTCCCCATTATCCCTTACCCCGATTCACCTCCCACGATTTGAAGAGATCACAGTTGGCCCCATCGATACACCCCGATTTTTTGCCCCGCTTTGCTCCACCGATGAATCCCGATTTTATTACCCCGTTTTGCCGTATCGATACATTCCCCGATTTTTTGCCCCGTTTTGCCCCAACGATTTATCCCAATTTTTTGCCCAGTTTTGCTGCATAGATATTTCCCGATTTTTTGCCCCGTTTTGCCCCAACGATTTATCCCAATTTTTTGCCCAGTTTTGCCGCATAGATATATCCCGATTTTTTGCTCCATTTTGCCCCATCGATACATCCCGATTTTTTGTACCGTTTGCTTCATCGATGTATCGATGAAGCAACCGGTGAGACTCCCGAGAGTCTCGGGACTCCCGAGAGTCTCGAACGTCTCGAATGTCTCGAACGTCTCGAACGTCTCGAATGTCTCGAGCGTCTCGAACCTACAAATTTGACTCGCCACCCGTCGCAGCACCGAGTCAGGCTCGAGCATGTTCGATCAGCAGCCTGTCGATTCGAACATCGAGCTGCTCGAGTCTCCCAACGCTCGTGCCTAGTCCCCTACAACGCTCGTACCCTAGTCCACACATCTCTACCATTGTTCCCCCAGGTGGGCTGAGCTGTCCGAGTGTCTCCAACCTCGCCTGTCCCCGCTGGTGTGCACGTCCGTTTCTATTGTCAGGTTTCAATAAATAGTGGTCGGTGGTACTTTGTACCCAGCGCCCGGGCGTGCGCAATTGGATGGCCAGAACATCGCCCATTCACATTCTGCGCTCAATTAGGATTAAACCCCATAATCTCGTCGTGGGTTCGAGCCTCGAGAGTAGAAATTGAGCCACATCGCGTACGTGGACGCCCAATCTAGGTTGGAGGTTAGGGAGTTGGAGCCGGGACGTGAGCGAGCATGAAAAAGTCCTCACAAGGTTTTACCACAATTTATTGTCCACGAACGTCCACGATCTTTTATTTGTTAATTTTCCGATCGCACAATCCAGCTCTAGTTTTACAAATACATAAATTGCAGACAAAAATCATGAATGGCATGGGAAATGAAAGGACAGATCTGTACATTCAAACCTGAACAAAACTATTTATCACTTATTTATCAAAATTATTTTTACGGAACTTCGCATTGAGATATAAAAAAGATAATTTTTTACCGTAAGTGTCCAACTTTTCCTTCACTGATAACTGGCCATCGATCTCTCCACTGATAAGTGACCATCATTCTCTCCACTGTTAAGTAGCCAACTGGTTCTACCCCACTCACTCGTGAATGACCCGATCCGACCATTGTAAAATCGTCAATCAATTAATTAATAAAAATATTTAAAGTGATATACCTAACGGAAAAACGGGTTTTCTGAAGCCTTCCGATAAAACGCGCTTACCGCAAATATAACATATTTATCCGATACCGTGTACACGTTTCGAATTAAATATAATTCCATTCTTTGTAACCTCTCCAATATCGTTTATTTTATTACCGCATTCTTTTTAGTCCCTACTCTTTTCTACCACCGAGAAGGCCTTCAACCTTAAAGGTTTTTCAGCAACGCCTGCGGATCTACATGCACTTTTGCTTCCTCATAGAGGAAGCTTTGTTTTGGTAAAAATAAAATTCAAGATTTTAATGAAAACATGTTCAGAATGTTCCAAAACGTCGAAAAATCACATTTAGAAAAAATGTCCGGATGTGTGTGTGTGTGTGTGTGTGTTTTTTTTTTTTTTTTTTTTTTTTTGTAGGAGGGGTAAAAATGCATTATGCACCATAGGGAAACGGTACCATTTCCCCGTGTGCCGGACTCTCACCGGCTAAAAACCCGCCTCCTCTCATTGACCTTATAGCTCTCCGCGGAACGACCGTTAGGTATTACTTCGCGGCAGAGCGGTCTCAGCCGGAACTCTTCCTCAGTTCAAACGGCTGCACCCTTCCTTTAGTGCTCCTCTCGACGGAGCTCTTTCACAATCTTTGCCGCAAAGGTGCATGTTGCATCCCAACCATGAACCGACGCCAGCATTGCTCTGTTTACCAAATTAGCCGCTGTTATGCTGTAACGCAGTACTTCCTCCACCTCGCCGCGTGGCGCGTTGAAGCGCGGGCAGTGGAAGATCACGTGTTCCGCATCTTCCGATACGTCCTTGCGATTCGGGCAATCCGGGGACTCTTCGTGTTTATATTTGAACAGGTATGCTCGGAAACACCCGTGCCCGGACAGTATCTGCGTCAGGTAGTAGTTGACTTCGCCATGGTTTCTGTTCAGCCATGGTTCAACTTCCGGGATCAGTCGATGAGTCCATCGTCCCTTGGATGATGTGTCCCATTTGATCTGCCACCGTGCCAGGCTATTGTTTCTCACTTGCGTTCGTATCTCTTCCTGTGTCCCTACCGTTGACCTTCTCTGTAGATACATTGACTTTCGCTCTTCAGCCAGGATCTCGATCGGTGTGATTTCCGCAATAACCCCCACCGCATCCTCTGATACCGTACGAAATGCGCTCGTTACTCTCAAGTAACGAGAAATATTCTTTCGATATTTCTCCGATTCCATCGCATCGGCCCAGATGGCTATGCCGTATGTGAGCACCGAGTTGGTCACGGTTGACAGCAGTGTTCTTCTCTTCTGCCTCGGGCCACCGATGTTCGGCATTAGTCTCGACAATATTTTTCCGACTGTAGCAGCCGTGCAGCTTGCATACTCCAAATGCGATTTGAAGTTGAGTCTCGTGTCAATCATCACCCCCAGGTATCTGATGAAAGGCTGCGATGTGATGGTGTGCTCCCCAACAGATAGTGTGATAGTCTCGATCTTCTTCCTACTCGTAACCAGGACCGCTTCTGTCTTATGGTCCGCTAGTTTTAGGCCAACTGAGCTCATCCAGCACTGTATAAGGTGGAAGGTTTCCTCGAAGATACAGTTGATTTCTGTCAAATGCTTCGCTGTGATGACGATTGCGACGTCATCCGCGAAGGCCACCAGTTTTACCCCGTCGTGTGTCCTAAGCTTCAATAATCCGTCATACATGATGTTCCACAGAAGGGGTCCCAGTACAGAGCCTTGGGGTACGCCCCCCGTGACCTTGTATTCCCGGGGACCAACATCCGTGTCGTATTTCAGAGACCGTTTGTTGAGTTAGGCCATTACAATCCTTCTCAAGTACTGTGGAATTCTGAAGTTATTCAGTGCCGTCCAGATACAGTCCCATCTTGCTGAGTTAAATGCGTTTTTGATGTCGAGCGTTGCCACCAGGCAGTACTTCTTAGCACCCCTTTTCCATCTTCTTCCTGAGATCGCCTCTTTGGCTGTGTTCGCGACTAGGCTGACTGCATCGAGCGTTGAACGTGATTTTCTGAACCCGTATTGGTTGTCTGCTAATGAGTCCCCAATAGCTGCTTCTATCCTGTTGTGGATGATCCGTTCCAACATCTTCCCTGCCGTATCGAGCATGCAGAGCGGACGATATGATGATGGTTCGTCCGGAGGCTCTTCCCTTTCGGAAGGAGCACGAGCCTCTGTGTTTTCCATTGGTCGGGAAAGACCCCTTCTCTGAGGCAAGCATCATACATGTTTGTAAACAGCTCGGGCGTCGCTTTGATCGCCATCTTAAGAGCGGCATTAGGGATGCCGTCGAGACCCGATGCCTTGTTCGTCCCCACTTTACTACAGGCTTTCGCCAATTGGTATACGCATTCCGTCTGCTGCGGGAAAAGTGTCGTGACAATCTTCCGTAATAGTCGGGGCATGTGGGCGTTGGCATCGGCGGCTTTTGAAACGTGACATGACCACCTTGTATGGTCTGCCCCAGGGGTCCTCATCCACTTCGCCGAGCAGCTCGTCCCAACACTGTCTTTTGCTGCGGTTGATGGCCTTCTTCAGGTCGCACCGTGCTTTCCTGTGTTTTTTCTCTAGCCGTTGGAATGTTCTTTTCCCCAGGTCGCGCTGGGCTAGCCGTCTTGCCTTGTTGCTTCTAGCTCGGAGCTCCGCTATCGTCTTCTTCCACCAGTAAACCGGAGGGAGTCTGTTGTTCTTCTTCTTTCTGGGCATAGTGATGTCGCAGGCCCTGGTGATCCTTTCCATGACCGCTTTTACCTTCGCCGTTGCATTGCCCTCTGAGATGGTACTATCTCCCATAGCCACGCAAAACTCATCTTCATTGAATGCGCTGGCCTTCCAACCAATAGAGTTTGTTCTCTTCGGTGCTTGCCTTCTCTGCTTTTAGTGGTGCGTCTTCCAAACTATAGCACGATAGTCACTATGAGTGTACATGTCAGACACTTCCCAGCTAGTGTTCCTACCTGCCAGGCAACCACTGACGAAAGTTAGGTCGATTGTGGAGCTGGCCTCTCCCCTGCAAAAGGTCGGAGTGGTACCTTCGTTCAGAAGAACGAGGTCTAATGGTGCCAAGGTCTGCAGTAGCGCCTGCCCTTTTGGATTCGTTCTTGTACATCCCCACTCCACCGCCCAGGCATTAAAGTTGCCTGCGATCACTACGGGGCGCCGTACCTGCGCATCTGCGACAAGTCGATCGAGGAGATCTTGAAACTCGTCGATTGTCAGGCTAGGTGGAGCGTAGCAGCTGTAGAGGTGGGCACTGCATATTTTCACTCGCACAAAGCCGGGTTCCCGTCGTTCTATTGTTTCCTGGAACGGACACCGTCGTTCTATTGTTTCCTGGAACGGACACCTCCTGCACGACCAAATGGCGGCCGTACCCGTCGCGTCCGCTTCCTAAGGATGATTGTCCAAGTTTTTGTATTGCTCTGATATGATCACAGCGTCCGGTTTTTCATCT
This sequence comes from Exephanes ischioxanthus, assembly GCA_958510785.1. NCBI lineage: Eukaryota > Metazoa > Arthropoda > Insecta > Hymenoptera > Ichneumonidae > Exephanes > Exephanes ischioxanthus. The sequence continues at coordinate 11,428,833 of OY294019.1, read as the reverse complement.
CGTACTGTCTGCATGAGCAAATCCTGCGCCGCCTGGCAGTGACTGAGGTTGATCTGTAGTATCCTCATCATTGTTTACGGGTAAGCTCCTGGAGCGCCTGGGTATAGACTGGGCATCTGCTATTACCGGCTATGTGCCTGTAGTTTTTGTTCCCTCTTTCCTCACACAGTACACAGTGAGCCTCTTCTTAACATTCTCCAACTTTGTGTCCCGTCCTTCCGCATTTCATGCAGAGTTTGGATCTGTTGACGTCTTCTTTGCAGTTTCGCGCTAGGTGACGCATTGCCAGCACCTGAAACACTTGATGGGCTTCAGTTGCTCGCGGACACGGCACACTACCCACCCAATTCGTATCTTTCCTGCATGTACTATTTTCTTCGCTAGGTCTGACGTTAGTCTCGCTACCGCCATCTGGGTGCCTCCATAGGCCTTGCGAAGGCTCTTGATCGGAGCATTCAGTGATTCCTCATCTACGCCTAGTTCCGCGAATCTTTCGCAAATCTCCGATTTGGTCGTTATTTCATCAAGATCCCTGATCTCGATGTATGTCTCTTGCACTCTGCTCGTGACCTCCGCGTCCTGGCCGAGTACCTCCACCATCGACGAGCGTATTTCTGCCGTATCTACTGGATTTACCTTATCAAGGATGATCATGATGTCGCCTGCAGATGTTTTCCAAACATTTAGGCTCTTCTTCGCCACTTCCTTGAGTTTGGGGTCCTTTTTCACCTTGCCCAGGACGTCGGCATACGTCAGGTCCCCTTTCGGCTTAATGACGAGGGCATTCGGGAGGGCAGGTTTCGTCCGCCGTTTGCGGGGTTTCCTGCGTACCTCTTCCCATTCCTGGGTGGCGCCCTTATCATCGTCTCTCGGCCTCCCATTCGGCTTCGAAGTTGTTCTCAGCAATGTTTTCTTAAGCTGCTCCGACTCCTGAAGCAGCTTAGACCGCCTTGCCGTCTTTGGTTCCTTCGTCCGCTTGACGTGATTCTCTGGTTCTTCCTTCGGCTCTTTTTTCTTTTTCCTCTTGGCCGACTTGGTCTCTTGCGACGGCGGGGTTCGTTTCTTCCTTTTTCCTCCTTGACCTCGGCTGGTGGTAGGAGTCGTCGTTGCCTCCTGTGCCCGGACTGTCTTCTGGGTCAGGCTTAGGGAGGGGGTAGTCTGCGTGTCTTGCACAGTGGTGACTAGCCAAGTGCCTACCTCCAGCTTGTGCAACCTATTGTAGGTTGTCTTCACGGCGGCAGCCATCGTCTTTGCCTCGTGGTGGATGTTCTTCTGCACGATGATAAAATCAGACAGCTTCCTGATTTGCACTCCCAGCCGTACGAGTGCCTCCGTTTTCTCGTTGGCATCGGCGTTGTGCAGCTGCTGATCAAGCGCTGTTAGTGGACTGTGCGATTGGCCTCCCCCAAAATCCTTGAGGCCGGCGTCGATGACCGGGGCTTGCACCCGATCCGAATCGACGGTGAGATTATTCTCCTCTGTCGGAGAAGTACTCACTTAGGGTATTACATTCATATCGCTCGTTTCCATGTTGATTTTTGGTCAGGGTTTCTTCCCTTATTCCGTTTTTGGTCCGCGGGAGGTATTTCTTTTTATTTCCCTCCTACCCCCTAAATGTAGGGGGCTTACCCTATCCGCCACCTGGGTACGCGCCACGTCGGGGTTACGGACAAACCTCCTCGAGAGGAGAAACCACCAAGTTTCTCCTATGCGTGTGCGTGTGCGTGTGCGTGTGCGTGTGCGTGTGCGTGTGCGTGTGCGTGTGCGTGTGCGTGTGCGTGTGCGTGTGCGTGTGCGTGTGCGTGTGCGTGTGCGTGTGCGTGTGCGTGTGCGTGTGCGTGTGCGTGTGCGTGTGCGTGTGCGTGTGCGTGTGCGTGTGCGTGTGCGTGTGCGTGTGCGTGTGCGTGTGCGTGTGCGTGTGCGTGTGCGTGTGCGTGTGCGTGTGCGTGTGCGTGTGCGTGTGCGTGTGCGTGTGCGTGTGCGTGTGCGTGTGCGTGTGCGTGTGCGTGTGCGTGTGCGTGTGCGTGTGCGTGTGCGTGTGCGTGTGCGTGTGCGTGTGCGTGTGCGTGTGCGTGTGCGTGTGCGTGTGCGTGTGCGTGTGCGTGTGCGTGTGCGTGTGCGTGTGCGTGTGCGTGTGCGTGTGCGTGTGCGTGTGCGTGTGCGTGTGCGTGTGCGTGTGCGTGTGCGTGTGCGTGTGCGTGTGCGTGTGCGTGTGCGTGTGCGTGTGCGTGTGCGTGTGCGTGTGCGTGTGCGTGTGCGTGTGCGTGTGCGTGTGCGTGTGCGTGTGCGTGTGCGTGTGCGTGTGCGTGTGCGTGTGCGTGTGCGTGTGCGTGTGCGTGTGCGTGTGCGTGTGCGTGTGCGTGTGCGTGTGCGTGTGCGTGTGCGTGTGCGTGTGCGTGTGCGTGTGCGTGTGCGTGTGCGTGTGCGTGTGCGTGTGCGTGTGCGTGTGCGTGTGCGTGTGCGTGTGCGTGTGCGTGTGCGTGTGCGTGTGCGTGTGCGTGTGCGTGTGCGTGTGCGTGTGCGTGTGCGTGTGCGTGTGCGTGTGCGTGTGCGTGTGCGTGTGCGTGTGCGTGTGCGTGTGCGTGTGCGTGTGCGTGTGCGTGTGCGTGTGCGTGTGCGTGTGCGTGTGCGTGTGCGTGTGCGTGTGCGTGTGCGTGTGCGTGTGCGTGTGCGTGTGCGTGTGCGTGTGCGTGTGCGTGTGCGTGTGCGTGTGCGTGTGCGTGTGCGTGTGCGTGTGCGTGTGCGTGTGCGTGTGCGTGTGCGTGTGCGTGTGCGTGTGCGTGTGCGTGTGCGTGTGCGTGTGCGTGTGCGTGTGCGTGTGCGTGTGCGTGTGCGTGTGCGTGTGCGTGTGCGTGTGCGTGTGCGTGTGCGTGTGCGTGTGCGTGTGCGTGTGCGTGTGCGTGTGCGTGTGCGTGTGCGTGTGCGTGTGCGTGTGCGTGTGCGTGTGCGTGTGCGTGTGCGTGTGCGTGTGCGTGTGCGTGTGCGTGTGCGTGTGCGTGTGCGTGTGCGTGTGCGTGTGCGTGTGCGTGTGCGTGTGCGTGTGCGTGTGCGTGTGCGTGTGCGTGTGCGTGTGCGTGTGCGTGTGCGTGTGCGTGTGCGTGTGCGTGTGCGTGTGCGTGTGCGTGTGCGTGTGCGTGTGCGTGTGCGTGTGCGTGTGCGTGTGCGTGTGCGTGTGCGTGTGCGTGTGCGTGTGCGTGTGCGTGTGCGTGTGCGTGTGCGTGTGCGTGTGCGTGTGCGTGTGCGTGTGCGTGTGCGTGTGCGTGTGCGTGTGCGTGTGCGTGTGCGTGTGCGTGTGCGTGTGCGTGTGCGTGTGCGTGTGCGTGTGCGTGTGCGTGTGCGTGTGCGTGTGCGTGTGCGTGTGCGTGTGCGTGTGCGTGTGCGTGTGCGTGTGCGTGTGCGTGTGCGTGTGCGTGTGCGTGTGCGTGTGCGTGTGCGTGTGCGTGTGCGTGTGCGTGTGCGTGTGCGTGTGCGTGTGCGTGTGCGTGTGCGTGTGCGTGTGCGTGCGCGTGCGCGTGCGCGTGCGCGTGCGCGTGCGCGTGCGCGTGCGCGTGCGCGTGCGCGTGCGCGTGCGCGTGCGCGTGCGCGTGCGCGTGCGCGTGCGCGTGCGCGTGCGCGTGCGCGTGCGCGTGCGCGTGCGCGTGCGCGTGCGCGTGCGCGTGCGCGTGCGCGTGCGCGTGCGCGTGCGCGTGCGCGTGCGCGTGTGCGTGTGCGTGTGCGTGTGCGTGTGAAATGGACGTGTGAAATGGACGTGCAAAATTCAAACCACAATAACTCGATAACGCCTTGACCGATCATGCTTAAATTTGGCACACAATGTTTTGTCAAAATTTCATCCAAAAATGTTCAGTTGTTTTTTTTGTACGCCATTTTTAATTTCTTCAAAAATGTCTGTACGCGCTCTAGCGCTCGCAATTTTTCAGCTATCGGGCTAAAAACGCGTATACAGGTAAAATATCATCATCCGATTATCCCATTAAAATTTCAGGAAAATCGATCGAACCATTTAAATTTTATGTCATTTTGAATTTTTTAAATTTCATGACTTTTTTTTAGACGCATGTTTTTCGCATCAAATATTCATCTACGAATAAAATAAGTGTCAGATTCGTGATCAGCGTGAAAAAATACATGGAATTACAGTCCCGGAGCGACAACTAACGAAAAAGTTTCCCATGCATTTTTATAGCCAAACTTGCAAAAATGAGTGATTTTAGGTATTTGTAATCAACGATTTTTTTTCTTTCCGATGGCATCGCGGAAAAACCCAGGTGCCTATGGTGATCTACAGCAAGACATACACAAGACGATGGATATGACGGGATTAAAAAGCTAGATAAAGAGGTATCACTAGGAATTCTATAATAAAAATCGAAAGAGCAAAAAAAAAATTCTGGAACGCATACTTCCATGTATTTTTTCGCGCCAAACGCAGATACGACAAAGTGAAACGTGACGATGGAATATTTTTTTACGCGCTGAACCTGAATCGGTCAACTGCTTTGCATAAAACTCTAAGACGTTGATGTTGATAAAAGTTGAAAATTGAAATTTTCATATCGCTTCCTCATAAAGTTTAAAATTGAAATTTTTATATCGCTTTCTCATCAAAGTTAGAAGTTGAAATTTTCATATCGCTTTCTCATACGGTTCCTTTATTCGCGAAGCTTCATCTATGAGGGAGACAAAAATACAGGCAGTGCTTCCTCATAAAAGAAGCTTCGCGAATAAAGGAACCTTATGAGAAAGCGATATGAAAATTTCAACTTCTAACTTTGATGAGAAAGCGATATAAAAATTTCAATTTTCAACTTTTTTATATAGAACGAAATTCGACTTATCAAGCGAAGTTGTGAGTTTCTGTCAACGATTGTTTTACGTGATTACTCTTAGTTATTATATCAATTAAGCACTCCAACCAAATGACTAATTGTGTGACTTACGTAATTTTTATTCCTAAATGACTGGTGGATAATCAGCAAACCGGTCCGGTTGTGTGTGCGTTCTGAAAATCTGAAGCGCAACGGTTGTGGATTTTTTCTCGTAATAAATAATATGAAGAACCGCACAGCCTCAGCAATATTTAATTTTATATTTCAGAACATTTACAATTGTTTCGATAAATGTACGAGTCCATAATTTCCTTTCTTAACCGTAATTATTAACATAAGTTACAATACGTGAAACCGTCCTGAAATCGGACTAACAAACGCGAAGTAGGCGAAAAGTGTTGCTATACTAGCGCCTAAGATCGGGGATAGAGCTATGACTCATCGTGGGTTAACTGACCGTACGTAGCATTGATATATAAGCCATCGCGGTTTTCAGTACCTAAAGAATAAAGACGATTTACATGAACATCTTTATTTATGCATAAAAATATACTTACGCCACTAAATCTGCCCAGTGAAAAAACGTAAAATCTTCCAGCGGTTAGCTTTAAAGGGTTCTGCGCTCGAGCCATACAAATAGATAACTGCTTTCCATACTTTGATGGCATGTCGTACCACTTACACTCGTAATATGCGTTTTGCACGTTTGCACTCTGACAATTATATAAGAGCATATGGGGCATTCCATACCAATTCAACAAGCCGGAAACCCCCACCATCTTAAATGAGGATGATTATTTTTTTACATAGGGGAGAGCGGGGCAAAATGGCACACCGGGGCAAAACGGGATGATAGGACAAAACGCAATTCTCAATAACTTTGGAGATGGTAGCGATGGTGATACGTGGAGCAAAACGGGTTTAAAAATCCGGATGTATCGTTGGGACAAAATGGGGCATCCAAAAATGATTGGAAAATTCAGTTTTGCCCTCACAGTCCCGTTTTGGCCCGCTGTGCCATTTTGCCCCGGTCTCCCCTATTCATCCAAGAAAATAAAAGTTGCTAAACTTTTTGTTGATTTTTTAACCTCATTTCTTCGATTTGTAAATTATTTTTCTTTTCTGGAGTAAAAATAATCAAATTCTTATATCTTCTAAAATATTGATCAGATCCTAATGAACTTAGGACGAAATTCTTCAGATTGGAGTACACTTTCATGTGCATACATTTTTTTTTTTCAATTACGTCAGGATTTTTAAATTTTATTACAAAATGTAAAAAACGATTTTTCAAAACCTTGGACCCGATATTTTTTTTCAAAAAAATTGTCAAAAATATTACTCAGAAAGACGAATATTTTAAACCTAGGCAGGAAGTGGGATAATTTTATTTCGAGTTGTGAGAACACTTGCAACATAAACTCTTTTTTGCTTTCTCATAGATGAAGCTTTGTTTTCGTGAAAAAAATTTTTTTTGAGATTTTAGTGTCACAGTACTTAAGATATTAACAGAGTGCGTGCGTGCGTGCGTGCGTGCGTGCGTGCGTGCGTGCGTGCGTGCGTGCGTGCGTGCGTGCGTGCGTGCGTGCGTGCGTGCGTGCGTGCGTGCGAGCTTGCGGGCGTGCGTGCGTGCGTGCGTGTGTGTGTGTGTGACAAACTTGCGTCGTTTAAAACGACTATAACCCGGAAACGGTTCGAGATAACCAGTTGAAATTTGGTACACTAGTAGAGTGGTCATGCCTCTTCCCTCGGTGCCATTTTCATGAAGATTGAGGCCCGTTTCGAGATTTTACGCGATTTTGAAATTTATTAAGAAAGGTCGTGGTAGCTCTAACTTGCGTAAATTTAGAGCAATCGTCCTAAAACTGCCCACAAATATACTATTTTGATCAAAGACCTTTGGTATTGAATTTGGTTAAAATTCATCGAAGGGGTAAGATTTTATGGGATTTTGAGTTTTTCTGAGTTTTTTTGAAAAATGACTAAAAACGGTCTGATTTGAGTAAACATAGAGGTATCGATCAGAAATTTGACATGGGAATGGACTAACACTGTACAAATTGAAATTTTCATGTGGCTTTCTCATAAAAGCTGCAAATTGAAATTTTCATGTGGCTTTTTCATAAAAGCTGCAAATTGAAATTTTCATATGGCCTTCTCATAATGTTCCTTTATTTGCGAAGCTTTTTGTATGAGGAAGCCAACAATACAGAAAATGCTTTCTCATAGAAGAAGCTTCGCAAATAAAGAACCATTATGAGAAGGCCATATGAAAATTTCAATTAGCAGCTTTTTTGAGAGAGCCCCATGAAAATTTCCATTAGCAGCTTTTATGAAAAAGCCACATGAAAATTTCAATTTTCATCTTTTATGAGGAAGCGATATGAAAAAAAATAATTTTCAACTTGTTTATAATTGTCATTTTCGGGTATATTAACGACTTAAAAAAGCTGAAAGCACTTTCAACTAATTTCAACCGTAATCATAGACCGAGATCTTGCAATTATTTTTTCACATACTTGAACAATAATTTCATTTCTGAGCTGTAATAATTATTCATATATGAATACATACATTATTCATATATGAATAATTATTACAGCTCAAAAATCAAATTATTGTGTAAGTATGTGAAAAAATAATTGTAAGATCTCGGTCTGTGATTACGGTTGAATTTAGTTGAAAGTGCTTTCAGCTTTTTTAAATCGTTGATATACCCGAAAATTACAATTATAAAAAAAGCGTTTATGTTTCAAATGCTCTCACAACTCGAAATAAAATTATCCCACTTCCTGCCTAGGCTTAAAATATTCGTATTTCCGAGTAGTATTTTTGACAATTTTTTTGAAAAAAATATCGGATCCAAGGTTTTGAAAAATCGTTTTTTCATTTTGTAATAAAATTAAAAAATCCTGACTAAATTGAAAAAAAAATTGTAGTATGCACATGAAAGTGTACTCCAATCTGAAGAATTTCGTCCTAAGTTCATTAGGATCCGATCAATATTTTAGAAGATATGAGAATTTGATCATTTTTACTCCAGAAAAGAAAAATAATGTATAAATCGAAGAAATGAGGTTAAAAAAATCTAAAAAAATGTGAGCAACTTTTGTTTTCTTGGGTGAATATGTAAAAAAATAATCATTCATATTTAAGATGGTGAGAGTTCCCGGCTTGTTGAATTGGTATGGAATTGCCCATATATTGCTTCATATAATGACGCTAGTATATAAAGCTTACCTCCCGTATAAGATATTCACCGGTGATGCAATAAATGAAAATGAGTAGAAATATAGCGGCGATGTAATTCACAACGAAAAAATATTCAAACATAGATTCCTTAAGTGGTGTCTGTGAAAACATAATGAATCTTTGAAACTTCCATACAATAATATCTACCAAGTGTGTATAAAAATTTCGTGCCGTAAGTAAACTGTAACAGGTGAGGCCAAGAAGCATTGTCGAGATATCGAGTTCCTCCAACAAAACAGCGTTGAAAATATCATCGACTGCTGTAGCAGTCCTGTTTTACAATTTTTTGTCGCAACAAAATTTGTCTTTAAACATTTTATTTGTTTGCATAATATCACTCTCTTCTAGCTTAATTACTCACCATATGATATTATAATGTTTCAAAACTATGTCACGAAAATCAATTTCAAAATGATTTCTATTATTATCATTATCCTTCGAGGAATCTGGTAACTTGATGTTCCGTATTCTGTGTGCCAAAACAGACATTTCGCCAGCAACGTGAACGATCAAAGTGTAGAGAAAACAAATAGATATAGGATGGAAATAACGATAATAAAAAATGGGTGTGAGAGCAAGATACACAATTGCGTATGTTGACATATCCGTAATGTCAAAAAATATACTCATTCGATACGGTAAAACGACAGGTATTGTCTCGTTGTACAATACTGCCAAAGAGAATCAGATATCGAAGTATTATTGATCATATTCTTTTTGTCGTTTAGTTTACAGAATTTTACATGACTATCAATCGTTTCTTACCGGCATTCAATATATCTTCCAGTGGTTTCAAATGATAGAGGAAGCAAGTTGCGAAAGCCACAGGACTAATTATCTTGAAAAATATTTGCCCGACAGTATTGTAAGCCAAATATAATTTCATCTCCGTCTGAACTCTGTAATTCTCCACATTCGCGCCATTCTGCCCTTCTTTCAGAACTTTTTCAAGCAACTTGGAGTTCCTTAACAGCATAATTTTCACTCCGACCATGACGTCAATGGACGTTTCGAGAAGATTTGCAATCGTGAGTGACATATCGCCGAATACACTGATCAAATCACCGACCGCTAAAATCCCATGACCAACGAAATATGCGCTCCATATGTAAAACTTCAGATACGTTGGTTCCAGTGGCCATACACCGCCGATCGAAAACACTCGTTTATTCCATATGTGCAATTTTCTGGCACTTTTCACATCGATAGGCAATGCTTTCTTCATTGCGCTATATGTGGCACCACCAAGTTCGCGTGAGTAATTCTTTTCCTGCAACGTTTCGACAGCGACAATTTACCTACGACGTTTACCTACAAGATTTACTTGCAATCGTTATCTGCTGGTACGGCTAAAATTATTTGTATGATGTAGGGGTAATCGTGAATCGATACCTCGACAAACTTAGAAATCGAGGAGGCGACATGAACCGTATGACATATAATGGTAAATTAGCCGTAGACTAATAGCAGGTAGCGATTATCTATTTTCTATTATTACCGTCGTTGGAATATCATAGAAATTTTGATCGAGTTTTTCAGCAAGTTATGCGCATCCCTGCTTTCTATAGATACACCGAAATGGGGAAGCCGCAGTTGACTCATCAGACAAAGTCGTGAATTTCTATCAAGGGTTTTTTTTGCGTGCTTGCTCTCAGTTCTTGTTTCAATGTGAAAGTCTAAATAAGTACTAATGCGAGAAAAATAAAGCAATAACATCTCTTTATTATTATGTGATCTCGATACCTGGAAATAGCAAAGTTGTGAAGTTTAATCGGAAGTGTTAAACTGTATACTAGTAGCCAAACATTGCTCTATAAGGTCGCGATCCACTTTTTTATATACAGGAAGAAATTTGTAAACACTCGTCAGGGTATGCATGAAATAAAGACTACTACTACTACTATCAATTTGAAAGTCTAATCAAATTTCCAATTGTGCGACATACATCTTTTTGATTCTTAAAATACCCGTCAATCAATTGCAAAACGCATAATACTATAATTATACTATAATTCGGTTGTAATCCGGTCCGGTCGTGTGTACTTTCTCGAATTCTAAATCGTAAGGAAGATAGATTTTTATTCGAAATAAATTGTGCGAGTAAACATAGGAACTTTAGCCACATTCCAATTGATTTTTAAGAACATTGACAATGGTCTTGTGTCTAATTCTATAATTTCTGTTATTAACTGATGGTACGTAGCATTGATATATAAGCCATAGCGGTTTTAAGTACCTAAAATAATAACAAATAATTTTTTATTAACATATGTATCGATAAACAGCGACACTTACACTATTGAATCTGGATAGTGAAAAAACATAGAATCCTCCAGCTGTCAGTTGTAAAGGGTTTTGTAAACGAGCCATACAAATAATCATATGTTTTCGATACTTTGACGGCATTTTGTACCACTGACATTCGTAATATGCATTTTGCAAGTTTGTGCTCTAAAAAAATTGCATTAAATATTCATTTATATATTTTTCTATTTCAACACCATTATCCGTACAATTTCAATAAAGACGTTTCACCTCTTGTACAAGACATTCACCGATAATACAATAAACGAGAATTACTACAAGAAGAGCCGCGATGTAATTAATTATGAAAAAATATTCAGACGTGGCTTCCATAAACGGTTTCTGTGAAAAAAAAAACTTATTTTCGTTACTTTCATAATTAATCCACAGTCCACTAAGTCTCTACTGAACATTTCGTACCGAAAGTAGGCTGTAAGAAGTAAGACCAAGAAGAATTGTCGAGATCACAAGTTCCTCTAATAAAACAACGTTGAAAATATCGTCGATCGCTGTAGCAGTCCTTTTCAATTGAGTTTTGAAATATGTTATAAATTTCTACTTGTGACCCTTTTACGACTGCTTACCAGATTATTTTGTAATGCTTTCTTATTATTTCGCGAAAGGCGTTAGAGTGATAATCCGTCGAGATATCAGAAGATTTGATTTTCCGTATTCTGTGTGCCAAAACAGACATTTCACCGGCAACGTGTATTATCAAAGTGCCGAGAAAACAAATCGACATTGAATGGAAATAGGGATAATAAAACATCGGAGTCTGTAATATGTATAAAAAAGCGTAGGTGCGCATGTCCGTGATGTTTGAGAATACACGCATTCGATATGGCAAGATGAAAGGGATTGTCCCGTTGCGCAATACTGTCAAAGAGTAATATTAGTTTCTCAAATTATTTCTTTTACTTGCATATATGATTGCACGATGATAACATTTCTTTACCGGCTTGTAATATATGTTCCAGGGGCTTGATGTGATAAAAGCCACATGTGGCGAGGGACAAGAAGTTCGCTATTTTGAAAAAAGTTTTGCCAATTCTGTTATAAGCTAAATACAGTTTAATCTCCTCTTCATCTCTGAAATTATTCTCATTAGCGCCTAACAGCACTTCGTTCAGAACTTTTTCGAGCAAACTAGAGTGCCTCAGCACCATCATCTTCACTCCGATCATAGCTTCTACAGCGGTTTCGAGAAGATTTTCGATCATCGACGACATATCGCCGAATACACTGACCAAATCACAAATTGCAGAAATCTCGTGAACGAGGAAATATACGTAGCTTATGTAAAACTTCAGATAACTCGGTTCTAACGGCCACATACCGCCGATCGAAAGAACACGTTTGTTCCATACGTGAAGCTTTCCGGCACTTTTGACGTCTTCAGATAACGCTAATGCTTCCAACCCCATAGCGTTACGGAAAGAAAAATCGCGAGCTTTGAGCGCGCAAACTTTGTATGCAACCATTAACCATCGAGATGATTCAGCGACGAACGATCGCGAAGACTTTCCGCTAAGGTCGAAGCAAATTATATGGATGAATCGCAAATAATCGTGAATTTGTATTGCTCGAGCACGTATTCAGCAATTGACAAAATCATCAGACATGCAACGTCGAATGGACTATAGACTAATATAGGGCTATTATTTTACATTGGTTTCCTATGTTATTATTTTTATTCCAAGATTGTAGCATTATGTTATTTCAACATGCACATGTCTCCGTTCGTTGGATTGCTTGATAGCGGACAACGTAGGTGATAGTGTTCATAGTGTGGTCGTTGCACCTCCTTAATTTTTCAAAACCTGACGAAAAGAAAGAGTCTTATGCGTTTGATTTTGACGGAAAGTTACAAGTTTCGTGTCCATGTCCTCCTAGCGTCTAAGCAGTTGAAAAATTCATAATTTTGCTAATAAGTTAAATACTCGAAATTTTGCCCTGCCTGATCATAGTTGGATCAGTAACGAAATATGCGAAACGGAAATTACGCGAAATACGAGTTTTTCGGTGTAACTTTTTTTATGCAATCAATTTTCTCCGTACTTCATTATTTAGTGCGCCAATAGTTATCCACGAGAAGTTTTACGGATAACTGATGATAAGAATCTTTCCGAATATAAAGACTGTAACGTGGCAAAATTTGACCACGTTACTTAAATCGTATACGCTCATTTTTAGTAATTTAATTGATTAGCTAACGGCCGTCCGTCGTCCGTCGCAGCTCAGGGATGGCTCCGCCGGTGCAATTAAGGTTAGGGATGTATTTTATTAACGGCATTCGAATTTATTTAATGTAACCCGGGGCGGTCGAGGAAGCCCGCACCGAACAACTTCGAGGACATCGTCGCCGAGGGCAGCAGGGAGTGGCCGGGTGATCGACATGAAAGCAAGTACAAGCTCGGGAGGCGAACCGAAATCGTGCCGTCAAGAACATCCGTACCGGGGTTCGTCGTCGTCGTCCGTACCGCATTCCCTACCCGGCTGTTCGAGTCGCGGGAAAAGTCCGATCTGGGTAAACTATCCACCCGGATCGTCGAGCCGGTCCCGAGTAGTACATTTGGGCCTCGGGAGAAGATACACCGTTGCAGTCATCTCGGGAAGGGGCATCGCGATCGTCGAAGAGAAAAATCATTCGTCCAGTCGGCAAGAATCGACGCGCGGGGTTATCGCCGCCAGGCCGAGGACCTGTGCACCCGGCGCGACAGTTAACAGCGTTACGCTACGCGCGCGGGTGCCGAAAATCAGCGACGATCAGCGAAATTTACCGAGGATGCGGAAGTGTGAGCGATTAGGCCGGGTAGGGATAGGCCGACGAGAGCGAGAGCGTTCGGCTACTCGGGGCAATCTTCGTTGAGGTGTGACGACGAACGGACGAGCGTGTGGGTCATCTTTTCCCGGGTGCCGAGGGGAACGAGACGGGAGGATGGATTCGTCATCCAGCGTTTTCTGAGGCCAGGATCCTCTACCGCGGTACCGAACGGGTGAGCTTGTTCGTCGCAGGGACCGTATCTTTTTGTTGTTTTTGTATCGAGTCATTTGCCGTTGTCCCAGTAATATTAGATTCGTAAAATTCACGTCGGCGTGCGCGAGAATCGGTTTTTTCCGGGAGAGCGCGGTCTTCAAGGCCGCCGCGGGAGCTAACGGGTTGGCTTCTCCGACGCCCGCGACACCCGAGACATTGCCGTACTTTTATTCGTGCCTCCGCGTTCAGGTTGTTTGTTTAGTAGAGATCCGCGGAAGTCACCCCGGGATCGTGCCCACGGGGATTGCCGTAGGAGTATTATCGGTACAGGCGGTTCGCCGGCGGTTCGTGAACGCGAAGTTCGGTTGTTGGTTATTTGTTTAGCTCCGAGTCGTTGGCTTGTGCATTTTGGTATTGTTCGTGTCTCGACCGTCCTGCCCCGCGATATTCATTGTGTTTGTGTGTGTGTGAGAGAAGCGTGGAGCGAAATCGCGGTTGTAAAGAGCGAGAGTATTCCCGAGTTATCGGGGTTCTGTAACGCGTGAGCCGACGAGTGTGTGTCGGCCACGTCCGAATTAGTTTTGTCAGAGGTTTTCCCCCTGGCTCACCCGGTTTCCTCTCAGTCGAGTCATTTTCTGTTCTTTTAAAGAGTAATAAATAGTTTATTTCGATCAGGTTAGAATTTTATTTGTAGAGAATATCCGAACGCCCCTAACCAACCCGCTCTACCCTTAAGTTTGGCAGCAGCGAGCCGGGCACACCAGCTATTCTCTCCTTGGCGCGTACACCCCCATGGAACTGAAGTATATGTTAGATATATAGAAAGATATATAATTTATATACGTCATATATAACGGCAAAAAGTTCTATATTCCGTATATATCTTTTATATATCCGCCAGATATATAACGGGATATATTACAATTTTATATTTTTAATATATACTGATTATGTTATATATATTAACTAATATATGTTCAGATATATATATATATATATATATATACTAGCGGGTCATTGTGGCTCGCGCGCTTCGCGCGCTCGCACCCATTTCTGGACGAAAACCCTTATTATTCCAAATACTTCAAAAGACGGGTTCAATACTTGGATGGGTGACCGCGGTCACCTATCCAAGTACTGTCCCCCCCCCCCCCCCCCCCATGATTTTTGACACGGCGACGACGGCGGCGGCGGCGGCGGCGACAGCGGCGAAATCTTTTTATATTATAGAGAGATATACCTATGTTTATGGTTAATATGGTGAGCGTGGCCGAGTGCATCGGAGCGCGACTCACACGCAGTAGGCCCGGGTTCGATTCCCGGCAAGCACCAAGAATTCTCTGTGGTGTTTTTTCTGCGAAAAAGTGGTTCGGAACCCACTATAATAAGTAGGTCCAGAGGAAACCAGTGCCTCGGTATGGAAACCGAAAGCCTGGAAAGTGTCACGGGTTCGATTCCCGAGACTGAAGTCCCGTGGGTGAAAGGAAAACGGACGAAGACATATCTCCGGAGATAGGACGTACGACCTACGACTATATCCGTATGTTCGAGACTAATGACACCTGACGAGGCGTGACGAAGCTCCGGACCCAAGAATCGAACCGGTGGGAACGGATAAGGAAGGAGGAAGAGAGAAGTGAAGTCATGTTGTCGGTGTAACCACACAATACCCAATGTTTATGGTTAATATGGTCGAAATAAATATTGAAAAGTTGTAAATATGACATTTTTATTATCTTCAACAGTTATAAGGCTTTTGATTTGAATGCCACATTACTTTATACATGAATGTGGAAATCATAATACTTATCCTAAATATTTATTTACAGTTATTCTACCATTACCTTATTCTACATTTAATCAGAATTCACGCAAAGTCGTTTTATTTGTGATTTTATTAACTACTACGTTAACAATTCATAATGGTTTGGATGTATACAGGCAACCGAAACCTGTAAATGGTTTAAGTAGAGCATGGTTACTTTTTCTTTAATCACACGTTTATGATAGCTAAATCGTCTAAACGCTTCGACAATACAATCATGTGTTCCAATCTTCTGTCCATCACGAGCGGCATATTCGATTTTTCGAAAAATCTCCCTAATGCATAGCAAGATGCATTATTCTCCGTTTTAAGAACATAAAACAATTCAATTTCGAATATTTCGTCGTCGACTAATAGCACATAATAATTGTATCTTTTCGCGGAGGCTGTAAAATAACAAAAATATGACCCATTCGTGGCCTTTCCAATGGGTGCGTTCAGACATCATTCGTGGCGTTCTAGAAACTTCCATAGTCGGCTGGTAAGAAAGAAGCAATGCATCTACTTCTTCAATAAGTTGTCCGAAATAAAACTCTTCATCAAGAGACGCGGTAGCGTCTCGACGCCAAGTACTTAAAAAAAGTTTTCAAGCGAGTTGACGAGACGCTACCAAGTATATATACTCCAAAATGCCGGAAGTGGATTCTTGCTTCTCGATTTTCTTGGAAACGAAGCACCGGATCGGAATTCTGACGACACTTTTTTCATATATATATAAGACACAAGCTTTCCAACGCGCCCAGTTCCGATTATAACTTTGCGGTAGATGCTGAGATATTGGCATCGTGTCCCTCTTGAGGTCCGAAAATATTATAAAAGTGTCCTGTCCTGTGATGTGATGTGATGTGATGTGAGTCCTCGCGTCTACTGCGCATGCGTCCGCCAGCTGACTCATCTTCCATCTCTCTCGGATGCTCGCATCAGCGCGGCACTTTCTCTCTACCCGTCTCTGTTTACCCATCTCTCTTGGATTTCGTCGTATATCAGCGCAGCGCACTTCGCGCTTCGGTTAATCGGTCGGCAAAACAAATGATTTTTTATTATGAAAATAAGTGTGATATGTGATCGCTCGGGAAAACAAATTCTTCTTTGTTAAGAAAATAAGTGTGATATGTGATATATGGGATGTTCGGTTCGGAATGAAAAAAAGGTGAATGTGTCCACTCGTATCGTGACTGAAAAATAAAAATAACTCGTGTAAAAAAATTGATTCATATTATAAAAAATAAATAAATAATAATGTGTTAGATGTGACTTTTTTTAAAGTTTATTCCTGGATCTTTTTATGACTAACCTATTTTCGAAGTTTCGTTTTAATTTTGCTCTTGTCAAAAATTGATATTTTTAAATATATTTGACAGAAAGATGGTTCAGTTTTTTAAAATGGAATCTACGCTCCGTCAGGAAAACATGAACTTATTTACCTCTGTTTGTATAGGTATCTAAACCAGGGAATAAATCTTTTACTGACGGAACTGGCAAACCATGGCCTTCGATATAAGTTCAAATAATACAGAGCGATGATTCTGTTTTTTTTTTTTTAAGAATTGAAGGTTCGCAGTGAAAATTTAAATTATTTATATTTTTGTTGCATATACTTGTTGCATATAGTGGCGAAAGGCATATACAACTCCACATACAGATGCCCTAGATGCTTTGGAACTTCAGACGCACTCTGACACACTGCGTCAAAATCAAAAGATGTCTTTATCCATTATGCGAGAGAGAAAAGTTTTGTTTCAGCTACACATGATGAAAACCACCTTCTGATCCTCACGCAGCTGCCTTCGAAGGTCCAGAGCATCAAGAGTAGCTACTCAAGGTGTCGAAGGTGCCTTTCGTCACCATAAAATGTTACACGAATATATTGTACAGGAAGATGATTCGGTTTATTCCCAGTATGTTGGTAATAATCAATGTAACTACATGACTGGATGTCAAAAATAGATGAAATCAAAGCAAAAAATACTTTTTTTAAAAAAGTAAAAAGGTACGCCAAGTACTTAAAATTGTATGGTCGTTCAGAAAATATGTTTATAAAAAAAACCTCTTAAAACGAAAAAATCTGCCAAAACAGATGTTTATCAAACCAGTTTCTGAACAAAAAAATTCTTCCAAAAAGACGTTTATCAAAGCATTAAAAAAGAATATATGTGTATCAAAATCTCAACAACAAAAAAATAAAAAACTGAAAAGAAATCAAATCAAACCAGCCAAGTAGTAGTACATACAAAAAAATTCTTGAAAAAATATGTTTATCAAAACAATAAAAAAAAAAAATACAAGATGCAAAAAATCTTGACAAAAAAAACTTGGCGTGCCAGGTTTTTTTTTACAATTACAGTTACTGCAATGTTTACAGTTACTTTCCCTCTCCCTCGATTATTTGAATGAACCATGTACGACAGCTATTGGAAAAAAAACTGGCACGTCAAGTTTTTTTTTGTCAAGATTTTTTGCATCTTGTATTTTTTTTTAAATTGTTTTGATAAACATATTTTTTCAAGAATTTTTTTGTATGTACTTTTTTTTTTTTTTTGAGATTTTGATACACATATATTTTTTTTTAATGCTTTGATAAACGTCTTTTTGGAAGAATTTTTTTGTTCAGAAACTGGTTTGATAAACATCTGTTTTGGCAGATTTTTTCGTTTTAAGAGGTTTTTTTTTTATAAACATATTTTCTGAACGACCATAAAATTTTTAAGTACTTGGCGTACCTTTTTACTTTTTTTTTGCTTTAAAATATACCAGAATATTCATTAATATTTTAGTTAAGACTAGATATAAGACAAATGAACTACACGTACAGACAACACACACATCTTGCACATAGTAAACATTCGAAACATTTAATAAAACAGATACACAGAAAAACCGGAAACAGAATGTAGATAAATACCAAGCCACCCAGGCACTTAATAGAACCAAACGAACTGCAAATTATTTTTTCGGAATACCAGAAAATACGATAAACGATAGTAATAGGACTACTCTTCTTAAAAACAAATCACAACTAAACAAATATGCACGAAACTCATATACTTATTCACTCATAAATTTAACCTATATTTATGTCCAATATATTAATACTCCAATATAATCGAGCAAACATCAATACGTTCAAATATGAAATTTACTTTATAAACCGTAAAAATGAGAAAACGGCAGAAAAAAAAGAAGAATAAAATTGAGACAATGACAACCTAACAAAAAAAACAGATGTTTATATACAATGTCTGACTACGCTGAGACATGCTCTGCGACGCGTACATCGATGCAAAAAAAAGCGGAAAAGTTATCTTTTATATACACTCAATAACTCCTATGGGAACAATAGCATTTCATTTTGTTTCATTTATCTTTCGCAACTAAATCATTATCTACCTTTTTGGCCAATATATTTATACTATGCTTCATTATTAATATATATATTAATAATTTTACCTATTTCCAGAGTCAAATCTTCCATTCCCTAATAACACGCCCAACCCACTAACCACCACTAATCAGACATTTAGAATGTTGCAGGTAATAAAATATTGAAATTGGAAAATCTAACATAACAAAAGATGTTAATTCAAAGGACAATAACCGCTAAGAATAATACAAAAATTAGGAAATAAATACGTGGAAAAAACAGGAAAACATTTCAGGAAACAATAATTAGACCCCGTCAACAAATAAAACAGAACAACATTTTATTACTATTTTAACACCAAATTTAATCCCATCCAACCTAACTAAATCATCCCCACTAACACGAACAAATAACAGTTTTTTTTTTTTAGATTGTTACAGATCAGCATAGATGCCAATATTTATCACCACAAATATATTCAGCGACGAGGGAGTGCCAAGACGAATACCAAACAAAGGAAAATTTTTAAAAATAAAACCAAATTCGGACGTCAACAAAAAGGACCAACCAACAACCAACGAAAGAAAACACAAAACATAACACATCTACACAAAAATGAAAATATATCAAAACAAAAACCCCCAAAAAACTTTTAATTTATATAGAATCACACTTAACAACAATTATTTAATGTAAATTCTGTTCAACATCCGATGCGGAGGCATCGTTTTCTCTGGAGGGGGAGTGTAACTGCTCCAGCCTCTTTCGCTCCGGTATTACTTTTCTTCTACGCAGCGGTATTATTTTTCCGCTGCGTTTTAATACCCAGAAGCCCTCCCGGGTTATCTGCATCCGGCCGCACGGCTTAGAGCCGTGAGAAGGCCCTTATCGCGAGCGTCGCGACTATTCGTCGCGACTTTGTTACGGGGTCTGAGGCCCTTAGCCTCGCACCTCCGATCATCAGTCCAGCTCTAGCCACGGAACGGTACACTCTCCCAACCTTACGCTGCGACCAATAAATAACCAACCGAACATATATTTCACATCTCCGACTTTTATACTTTGCCTACACCCGCGACGCCGTACTGTCACATTCTCTTACAGTAGCGGTGAGTGATGTCGTTGTTGTTCAACGCTTGGCTAACTGTGTCGTCGTCGATCTCGAAATCTATCTACGTTATCACGGCAGCAAATGTCTCTGGTGGGGGGGCTCGTATGCGCTCGTTAGAGTAGGCAACTGTCTCAGAGTAGCTGTCGATTACTTTTTTTTGCTTATGTTTGTTTAGCATAAAAACAATGTTTTCTCTTGCTGTGTTTGTTTTTAGTGCATTCGTTTATTAACATTGTAAGCGGAAAAAGGTTGAGCTGAGCGGCTCGTTAGTCGAAACGCTTCAGTGTTCCTCGAGCAACCTCGAACGACCTGGAAGGATCACATCGCATCGAATCGGTGATATGGACACATGGCGGCATCCAAAAGGAAAGTGAAAATGTTTATGCTTGTGCGTTTTCATGACGATGTTTATTTCGTTTGTAGAGATAACCGCGTCACGAACGTGCAAGGAGTGGAATGCACTGTAAATATACGGATGGCGGCAAATATCCTGCTCGTATTTTGGCTGGAAACTGTAAGTACATTTTAAATGAAATATAAATAATCGCGAGTAAAACCAATAGATATGCTAGCGACTTATTTAGAAAAATAGATTTTGCAATAACTTCCAAGTACAATACAGCCGGAAGTGTCCTAGCAATTGCCAGAACGTTGCTTGTTCGTAATGTTATTCGTGAGCTTTCTTTGTTTTCGCGTCTTTGTGTGCCACCGTGGTATTATACCACATTATTAGAGTTCTGTCTCGACAAGTAAATTCAAAGGAGAACCTATCATGTTCACATTACAGCTGACGATAGTATTTTGAACCGCTTGAGAGAGACAATCGAAGCTGACGCATGTCTAACCGAGATCGAAGACACTGCTGTCGGAACAGTTCGAAAAATATGACAAAAATTAATGAATTTTTCAACGTGTCGAATTTTGTGAATTTATAATTGTCTACTTTTCAGAGAAACCAACAGTTTTAGAGGTCCAAAAAAAGAAAAAAAAGAATGCGACGGAATCGATCGATTCATCGGGAAATTCACCAAGCGTCAATGAATCCGATGTTCCGATCAGAAATGCGGTCGACGAAAAAGGTTTGAAACATTTAAAAAATTTAAATATCAATCGCTTTTGGGTGATGCACCTAGAGCGGTTAATTTGATTTATTAATTTCTGTCGCAGTCAAGGATAACATCTTGAAAAAAATCGAGACAGATCAAGAGAAGGGAACGGAGGAGGCTAATTTTGATGAAGAACAAAACCACCAAAACATGGGCGACGAAGTACCTAACGCAGCATTGTCTCCGGAAGACAATGAGTCGTGTGATATGTCCCGCTACGACGAATTATCGTTTGGAGGTTCTCATGTGTCATCGGATCCACCGACGCTATTGAGCGTCAATGGAAGTATAGTTACCAGCGTCTTCGTCTCCGCACACCGCGGGTTTATCTGTATACCCTGTGTATCCGTCCGCCGTGGTATATCTATAGCTGTGAGTGCCTTCGCGATCGCACGCCGCCGGTATACCTATACCGTCCGGCCTTATCGCCGTTTGGACAATAGTTCCCCGGGCTCGGGCAATATTTCCCCGGCTGGCGCGTCAACTCAGCATACCGCGTGCCGAGTGACGTCACCGGCGACGCGCGATAGCGATGCTGCACGCGTACGAAAAATACGATGGCCTTCCAACAGTGTATCCCCCCCCCTAATTAACTAATTTTACTCCGTTCTTTCCACCGTTGGGAAGGTAACAGTGTTAGCTCGTAGATCTCGATAATCGATATTTCGAACGATCGATTACCCGTGTTTCCCGAAAACGGGAGATTATTCCGCTCCTTCGAGTAATCCCGACTACTTATTTTAGATGATTAGCGGTCACCGAATCCGACCATCCCACTAGGGAAGCTTAAGTTTAGTGTAATTTCCTCTACCGACTCATATTTTTTTTAACTCACTCCTCCCAAAGGTTCGGGAGTTATTCCATATTTTCCGTAACAAAATAGGTTGCGCATAATTCACGCCATTACGAAATAATTATTTTTAGTTCATTAGTTTATCCCCCCCCCCCCCGTCGATATACATATCACAAAAATCCCGTTCTCTTACTTTTTAAGTTTCAATCAAATTGTATCGATTCTGTGGAGGGGGGGGGGGGGGGGGGGGGGGGGGGGGGGAGTTGGCCGAATCTCTGCCCTAATCGCGAAGCGAAATTCGCGAATGGAGCACGCGCGCACCGATTTCGCGAACGAGAGCATCTCTCCGAGGTCCGCGCTCGTTCATATAATTCGGCCAGCTCGCCTCACATTTCGCCTTTACACGCCCAACGCTGATTGTAACAACTGGAAAGCCATTAAAGCTCTAGACACATATCTCGGATTATTTACTCGGCTTCCCACGGATCACTCTCGGCTCACTATCCGCATTTTTCAGTCCGGATAACGTGAAGCACCTCTCCGGCGATACTTTGGATTCCGACCTCGGCCTTTCTACGGACATTCTCACCCTCTACGAAATCCGCACTTTTCAGTGCGTCGAACGCAACGACTCAGACAGCTCCACGGCACCACGACTCGGCTTCGCTTTGGACCTCTTCGCTTCGCTTCGTTCTCGCTCTTCTCAGAGCGAGATACGACGATATATCCGCTCTTTTCAGAGCGACTATAACGTAGGCCAGCACCTCTATCTCTTTCCCGCTTCCCCCCCCCCCCCCCCCCCCCCCCTCGTCACCGGTTCTGGACCTTATCGTGCTCCCTCACGGGCGCACCGACTGTCCAGTCTCGGGGCAAGGGGTACCTATTCCCTCTCCAGGTCGCCACAGTTTCGCCTCCTCCTTCTCACCTCGTACCGTGCTGCGTACACCTGCTAGGCAGGAAGCACTGACCGGCCGAGGTGGACGGAGCTTTCCCTCTGTTTTTTTTCCTCCGCCTCCTTCTGCTCTCGTACCGTGCTGCATGCACCCACTCAGTGGGAAGCACTGACCGGCCGAGGCTGAAGGAGTTACCCCGGGTCCCAGACTATCCTTCTGTCCCTCCCCCCCCCCAATGCCAAAGCGCTCCGGGCGGAAGCGCTACTTACGCCTCGCGAAATTCATCGCGGATAAGCGTGGGCCTCCTCGGGGTCTGAGCTGGCTTCTCCAGCAGGGGGCCGAGGAACGCGATAACGGCGAGGCTCGAGCACGGGAAGCCGTCCCGGTGTTACTCCGTGAACCCCCGCGCGCCTCGTTGCCTCCACTGTTCACCGTTGTGACGCGACCGGTCCATCGCAAACCAACAAAGCCGCGGATCGTATCCGACGTCGCCCTCGAGACGCGGATCACCGTCACCGGCATCCGCGCCGTCGAGCCCTACGTCCCGGAACGTGTCATCCCGGGCCCCCCTCCCCCGGACGTCCCGTACGTTCCCGCCGGCCCGCCTACGATCCTCCGGGATCGTGCCGAACCGGAAGCCGCTTGCGTCGACGCGAGAACCGGTACCGAACTATAGCTCGTCCCCGTTCTCTTCCTCTCTTTTATTTTTACCCTTTTTCTTTTCCTCTCTTTGTCGGCCTCGACTCACGGGAGTCGTGGTCAACAAAGTAAAAAAAATTTGCCTCTCTACCAGTGAGAAATCTCAAGCCTCGAAAAATCATTGAAACGATAAGAAAAAATTGCATGTTTGAATTTAATACCAACAATGGTGAGAACGATGGTGAATTGATGGTGTGTCGTAGACCGAATAAGGACACACCAAAAACGGCAATAGACTACCAAAGATGCCATAGCTGCAAGGGATTCTACCCGAAAATTAATCTGCGAAATCCCGCGAGAGAATGCTTCGGATACGACGGAACAAAGGCCAGAACATTGTCGGTACTTGGACGACGAATTCTGGGTCGTATTCATACGGATGCATCAGACTTGTTGAGGAAAGAAATTTTCCCCGTTCTAAACGAAACTAGTGTTGTACGTCTGATTCGATACGATCGTCTGGTCATTTTGTATGGAAACAAATCGTGTGCCAAGCATGGTAGCCAGCTGCATCAGCACGACATGATTCGAACTCACCTGCGGACTCTGGGACGCTTTTTAGAGGCTCTTAAGGAGATTAATAAAGACATCACTGATTTTGCATCAGTATATAAGGCAGCAGTCTATGACGACGTAATTTTAGCTATTCACGCTGTAGCGGGCTACGACGAGAAAAGGAAAAATTTTCAAGCACCGGGGACGGCGTCCCATATCGGCATGCTGCTGAAAAAAGTAGCTCATTTTTATATCTTCCACTGCATTAAAAGGGAGGACGTTATACAAAAAAGTAAGACCGAGGACTTTCTGATATTACTGAACGAAGACATCGCAATTTCCGTCAATAAAACTATAATGGAGTCGCAAACATTGCAGAAACGACGTAAGAAGGTCGAATTGCCATCCGAAAAAGACATACGGATGCTATTTAATTATTTGAAAAAAGAGCGGACATTGGCTTTAAAAGCATTACAGAGTGACTTCGATGAGCGCACGTGGCTGAAGCTAGCACAAACGCCGTTGACATTGGTACAGGTGTTTAATCGCCGTCGAGCCGGAGAAATCGAACGCGTATTGATTGAAGATTTGAACATGTGGCAGAGCATCAATAAGGATGAACTGAGGAGGTTGTCCAAAGAAAGCCAAACGTCTCGAACAATTATGTTTGTTTCACGATTCGCGGAAAACTAAATAAAACAGTCCCAGTATTGCTGTCGTCGGATCTCTTTAAATGTATAGAGACAATTGTACAATATCGAGGCGCCGCTAGAGTTCTGAAGGATAATCGATACCTGTTCGGCATTCCGAATGTGAAAAAGATGAGACATCGGTATTTGAGGGCGTGTTTGCTGATGAGGAAATTCGCGAAGGAATCCTGCGCTACTTTTCCGCACAAATTGAGAGGCACGACGTTACGCAAGCATATGGCAACGAGCTGCATTAACTTCGATTTATCCGAAAGAGAAGTATCCGATGTGGCAGAATTCATGGGACATGCCGATAAGATCCATCGTGAGCACTATCGTCAGCCGATTGTAAGTCGCGAGATTATGCGAATGTCGAAAATCCTCGAACGTGCGCAAGGAGATGACGAAGACGACGACAACGCAGGGACTGACTCCGAAAGCGAACACGAAAGTGAAGAGGAAGATAGAACCTCCAGTCAGAAGACTAAACCCGCTGGACGGGTAACATTTTGTAAGTAAAAACTTGTAAAATTTAAATACACTTTTGAATGTGTAAAAAGCGTGCAAAGTGATTTGCACAATTACTTCCTCATATTTTACGGTTTTGCTCATAACTTCCTCTATGATAATTCCGTTGTGCCATTTTGACTTCCTCATAGAGGAAGCTATAATTAAAATACAATAGAAAAGTTTTAACGACTTTTTTAATCTAATCTTCAGCGCTGATTACGAAACTATAACTCATTTTACTCTTTGCGTGATGTTTGATTCAGAAAGTCCTGTCAAAAAAAATTGTGACGGATGTACACGGTGTCAGATTTTTTTTTTAAACCGTTCAAAACTTTATTTTTTGTATTTTTTTTTAAATGTGGACGTGTTTATGTGGTTCCGGCACTTCTGACACCAATGTAACGGATGGTCGATGGGTCAGGGACGCGTTGAATAAATGTATGAATGAAATGATATAAAAATACTGGTTTATTAGTCGGAGCAATTAATCGGAGAGAGTGTACCGCACTGATCGTCGGTCGGAGCTGAACTGCCGTGAAGCGGGCGTGAAGCTGAGGGCTTCGCGCTCGCTTGACAATGGAATAAAGAGTCACGGAGTGTTTAGTCTCGTAGATAAGTGGCCGCTCGCGGCGGTCCGGATGCACGATAGCCTTAAGGGCTTCTTTGAATTCGAGCGTATCGAACGGAAACTCCGTATCGATACGCTCGAATAAATATTCGAAGTTAAAATAATGAAAATGTTAGGCTGCGGCCGTTACAAAATTGAAAACTTAAAAACTTTCAAAATTCCAAAATTTAAGCTCGATACCTCCACATTTACTCAAATTAGACAATTTTTAGTCATTTTTCAAAAAAATCAAAATTCGATAAAATCTGATCCCTGAGGTAGATTTCGGCCAAATTCAATAACAAAGGTCTTTGTTAATAGTATTATATTTATATGTATTTTTAGGACGATAGCTCAAAATTTGCGAAAGTTAGAGCTACCACAGACTTTTTTCAAAAATTTCAAATCCGCGTAAAATTTCGAAACGGGCCTCAATCTTCATGAAAATTATATCGAAGGAAGAGACGTGACCACTCTATTAGTGTACAAAATTTGAACCCGCTATCTCAAGCCGTTTCCGAGTTATAGTCACTCTAAGCGGTGCACGCTGTCTCTCACGCACGCACGCACGCACGCACGCACGCACGCACGCACGCACACACACATTCGGACGCCAGCTAAAAATCACATTTCTCGACGTTTTCGACTATTTCTAGTATGGTGAGATTAAAATCTCGAAAATTTTTTTTTTTCACGAAAACATAGCTTCCTCTATGAGGAAGCAAAAATCATCTTATTTGTTAACTTAATATCTTTTTTCTATTCAGTCGAGAATAAACTACCATGTGGCACTGTAAAGAAAAAAAAAAACAACACGAAAAAGGCTGAGACTGCGAAAGCCTCGATACGAAAAAGTTCGAAAATACTCGAACGTACGCAAGGAAGTGACGAAGACGACAATACGGACACTGACTCCGAAAGCGTACACGAAAGTGAAGAGGAAGACAGAACCTCCAGTCAGAAGACTAAACCTGCTAGACGGGTAACATTTTGTAAGTAAAAACTTGTTGAATATAAATGGACTTTTCAATATTTTAAAAATTGTCTTGATCGTTAACTTAATTTCTTTTTCCTATTCAGTCCAGAAGAAACTGTTGTTACGTCCTGTGAATTTTCGACCAAATTCACTGACGCAACTAAGAAAAATTCAGTAAAAATTCTAATAAAATAATAGCCACAGGAGAATCCTAGAAAATTCATGGAAAGCAAATATTCTCCAGGAATTAATTTTGTTGTCTATAATTAACTGTGCGTCAGCCAACACTGAATGATTCGATTTAGTGATTGGCATAGCAACAGTTAAATAACAGAAAAAATATCGCAAGGGAATATTCGGGTTGCTGGAAAGGTGTCATCGGCAGCGAGCATACCTTAGGCTACCTGAAGATCCCATTGTTTCAATTAGAACGCAAAAGGCAATCCGAATCCTTAGCTATATGCGTCGGGAGACGGAGGCTTATCGCTCCAACACGTAGAGCGAAGTGATGCACATACGCATACAGCGGTGCAGCCAGAGAATCCGTGTGACTGTCTCGAGGCGACTGATTAAAAGAATCACCGTCGGCGCTTACGAGTGCAGCACCTCTCGGGGCATAATTATTCAAATTAGTGTTAAAAAAATATCTTCAATCATTGCTAATAGAAATAACGTTAAAATGAAATAAACATGGGAAATTGGTCGGAAAATAATGAATGAAGTAATTAACCAATAGAATCACGAATGGAATATAAATTGGGTCAAATCGTTTACATAAAATTGTTATAAAAATGCATGAATTATTATTATCTATTATTATAACCATCAGGGAAATTAATTAACATTTTTAAATCATGTTTTTACTATCCGTAGAATAGTCAAATAAAATAGTCAATAGCAGGGAATTAGTTATTAGCATCTGGGGAAAATATTTAGAGGCATCATTATTAGTTTAAGTGAAGTTAAATAGATATCCGTTAAAAATCAGGAATTTATAGATAATATTTGTAACAATTTCATAAATCAGGATTATAACTTTTGATAGGAGAATCATAGAAACTTCGTTCAAA
The DNA here is from genome assembly GCA_958510785.1 of Exephanes ischioxanthus. Taxonomy (NCBI): domain Eukaryota; kingdom Metazoa; phylum Arthropoda; class Insecta; order Hymenoptera; family Ichneumonidae; genus Exephanes; species Exephanes ischioxanthus. Next base: position 11,401,336 of record OY294019.1, on the reverse strand, counting down.
TTTGTAAATTCTTATTATTTAAATTATAATTCATCAAAGTAATTTGTTTATTCGCAGTCGTAGTCGAGTAGAATTAAATACCGAGCCATAGTAAATATCATATGGTAATCATCGGGCTATATTCTTTCGGCATGCATTCTCAGCCCATCCCTGAATAAATTTCCGAAAGGTTAGATTCAAAAGGGCACTGTTCTGATAAAGCGTCACATGCGATAAACGTGTAATAGGGAGAGAAATCTCCTTTACCGTAGATGCAGGAAAATGCTGATCAGGACGTAACACTGTCATGTGACACCGTTAAGAAAAAAAAAACAATACGAAAAAGGCTGAGGCTGCGAAAGCGTCGATACCGAAAAGTTCGAAAATTCTCGAATGTGCGCAAGGAGGTGACGAAGACGACGCCAACTGGGAAACTGACTCCCAAAGCGAACACGAAAGTGAAGAGGAAGATAGAACCCCCAGTCAGAAGAATAAGCCCGCTACAGGGGTAACAGTTTGTAAGTAAAAACTTGTAAAATATAAATACATTTTTCAATGTTTTTAAAATTATCATATTCGATAACTTAATATCTTTTTTCCTATTCAGGCGCGAAGAAGCAACCATCTGGCGTAAAAAAAAAAACAACGAATAAGACTGAGGCTGCGAAAGCGTCGACACGAAAAAGGTCCTACAGCGAAACAACGCAAGGATCGGATGCCGAAGATTCGGAGATCGACGACATTTTTACAAGGCCTACGCAATCGGCTCCTAAATAACAGAAAAGACTTTCGAGTATGTCGGCTTTAATTTTATCTCAACGTATTGAAAGCTTTCGCAATTTTATTTTTTATTTTTTCGGTAAATCTTTTCGCTCTACCTGCTTGGTGTTAATCGCGAAACTCAATTTAATTACTTTAATGTTCGTGCACGGAGCTGGGAGGAATCCAATCAAGATTATTCTTTTGCTTGAAATTATTCTCAATATATATATTTTTTTATTATTTTTTATTTTTTTATTAAGTTGCCTCAGAGAAGCCGTTTTCGTTCTCACTCAGGGGAGGAGTACGTTGGCGGCCTTATCATCATTGGCAATCTGATCGTGTTGTTTATGCTGCCGAATATGAATCCAGATTGGATTAAGTGGTGACTCTACTGACGGTCCCAAAATTAATACCCGGGCGTCTGAAACTCGCTTGACAAGCCCGATGTCTCGGGCGAGGTACCAGCCTGCGAGATATCTCGAAATTTATGTTTGATCGACGCTGTAGATACGCGCGCTCCGGTTATGCTGCTATATAGCCCCTTTTCGCGCAGCTGGTCCAGCTGGACCCGTTCCGTCTCACCTACGGTTGAGGCTACCGATACAGTGTCGACGGTTTACCGCACCCTCCACAAATTGTTGCCTTCTTTTCGTTTTGTGTCTTTGTATTTATGATTTAAGAAACGTCTGGTGACGAAATTTATGTCCTGCTTCGACTCTTGACGTGCTGAGAACTCGATTAATTTGATCTTTAATTATTTTGTCCAGGCGTCCTCATTAGCGAAATTAAGACTAGCAGAATCTTGCGGTTCAATACTACGTCACGTTAAATTAACCATTGGACTTCTACTTGTTTCTTGTGATTATTTCCGGTGACTTTATCGCGACTTCCGTTTATTTTCCCAAGGCTTTTACGCTGAGATGTTAATTCTTACTTGTCCAAAAGACCGTTCTTTCCCGTTCGTCGAGCTAACGTGAGACGCATCTGTACGCAGAGGCTGCGACTTTTCACCGATGATTACACGAAATATAGCGTTGTTAACCGATGGTCTTTGCCGTATCTCGTGAATCCTCCGTGGAGAGTCTACTGACGTTTGGAATGCCCGTCGATTAGCACAGACTGCGTAACGCTGCGAAACGGCCCTTCACAGGCGGAGTCGCTATGGTCCGACTGCCATCGCTCACGGTGTTTTCGCGGTTTGTCGATCGTGGTTTACGCGTTTTATTATTTTCCCTTTTTAGCAACTTTTCCCTATTCCTGAGCTACGGGAAGGGTTACGAGACAAATAGGAGGCTGCGACCTTATAAAGACGAGTCGGCTCGCGAAATGGTATCTTAGTCCACACAGGTCTTGGATTTCCACTCCGTTTAATAACTCGTGTATATAAAGTCTACTAGCTGTGGTGGCCCACACTGATTAGCACAAACCGATTTGTTCGTTGGTTGCACTTCGACTGTTTTAGTGACGCAATTGCCTCCAAAACAGTCAAGAGCTCACGGAGTGTCCTCCCTAACAGTAGGAGACGTCTGGGACGCAATTGCCCAGGATCTGGCCACTGTTCGAGGTTCTCTATTCTTTAATATTTACCTGTCTTTGGTGTAGACGCTTGTCCGTGATTTTGCAAGTTCGTTGGTGCGAATTACAACATTTTTAAGAGATCGTCTGACCACTGCGCGGGTCTTATATAGGTTCTTCTTCAGGTGGTCGTAGAGGGGATTTTGGGGTGACATCACCCACTACTATTCCAGGAATTATGTAAGCTTACAGGTGGTGGGGGGTGTGGTGTGACTGTCACGTGGGCTGCCTTCAGCGAGGAGGGGGCATCGCGTGATGTCGTTATGTAATGCTTCGTGATGGAAGGGGGTACAGTGACTCACATTAATCCTCGTTTCGTATTTTCTTTCTTAATTTTGGTAATTTAGTGATTATTCTTTTATTTTAATCACTGGTCGTTTTTTTCTTTCGAGATTGGTACTCGTTCCCAGATTTCAAGAAGTCCAAGTGGTTTTCTTGCTTCGATTCTTCGCGCCGTGCTTTTAGGCGCCTATCGAATGTCTCGACGCTCCTGTCTGTCGGGTTGCTCTTATCCAGGCGTCAGCTTGTTTACTGCTGTATCACTTCTCTCGATCGACGGCCATTGCTTCGCACGTCTCCTTATCTGACGTCATGATCGGTTCCCATATTTTCTGTGGGTGGTCTCTTTTGCGGTAAGCAGGAGGCCGGTAGGTGGGCCTATTCATCCGCTTTGAGGCCATCGCCCATTTGGGAGAAGGATTCCCTTCTCTGCTGTCTCCTCGACGTTGTTGGATAAGGCAGCGTTCTGCCTTATCGCCTCTCTGTTTGACCTGCCACCGTATCGTGTTCCGGTGTTCCGTTACAGTATATATCACTGATTGTTGATATAATGGAATTGTTCGAGAATCAGCGCGGCTACGTGCGCTAGCTCGAGCGGCCGCTGCTCGGCAGCACCTCCCGGCCGAGTCCGGCGAGGCCGACGCGCGCCGCCGACGCACGCGCACCGGATCTCATCCGAGGCGGCACGGGTTACGTGCCGCGTGCAACGGGTTTCGCGCTCATCTACGCGTAATGGCTGACACGGGTCACCACGCGTTCGGGTAGATAGCCGATTTCGATCGGTCTTTTCTCACAGTTCAGCTCACGGGTTTGCTCACTTTTTGGTACATCGACACGGGAACGACGTATCTTCGGTTTCGGGATATCGTCCAGCTCATCCGGAGCAAAGCGCGGGTGTACGTTCTAAGTTACACGTCGGTACACTGGAACCACTCGCGTTCTCAACAGCTATCTCGCGGTGATACAGCGCCGCGGGTAGAGTTTCTCGTTCGGCGGTTACTTCGTGGCGCTATGAAGCCACGGGTATCTTCTCACTCGATTCTTCCGCGGATTCATATAATTGTGACGGCTCATCGGGATCGCTCATATCGGACTTACTCATACTTAATTGTTGTTAGTCAGAACATGCTCACCGATCTACTCATTGTACAGTGTTTTTTCGTGCGCTTTTTCATCGTTATTTGTTAGGTTAATAAAGAGTTTATTTTCACTGTTAACATCGTGAGTGAAATTATTTAACCCCCGTTCCGCTATAATTCATCCTGGCAATTCTCAAACAGAAATAATACCTTACTCCACGAGGGCGAAAAACGTTTTCGTAACGAGTGCGAGTTCGCACGAGCCGAAGGCGAGTGCTGTAATCACAGTTAGCAAAAGTGTGTCGCACGAGGGATGTACGAAATTTTTCATCATAAGGTGCGAAAATGGCGGTTTTACGCACCTGAAGCGAGCGGAAAAGCGGCCATTTCCGCACCGAGTGATGAAAATAATTTTTTTCTTTCTGGCATAAGATTCTGGACCTGTTGGTAGTAAGAAACGATGATCCACCGAGGATAAGAAGACGGTGAAAACATTATTTTCATCGTTCTTTAAAAAGAGAACTCTCATTAGCTCTGATAAAGAGCGAGTGTGCCAATTATCCAACCCTAAATGCACGGCAGCCAGCCGTGATCAAAACTTGGATCTGGAATCAGTACCAAAAGCAGTTCCCGTACTGCAGCATTACCTTTTTTTTAATGACTATATTACGAAATCACAACAACTTGATTAAAATAATATATTTTGTTTTTTTCGATGTTACCATTTAAATGACTAGTTTCATATAAACCCGTCATTCGCTGACATGATGACATAGGAGTTATGTCTTTTAAATAAAATGGCAATAAAAACAACACTAATCGCATTACGTCGCCCTTAAAATTTTTCCCTCGCATCCAGTACAATCGATTTCTTGCAGACCGACTCGTACTAGCTCCATCGTCGTGATGAATAACCGCTAGAATAACCATCCGTTGTGACAGCACGAAGACGTTGGTGTTTGACATAATGATAAGGCGAGGCTAAATCGGCGCGGCGAACGGCTGAGTGCGAGAAAAACAGTGCCGTAGGGCTCGTTTGAGAGCGAGCGAGAGGGGGTTTAGACTCCCCTTAAGCGGCTTTGTATATAACGAGTCCACTTTGTGATTACAAAGAGAACGCATGATAACATATAAAATGAGTAGCAATTGCTACTGGTCCTATTTTTTTAAGTATAATGCATTTGTCAAGACAACAAGCTTAGACGTACTCGTGGTTATCGGGTCTCCTTGGAAAGAATGCAGACAATAGATTTGTGTAGCAAACCCGAGCTACGGCAGCGAAAGTTATTTTTCTCCCCAAACGCGTGAACAATAAAGTAAAAAAAATACAATAGTATTACATAATACAGTTTTCTCAAGATTCACGAATTTCGAATATTTACAATTTACGGATTTAATTTTCGCAATATTTATAATTATTTAACCCAAAACCGGATTCAACTTAGATTTTAGTTACGAAGCGCACATTAGATACATAAAACATAAGCCCGTATTGAATATTCGATGTATTAATTAATATTTATAAATCCAATACGAGACTCAATTTTCCGATAACTTTTAGATGATGGCGGTGTTGGTGAGTAGCAAAGTGGGATTGAACATTCGGATGTATAGTTGGGACAAAATGGGCATTCAAAAATTATTGCAAAATGGATTGTTGCCCCACTGTCCCATTTTGCGCCACTGTTCCATCTTGCCCCGCTCTCTCCTTTACCCCAATTTTGTATGCTTTGGAAATACGATTTTTCACTATTTTCTCGATATGTCCTCAATATTCATTGTTGATATTTTGGGCCGAGTCTTGGGTACTAAAAAAGAATATATAAGGGAGATAATGCGCAGTGCTAGTTGTCGGGACTTACGTAGTGTTAATATTTATAACTAGGAAAGTCCCGACAACTAGCAGTACGCATTATTTCCGTTATATATTCTTTAAAACGCATACAAACATAAAATTTGGGTGGGGTTTTGCTCAGCGTGAACTCCTCGATCAATGTATGCAATAAAAAATACACCCTTAAAAATGTCCCGATAAACCCCATATGATATATATATATATATATATATTGTCATGTTGCGGTATTCTTTTAATTTCCGAAAATCAGGTCAATCCGGGGAATATACGGTAGGGGAAAAAGGGGGAAATAACGTAACCACGTTTTGTGTAGAAAATATAATATCTTAACCATTAATGCTCAATAACTCGAAGAAATAACAAAAGAGAAAGAATAGGAACTTGAAAACAACGATCGCTTCAACGCCGGTACGGGTACGTTGAAGGGGTTTGAAAATCACGGGGAAATACTGATAATAATAACAACGAAGAGTTCGCGAAATAACAGAAAACTAAACTTAAAGAAAACTTATGGAAAGAACGAAATCTATAATAAGGGTTCGGAAGGCATTCGCCTGGGTCAATCGCACGGAAAGGGGGGGGGGGGGGAGGGGGGGGGGGGCTGGCCGGTGAAAACTCTACACAAAAAATGGTCGGACTAAATCGGAATCAAAAAGAATACAAACTCATAATAATGTCGATCTCTACTTGGGCGCCAGCTACTTTCTCGGTGTAGCACCGTAACTCAAAAAAAGGGAGAAAAACGAAAAGAAATCTATTAACTTGCGCGGCACACGGCTAGCAGGGAAAAGGGGGAAGGGAAGGGGGATGAGACTTCTCAGGCCGAGGGCACTGTCTAGGGCTTCTTAATAAATTACCTTGGCACACAAAAAACAGGTTAAAATTACAATAATGAATATCGGTAAATAGTCGCAAAAATGAGTCTCGGGGAACAGGGAAGAATAATAATAACTTAAAGGAATGCACGCTGAAAATCCCGCGAATTCCACCACTCACGCGCACGTGTTCGAATAACTCAAAAATGTCGGCGCACGTGGCGGCCGGTACTCGACGGTCGAAAAGTTACACAAAGAAAAACGCTTAGAATTACAAAAAGGGGGCACGGTTAAATTTGCAGGGGTCGGGAAGATGGGAAAAATCGAGAAAGGGGCAGGCGGGGGAAAACTTATGCGCTACTCACGCTTCCTGGTCACTCGTAAAATATCGGTTACAAATCCGTCCGATATTTCGCTCAATATTCCTCTCAATCCAAATCGTGTCCTCGGGCAATGGCTTATTGGTCTGTACTCTCCGGGAAGGAGTTTTATTATTCGATGCTCTCCGGGAAGGAGTCTTACTCTCGACGGGGATAGCCGAGTCGTCTTAAATAGTCCTTATAATTCCTTAATCTTTCGCTCGCTTGTCACACACTCTAGTCGTTCACACGCCTGGGCTCGAAGTGAAGACAGCATCGCTGCTTCCGGCTTCTTCTCCGACCTTAGGGTCGGCCTTGTACGTGAGCGTACGGGTGACGAGTTTCAATTGGCTGATTTCGGGACTGGCTGTCGGTGGGCGTCGGGATTGGTCGCGCGACCGTGCGAATATCTCGTCGGGACGGAAGACTCGTCGCGACGTTCGGCGCGCGCATCCTCGTCATCGATTCGTCTATCGGTTTAACGAGCAGTTCTCGGTGTCGAGAGGTAGCGGTTCCGTGCGGCGCGGTGGCGAAATGTCGCATCTGACAGATCGCGTGCCGTATTTTAGTGTTTGCCCGTACAACACACCTCATCGGTTTATACTCGGCAATTCGAGCCGAGAGGGTGTCGCCGGGTTCTTCAGTGTCGGTGGACGAGTCGGGAAGGATGATCCGACTCGTCGGAATTTTTCCCGGTGGTGGCGACGACGGACTGGCTTTCTTGACGGTCATGGGTTTGCAGGTTAGTGCCAGGGAGGTCTGCTGGTGCTGAATTTTTGGGGCTGTCTAGGTTGTTCGGGGTCGGTCAGGCTGCGCAGGGAGTGGATCTCATCCAGGTTGGTCTCCGGTGGTCTTCGATGGTCTTCGCTGGCTGCGATGAGCCTTCGGTGGGTCTTCGGTGGGTGCGTCGGAGGGTTGACGATGACTTGGGGTCAGTCAAGGGAAGGGGGTTAACAATGTTTAATGTCGTTGCTTAAATTGTAGTCCTAATTCTAGTTTTGTCCCTAGGTGAGTGGTGGGACTCCGAGCCAGGCAGCGGAAGGGACTTGTGACGTGCCACGTCACAATATATATAGTCCTTTTCTTACACTGAATTAAAGATTTCCGACAGTCTTCTGGTCCCACGTTCGTACTCATTAGTTTATTCTTTTCTTTATAAAATAACGAGGGACTGTTAATCCATCGTTTTAACTTTCCTCATGGGACCGTAAGGAGATCCCTTTGGATCTCCTTTACGACAAAATTAGTTTCAAACAACTAAATTCCGTAATTCATAAACAATTAAAAATTATAAGATGATTATTAGTGGTTACTTAGGTTTTTAGCAAAATTTAACTCTCTTATTGAGAATCGGTTGAGAGGCGCGAGGCTCCCTGCGGTGCCGCGCCGGCGATTTCGCCGCCTGGCAACTCAGATAATTGTTCGGAAGCGTTCTTAAAATTTCCTTTCGTGAATTGAAACTTGCTCGGTGAGCGTTGATTATTTTTAATATCAATCGATTGTTAAGACGGCTAAAAATAGTTTGTTTATTCTTATTTATCCTAGGTTTAAGAATAATCAGGGATCATTTCTTTGTTTTGTTTAAATTATTATCTATTTCGAAAATTGTTTTTAATTCTTCAAGACCTGGATTCGGAATATTTTAAATTATGGATCCGTCTATATTATTTTTCCTCATCTTCATTTTTTGTTTGGAGGCTCCTTTAGATTTCCTTTATTATAATAGTTATCATAAAACATGTTTGCAAAAATTCTCTCTTGCGGTTTTGGGACAAAGGGCGCTGTTTGAGAATTGCCAGGATGAGATATAGCGGAACGGGGGTAAATAAATGAGCACTGCCGATGGTAACAGTGAACTGGTCGTTAGTCCACAACATTCGTTGCAGATGCCAGTCTTCAGGATGCTTGATGATCGTGTGCGACGAGACACAGGTGTAGTCAAACCAAGATGAGAACGTCCAGGATGTTGAGCTGAACCTTCGCACTTGTGTGCATGCGCTCCTTCACGGAGTGTCCGGAGGTGATGGTAACCGAGGTGTTGAAACCCGTTGACCTTGATGAGGTCTCAGTCCGGGGTGAGAACTCCGCTGGAGGCTGGTAGTGATGTACTGCGCCGGCAGAGGAAACAGCCGGCACCTTGTCCACGTGACCAAGTTCTTATATCCCTCCATGAACCTGCGATAGAGCGTTCTATCACTTCCATCCCGGATGAGCTGCCTGAGCACCTGCTTCAGGCACCGATGAGCTGTGCGATACCAATTCTCCAATAGCGTACGCAACGCCTGAGGAGACCATGCACGACTTGTTGAGTCCCAATGAGCGTGTTGACCGGAAATGAGCATCGTACTCCTCCTCTTCTGGGGTGAGATGTCCAGGCGTGTCCGAGGATGATTCTTCCTGCGTCCAGAACTTCGTGAGAAGCTCATGCAAAAGAACATTCCCTTGGTGGACCGTCGATGTGAGCGCTGTACACACGGTTTCGTGAGTACCTTGCCCAGGTCCATGTACCGAGTAGCCGACGATGAAAGAGCTGAACGATCAGTGCCACCGAGGCACCACAGATGATGCTGGACTCCTGTGAGTTGTCCATAGCACGCTGCCCCGATGATGAAGATGCTAGATCGTGGCATGAGAGCGTCCGAGTCGGCAAGCATGAGCTTGTCCGAGTGAAGCCACGTCACCATGAGAACCCCGAATGATGGTAGAACCGAGGTACCCATCCTCAGCAGATGAGCGACAACTGTAATTTGAGCGAGGAGTGAGTAGACCGGAGTACAAATTGAGAAATACCTCGAATTTGAGTTGGCCTGAGAACCCCGATACCCAGGATCGGTATCGAGGATCGTTGGCGCGGGACACCGCGCCGACCGATGAGCTGTTCCGATACGAATGAGTTCCTTCGACCCTGGGTCTACCAGAAGTCGAATTCCGTGAGTAGACGCTGCAGAGTCACCATGAGCAAGGGCTGCTGCGAGCAGCATCGAACAGGATGAGCGGAACCTTGACGCTGAGCGGCCGAATGGCCTGAAGCTTTGTAGGCAGCGGAAAAAGCCTGTCTGTCGCCAGCCACCTGTCGACGTTCCATATTGTCATCCTTGAGGTTTGCACGCACCACAATGAAGTGATCGCCCTGTGCAGATGTCATCTGAGCACTAACTCGAGTGCCCAGCCTCCGATGATACCGATTGAGCAGCCTGATGAGCGGTCGGTTGAGTCGATGCCTGATGAGTCGTCGCCTGGTGAGCCAATTCCGGATGAGTTGTCTCCGCGTGAGCTGTGACCTGGTTGCGCTGGCGTTGGTTGAGGAGATGTAACGAACTCCATTGACGGAGTCAGCGGCGTCGCCTTTTTCCCCGTTGCCGTTGGAACCGGCATGATGTCTTTAAATAAGCGTGAGTGCGAAACCGACGGGTGTCATAAAACCCGGAGGTTGTATGAGTGTCGCAAATCCGAAAGACAACCGAGCGACGCGGAGCCGAATCTGAAGAGCGACGCTAAACCGAAAACCGAAACCCGAAAAGCGGTGCGAACCATAAATTGAACGACGAGCGCGAGCCGTGTGTTGATCGTATATACGACACAGATAGTGTCCATATGAGTGACTTAGAACCGCGAAATAATCGCACGCACGTCATGAGCCCGAAAGCTAATAGTTATAGACGCGGAAACCATGTATTTGAAACCGGAATGTAAGAACGGAACAAAAGATTGAACGAGCACCGAAACCCGAATGAGATTCGCTCTGGTGACACGGAATCGTGAGGTCACCGGTCACTCAATTAATCGATTGAGCGACGAACCATGTGCCGAATCCTGTGGGGTCATTTGTTCCCCCCCGTGAGAACCGATAAAAAACCGAATGAGTGGCGCGAATCGCGTGAGAATTGTCCAGGCGACGCGAAACCCGTGACGTCACCTTACGACCGTCGATTGAGATGCCCGAGAGCCCGATCGAGCGTGAGAGCGGTGAACCGAAACTCCCAATGCACAACACAATTGTTGAATGCGCGAAGAATTCACTAGCACGAGCACGACCGATGTACGATGTCGATGTACTGATCAAGCGCGAGGGAGATGCGACACGCGAACTCCCGATGCAAAGCGCGTGAAAGATGCGATGAAGTGTCTTTGTACGAACCGCGTGAGAAATATTGAAAGCCGCACGTGCAATTCTGATGCGCGAAACCGATGAGAATAGCGAGGTGTATCACGATGAGCGCGAGAGAGACGCGACACGCGATCTCTCACCATACGTAACCGTTGTACCGTCCGAAATGATCGAGAGTGAGCGAGAGAGCGAACATAAAGTCCAGTCGCACACCGTACAGCTGTGATCGTGACTGTGAGTGGAGGGGAGAGAGACGAGACACGCGAACTCTCACCGCACAAGAGTCAGTTGAGCTATCCAAAATGGCCGAACGCGGGAGCGAAGCACGAACACGTGGGTGCTCGCCGCGCGAGAGTCCGATGTAAATGTCACAAAAATGGCCGAAATTAGGAGCAACGCACGAAACGCGCGAGCTCTTCTGACGCGAGCGTTAGCCGTTGAGCTGTCCGAGCGCGACAAGGATGCGTACCGGTGCGAGGCCGATTGTCAAGGGTGGGAAGAGAGACGCGACACGCGAGCTCTCACCGCACGAGAGACAGCTGAAATGTTTAAGATGCCGAGCGCGCGAACGATCGACGAAGGCGTGCGCTCTCCTTGTGTAAGAGTCGACCGGTGAGTTGCCCGAGACGCACTGAGCGAGAGAGTGGCGAGCTCTCTCCATGCGAGAACACTGGTGAGCTGTTCGAACAATGTAAGCGCGAGAGAGAAGCGCTAACGCGCGAACTCTCATAGCGCGCGAGTCCGATGAGTTTCCCGAATGTCACTGTGCGAGAGGGACGCGTACACTCGCTGCACCACACTGTTGAGCTGTCCGAAAAGTGTGAGCGCGAGAAACGCGCAGACACACAAGCTTGCACTACGCGAAAGTTCGATGAGCAATGTCCAATTGCCGACCGCGAGAGCGAGGCACAAATACATAGCTGCTCGCCGCCCGAGTCAGCCGATGAGTTGTCCGATTGCACCGAGTGACACTCATACGCGTCACACAAACTCTCTAAACGTGCACTAAACCGATGATAATAATTTTGACAGTCACAAGAAATGCGAGAGAAGCGCAGCGCGCGAACTCTCGATGCACAAAACCCCGATCAGATTGTCGCGAACTGTCATGCGCGCGAACGAGATACGACGCGCGAACCGGTGAAATGTCTGAGCGCGAGAAAGCGACGTCGAAGCGCGCACTATACCGATGAGACGGGCCACTGCCACTATGTGTAAGAGAGAGAAGTGCGACGCGCGAGCTCTCACCGCGTGAGAGACTGATGAGATGTCCGAAATGCTCGAGCGCGAGTGAGAGAGCACACAATAGTCACTGTCCAAGCGTTCGGTGTGTCGCCCGAGAGCGACAGCGAACGCGTACCGCCCGCGTGAGAGACCCGACCGCCCGTGGTAGGGAAAGAGACTCACCGCCACGCGAGAGCCTGATGAGATGCCCAAGATGGCCGAACGCGGGAGCGCGGCATGACCGCGCGCGCTCTCAACGCACGAGAGTCCGGTAGGTCGTTCGCACTGCCCAAGACGCGGGAATGGTGCACACGGCACGACAGCTCTCCTCGCACGAGAGCCGGCTGGTGAGATGTACATGTGCGCTCGAGCGCGAGCGAGAGAGCTGACCGATGAGCTGTCCAAGTGTCACTGCGAGAGAGAGATACGCGACACGCGCATTCTCTCCGCACCTCACAGATGAGATGTTCCGATGAGTACACACGCACTGACACTTTTCGCGCACTTTTCGCTCTCCACCGTTCCGCTATCCGGCTCGAAGGACCAAAATGTTTGAGAATTGCCAGGATGAGATATAGCGGAACGGGGGTAAATAAATGAGCACTGCCGATGGTAACAGTGAAAATAAACTCTTTTATTCAGTAACAACAAAGATGGTAAACTATGCGCGAAAAACACTGTGCACGTGAGCAACACCAAAAATGAGCGGTACCGATTAACAGTAATAGTAATTGAGCAATCTAATATGAGCAATCCCGATGAGCCCGTCACAATTGTATTAATCCGCGGAACAACCGGGTGAGAAAATACCCGTGGCTTCGTAGCGCCACGAGGTAACCACCGAGCGAGAGAATCTACCCGCGGCGCTGTATCGCCGCGATGTAGCCGTTGAGAACGTGAGGAATCCGGTGTGATTCCGCGTACCGCGTACCCGAGAAAATCACTCGCGTTATGCTCCGTGTGAGCCCAACCGATATCGCGAAACGACGATATGGTTTCCTAAGTTGAGATTAACCGAAAACTGAGCAAAACCATTGAGCTGTTCTGTGAGAATGCCGAATAAAATCGGCGATCTACCCGACCGCGTGGTGACCCGTGTCAGCCATTAGGCGTAGATGAGCGCGAAACCTGTTGCACGCGGCACGTAACCCGTGCCGCCTCGGATGAGAGCCGGTGCGCGTGCGTCGGCAGCGCGCGTCGGCCTCGCCGAACTCAGCCGAGAGGTGCTGCTGAGCAGCGGCCACTCGAGCTAGCGCACGTAGCCGCGCTGATTCTCGAACAGGCGCTGTACCTCGTTTCTACCGTAGCGTGACTTTCTAATCTCATGGCCCGGAGGCGCTCGGCTTTGTGAATCGGAATTATCGATATCTGGAAACCCTAAAGGCTTCCATAGAGCTGCAGGTAACCGGTCGAATCGACTGGCTTAGGTGGGAACCGGGTCCCGCGACAGATCACTGCGGGCCCCAAACGGTTCCCCGGCGATGGTACGGAAGATCTAAGGATTCTTGACATCTGTGAATGTTAGACACTCGTACCTAAGACGGTCGCAAGGTACCTCAAGTGGGTTGACTTTTTAGTCGTTCTGAAAATAGGCGGCGCTGGTGGTCATAGACCATTTTTGGCAGCCTTCCTTTTCCTCATATTATCCAGATCTGTTTGACCGACCCGTTAGATTTTTTTGACGGTCGAACTTGACCAGTCTCTCGTGCATATCGAATGTACCGACTGAGTTCATTAAGTTGTCCTTTGGTAGAAACGAGTCATTTATCTAGCTTTTTTACATTTCGAGTTATCTGACCGATTTTTGTCCCTTCCTTTTTATTTTATTTTGTGAGTCCTGTGTTAGTGTGAGGAAAAATAATAAAGAGAATTTACTCGTTACGCTGGACGTAACAGGTACACTCTCCTTTATTTGTTTTTATGGTATCCCCACCGCCAGAGTTGCGAATAATGCATTTCTTCAGTAATGGATTATGAATTTCATTATCCATTCTTATAAAAATTAGTAATGGAACTCGTCTCCAGTATCCATTTTTCAAAAAAAGGGTAATGGGGTCTCGCCCCATTATCCATTTTTTAAAAATGAGTAATGGAACACGCACCCATTATCCATTTTTCTCAAAAATGGCCATACTCCATTATCCATTATTTAATAAATGGCTAATGGAACGCTCTTCCATTATCCATTCTTCAAAAAATGGGTAATAGGACTCGCCTCCATTACCCATTTTTCAAAAAATGAGTAATGGATCTCGCCTCCATTATCCATTTTTCAAAAAATGGGTACTGGAGCTCGCCTCCATGATCCATTTTTCAAAAAATGGGTAATGGAGCTCGCCTCCAATATCCATTTTTCAAAAAATGGGTAATGGAATTTGCTCCCATTATCCATTTTTCTGGAAAATGGGTATCCTACATTATCCATTTTTCTGGAAAATGGGTATCCTACATTATCCATTTTTCAAAAAAATGGGTTATGGAGCTCGCCTCCATTATCCATTTTTCAAAAAATGGGTAATCGAGCTTGTCTTCATGATGCAGTTTTCAAAAAATGGTTAATAGAATTCGCTCCTATTATCCATTTTTCTGAAAAATGGGCATCCTTCAGTATCCATTTTTTGAAAAATGGGTAATGGAACTCGGCCCCATTATCCATTTTACTGAAAAGTAGGCATCCTACATATCCACTTTAAAAAAATGGGTAATGGATGTCGCCTCATTATCCATTTAAAAAGAAATGAGAAATGGAACTCGCCTTCATTTTTCATTTTTCAAAAAATGTGTAATGGAACTCGCCCCCGTTATCAATTTTTTCAACGCGGCCGAACTTTGAATGCATTTTTCTCAATACGTGATGTTCAAGATCGGTGTCCCCGATATCTGATAAATGGCTTGAAGGATTTTTATGAAAATTTGTCCCGATATACTGCAACATATTTTTTACGTGTGCGTGTGCGTGTGCGTGTGCGTGTGCGTGTGCGTGTGCGTGTGCGTGTGCGTGTGCGTGTGCGTGTGCGTGTGCGTGTGCGTGTGCGTGTGCGTGTGCGTGTGCGTGTGCGTGTGCGTGTGCGTGTGCGTGTGCGTGTGCGTGTGCGTGTGCGTGTGCGTGTGCGTGTGCGTGTGCGTGTGCGTGTGCGTGTGCGTGTGCGTGTGCGTGTGCGTGTGCGTGTGCGTGTGCGTGTGCGTGTGCGTGTGCGTGTGCGTGTGCGTGTGCGTGTGCGTGTGCGTGCGCGTGCGCGTGCGCGTGCGCGTGCGCGTGCGCGTGCGCGTGCGCGTGCGCGTGCGCGTGCGCGTGCGCGTGCGCGTGCGCGTGCGCGTGCGCGTGCGCGTGCGCGTGCGCGTGCGCGTGCGCGTGCGCGTGCGCGTGCGCGTGCGCGTGCGCGTGTGCGTGTGCGTGTGCGTGTGCGTGTGCGTGTGCGTGTGCGTGTGCGTGTGCGTGTGCGTGTGTATTTTTGCATTGTCTGTATTTTTGGCTTCCTCATAGAGAAAGCTTCGCGAATAAGGGAACCTTATGAGAAAGCGATATGAAAATGTTAACTTCTAACTTTGATGAGAAAGCGATATAAAATTTCAATTTTCAACTTTATGAGGAAGCGATATGAAAATTTCAATTTTCAACTTTTTTCAACGTCAACGTCTTAGAGTTTTAGGCAAAACGATTGACCGATTCAGGTTCAGCGCGTAAAAAAAAATCCATCGTCACGTTTCTTTGTCGTTTCTTTGTCGAATCTGCGTTTGGCGCGAAAAAATACATGGAAGTATGCGCTCCAGAATTTGTTTTGTCCTTTCGATTTTTATTCCAGAATTCGTAGTGATACCTCTTTATCTAGCTTTTTAATCCCGTCATATTCATCGTCTTGTGTATGTCTTGCAGTAGATCACGATAGGCACCTGGGTTTTTCCGCGATGCCATCGGAAAGCAAAGAAATCGTTGTTTACAAATACCTAAAATCACTCATTTTGGCAATTTTGGCTATAAAACCGCTTGGAAAAGTTTTTCGTTAGTTGTCACTCCGGAACTGTAATTCCATGTATTTTTTCACGCTGATCCCGAATCTGACACTTATTTTATTCGTAGATGGACATTTGATACGAAAAAAATGCGTCTAAAAAAATCATGAAATTCAAAAAATTCAAAATGACATAAAATTTAAACGGTTCGATCGATTTTCCTGAAATTCTAATGGGATCATCGGGTGATGATATTCTCACCCGATACGGGTGATGATATTGTACCTGTATACGCGTTTTTAGCCCGACAGCTAAAAAAAATTGTGAGTGCTAGAGCGCGAACGAACATTTTTCACGAAATAAAAAATGGCGTACAACAAAAACAACTCAACATTTTTTGACAAAATGTCGACCAAATGTTGACTATTGATGACACATGATGTGTGCCAAATTTCAGCTCGATCGGTTAACGCACGCACGCATGCACGCACGCGCGCACGCACGCACGCACGCACGCACGCACTGTAACCGTATTTTGCCCGTTTCCCTAAAATCCCAATCGAGACGGCTACAAAACCCGTCTCACTCGGCCTGAAGAGCGCCAGCCGCGAGAGCGAGCGCTTTCGCGACAAAATTTTAATTTCAAGCCGAACGAGAGACGAGAGCGACCCGGCGTCGCTCAGCCTTGGGAAATTGGTAGAGGGGGTGGTTCGGTCACCTCCGCGAGGAGGAAACAGAGATCAAGACGAAACTACAGGAACTCCAAAAGATATTTCATTATAACGTATATCGGGAGCGTGGTCGAGAAGCGACTAGCGTGCACGCTCGTTCCCTCAATAACCCAAAATCTTCACAACTAAATAATAACAATAATTCGTAATTTGATTCGATGAGAGAAATGTGGTAACGGATAATCGGCGACAGACAATGTTCAGAATCTCGACGCTCGCGTACAAACGACTAACGTGGATCGCAGCCACGGTACCTTTCGCAACAGATATTACTTTACTCAGCCCGATCGCAGCGGGAGTACGCGGAATCTTACAAAATCGGTGTAAAGGAAAATATATAATGAGAAATCGGAAAAGTTGAATTATTAATTAGTAACAAGAAAATTTATATACCCGGAAATTAAATTATGGACTCGCACGAGGCGCAAACTATGGAATGAAATTAGCAAATAAATGAGAACCTTCCAGGCAAATGGTTTAACGGAAATGACGTGAAATGAAAAATATGAACTTTACTGGATTTTTCCCCGAGAACAAATTCCGCGTTCCGCGCGCGAAGACGTACCGTCCCCACGATAACGAGTCGAGCTTGCTCTATTCTATCTCTAGCCTCAAACCGAACACGTACGACGATCTCACCGGTTTTCGGAGCGCATAATTCCATGTATTAAAAAAAACTGATTTGTAAGGTATTTTTATCCTTGAACAGAATCCAATTATCCTTGAATCACTTATCCTGTATTTAACAAGCATTTTCCTAAAAATGGGTAATAGAACATCCACATTCTTCAAAAATGAATAATGGAGGCGAGTTCCAACATCCATTTTGTAAGAAAATAGATAATGAAGCACATTCGATTACCCATTTTTCAAAAAATTAATAACGGAGCTATTAAATAATTATACTAATAATACATATAGTAATATATGTAATATGTAATATGTAATATGTAATATATGTAATATAATATAGTAATATAATATAATACTGAATAAATAATACCTATTCAAAAAATGGATAATGGGACGATATCCATTCCCCATTTTTCAAAAAAATGGTTAATCGATGCCGTCCCATTATCCATTATTTAGAAAATGGGGAAGGGATATCGCCCCATTATTCATTTTTCTGAAAAATGGATATCGCTCCATTATCCAGTTTCTGAGAAATCAGCATCCTCCATTACCCATTTTTTGAAAAATGGATAATGGAGGCGAGCTCCATTGCCCATTTTTCATAAAATTGATAATGGGGCAGAGTATCATAACCCATTTTTCAAAAAATGAATAATGAAGGTCCCACTTTTCGAAAAATGGATAATGGGTGCCAATTCCATTATATCCATTTTTCAAAAAATGGATAATGGGATGAAATCTATTACCCATTTTTCAAAAAATGCATAATGTAGGATGCCCATTTTTCACAAAAATGGATAATGGGTGCGAATTCCATTATCCATTTTTTGAAAAATGGATAATGGACGCGAGCTCCATTGCCCATTTTTTGAAAAATGGATAATGGAGGCGAGCTTTATTACGCATTTTTTGAAAAATCGATAATGGAGGCGAGCTCCATTACCCATTTTTTGAAAAATGGGTAATGGAGGCGAGCCCTATTACCCATTTTTTGAAAAATGGATAATGGAAGAGCGTTTCATTACCCATTTTTTAAAAATGGATAATGGAGTATGGCCATTTTTCAGAAAAATGGATAATGGGGGCGAGTTCCATTACCCATTTTTCAATAAATAGATAATGGGGCGAGATCCCATTACCCTATTTATGGAAAATAAATAATGCAGACAAGGTCCATTATGCATTTAAAAAAAAATGGAGGATGCATTGTTTGCCCATTATAATTTTCGCAACCCTGCCCACCGCAAGCTACAGGGTACCCGAGTTATTCGGGTGTCACCGAGCGGTCTAGCTTGTGAGCTCGTACCGACGACATCTAAATAAATACTCTGTTTCCCGAAAGTGTTGTCCCCGAGCATTACTTCTCACCTCGCCGTGTCCCTTAATAAATGGGCTTGCAGCAGTGGTGACGAGGATGTCGGTTTAAAAAAAATTAAACATTTAAATAAATTAAAGGAATGGCAAAAGGAGTTACAAAATCAAAAGACGATATAGACGCGGATGACAAACGAGTGAAGTGGGAAGAGATCGAAAATAAATTTAAATCGGGGCAAACCGCCTGGATCCAAAAATACTCCAAAGACGAATTATTGGCGATTTGTTCACGATACGGGGTCGAAGTGCCAACGCGAGCGAAATTAGACTCTGTGCGGAAACTCTTGATAGAAGCAGTGCGTAGTCGCGGGGGAAAGGATCGGTAGAACGAGTGACGGACGGCGCGGGGCAAGAAGAACCGAAGATGGCTCAATTCAACGCCAACACGATAGAACCGTTCAAAAAAGGGGCAAAATTGAAAACATTCGAGGACCAATTAGAGGCTTTTATCATCCTGAACGATGTTACCGAGGCGAAAAAGTCAGTATTGCTAATAACACGATTAAATGCGGAGGTCTACGGAGAACTCAAGGCAGCGGTAACTCCTGCGAACCCTTTAACGATGCCTTACGAGACCCTGGAGGCAAAATTGGAAGAGCTGTACGCACCCAAAGAAAACATACATTTAACAAGGTTTACGTTCCGCGAAAGAAAGCAGAAGGAAGGAAGGAAGGAAGGAAGGATTCTATAGCTGAATTTGTGAAAGCGCTTCGAATGTTAGTACAAAAATGTAATTTCTCAATGGCAGAGTTACAAAACCAGTTGAAAGATCAATTGATATCTGGAACGAGGTTACGAACCGTGCGTTATGAATTATTAAAATCGCCGGATTTGGAGTGGGAACAATCGGTCCAGTTAGCAAAAACCGTCGAACTGGCCGACGCGAAAGCAGAGTCATTGTTATCACCGCAAACTCGAAAACAAGAGGCGACCGAGGCTCCAAGTGTGAACGCTATATGGCATGTCAACAAGGGGCCGCAACAGAGAGGCTACAATACACCGTGGCAACGGGGACGTAGAGCAAGCGGTTTCGGTCAGGGACGGGGAACAACGAGAGGAAGAGGAAGCATCCAACAGCGAGCATCGGCCAGCAACATACAAGCAGCGTCGACCCCAGCAAGCGAAGAGTGTTAGTGTTGTGGGGGAAAGGGACACCGAAGTTACCAGTGTAGACTACGAAATAAATATTGTAGCGAATGTGGTAAACAAGGGCACATCTACAAGACGTGTGCGAAAAACAGAAATCGACCGCCTGCGGCAAACCAAAACTTTATAGACAACGAACAGGTGACTGTGGACGAAACGTCAAACGAGGAACAGCGTTTCACGAGCGATCATTGTCCGAGGTCGAAGACGGTATGGGTATATACATGTATATGATGAAAGAGGAAGCGGCAACGAACGAAATAGGACAGGTAGTAGCACCGCATGAAGAAACGATTAAAGTAAATGGAGAATTGTTGGAGATGGAAGTTGATTCGGGCGCGCCGATCTCCGCGATCTCAGTTGAAATATGTAAAAAAAGTGTAGGGTTAAGGCCAGCTTACTCCAAAAAACGTAATTTTTTTCAATACATTTTATTTATAGTACAAAACATGTTGAGTAATCAATTTTTTTACATATGAAAGCACATATATGAAATTACTTGAATTTTTTTTTTTTTTTTTTCCAAAATGGCGGTCCTGAAAATGGCTGCTGAAACTCATCTGATTCGTAGATGGATGACATCATTTCTTGGAAAAGAATTATCTGAAAGCAAAAAACAAAACGGTTTCATGTTCTGTATCGAATTGGCTATGGCCTCAAGCAGAATGAAACATTTTCAATGAAAAAAAAACAAAATGGCGGACTTTTGCATTTTTTAACCCTTTTTTTCACTTTTAATTGTTTATAACTTTTTGAAATAATAATGAATATTTCTGGTTCTGCTTGAGGCCATAGCCAGACATCTAAAGAGTAAAATGCCGTTTGGTTCATATCGATAAGTGCAATAGTTTTGAAATGAGAGTGTCATCCATGCGAAAAAACGTGGTTCGGAGAAAAATCAGTTCAAAGTTTTTATTCGTGAAAAATCGTAAAAAAAGTGAATTTTACTCACATATCCATTCCAGCTTCATACACAACTCCTTCCTGGTCTTCGTAAGCATCATTCTGAAGAATTCTTGCATTTCCTAAAGCAGTTCAACACGTCTGTTGTTGGCCCTATCAGCAAAGTGCCTTGCTTCCGGGCCGATTCTGACACCCATAACTTCCATTACTTTTAATATGGGTGAAAGCCCTTCATTGAAAATGCAAGCAGCACTGAGAGCAGCAATTTCAAGCGTTTTTTGCCCAACAAACTTATGTTTAGGGGCTATGTTCCAAACACATGAGTTGTAACTTTCGTTATTGTTTTGCGTGTTAGCCCCTAAACATCTCTCGAGCAACTTTTCGTCGGTTAGTTCTTCATAAATTGGCTGTAAAAGATCTTGAATTTCCTGATCGAAAGCTGGAGGATGGTTGTAATTCTGTTTTGTAGCTACTGCCTTTTGATAAGCGCACCATGAATCTGCTCCGGCTGGACAATACTGGTGTTGTGGCTTAGCATCGGTGGAACACTTGTGATACAATGAGGCTAGAATTGCATTCTTCATGTCTGGCACAGAATCGGGATGAATAAGCACAGCTTTTTTAAAATAGCTAGATAAGAGCGACAGTTGCGCTTCAGTAAATTTTAAAGATTTTACGACAGGTTGTTTGCTTTTTTGAGCCTTCTTCTTTTTGGGTACTTCTTCACCTCTTTCTATTGCCTCTCTTTTTTTTGCGCTTCCAGAGCTTTCTTTATTTTTGCATGGTTTTTTTGGCTTCTTTACCACGTCTATATATACTCTTGCCTACGTGTAAAACAACAATAAGACGATCCGAAGGCACGCAGCAGCTGCCGCTACCGAAGGCGTTCGAGCGGCCGCTACCGAAGGCGTTCGAGCGGCCGGATTTACCGCAGCGCTCCCCACTCTTTTATACCTGCTTCTCGGTCTTGCTGACCTTCGGGACTAATTCTATACTATTTCTACGAGTATACAGTAGCAATTTACGAAAAAAAAAAATATTTCGATTTTTTCAAAATTGTTTGGAGTAAGCTGGCCTTAAACACTCCCAAAAGAGAACTTCGCGGATATGATAAAAAACCGATAGCAGCGGTTGGATATATTGATGTAAAAATTGAGCGAAAGAGCGTGAAATCAAATCGAATATTGTATGTCGCGCGGAACGGAGGTCCGCCGATTATTGGTCGAAACTGGCTATCAGATCTAAAAATGTGGCCGCTGACGTTTCACCACGTAACCGAAGATCGCGGAAAGGAGGCGAAGGAACCAAATAAAGCAGCCGCGATTTGCGCCAGGGCTCGGACTGTTCACGAAAGGGGAGCTAACTTAAAAATTAAAAACAGGGGCAATTCCGAAATTTATTCAACCGCGCCGTGTGCCGATTGCTATGCGATCAGGCGTCGAGACAGAGATAGAAAGTTTACAAACAAGTGGCATCATTTCGCCAGTCGAATTTAGCAACTGGGGAACACAGGTACTTCCGGTGGTAAAAAAAGGAGGGGCGATACGCTTATGCGGGGACTACAAGGTCACGTTGAATAAATTTCTAGAAATTGACCATTACCCGTTGCCGCGTTTGGAAGAAATACTCGATGTAATCCGGGGCGCGCAGATAATTAGTACGATGGATTTGTCGGAAGCTTGTCAATAACTACCGTTGTCGGAGAAAAGTCAAGAGTTAGTTGTGATTAGCACGCATCTAGGCCTTTTTAAATACCATCGTCTGCCATACAATGTGTCTACCGATCCCGGCTCGTTCCAGCGCGTGATGAGCACTCTATTATTGGGAATAGCGGGAGTAATTGTGTTTCTAGATATATTGGTGGCCACTCCGAGTTTTGAGACGCACGTCAAGCGTTTGCGCGAGGTGTTGATGCGTTTGGACGAGAGCGGGTTACACATCAATTTCGAAAAATGCGATTTTTTTTCAGCACGAGGTAAAATACGTAGGATATAGGATAACGGCGGATAGAATCAATCCTCTTAAAAAAAAATTGAAGCGGTGAAGGAAGCGCCGATACCGAAGGACGAGTCGCAGTTACGGAGTTTTCTGGGATCGATCAATTATTACAGTCGTTTTATCGAAAACATGGCACAAAAACTCAGACTGTTTGCGTGTTTGGAAAAAGGAAAATTCGAGTGGACGGCCGAGTGCACTAAAAGTTTCAAAAAAATAAAAGACGAGCTCGCGTCCGAGAAACTATTGATTCATTTCGATCCCAGAAAACAGACCGTACTGACCTGCGATGCGTCGCCGTATGGTGTGGGCGCGGTGCTATCCCACAGAGGAACAGACGGGTTAGACAGACTGGTCTGTTTTGCAAGCAGAACATTGACGGCCGCAGATAAAAACTACGATAAAGAAAAAGGTAAATGTTAGAAAAAAAAATTGAATAAATTGTTGTAATAATATTTGGGTCACTTCTAGATTTCCCAGGCCAGAAAACACTGTAAAAACTATTTATAAGCGTGATGGGAATCAGTTAGGGCGATAACAGAGATGTGCAGGTTAAAAATTCACAGGCAACAACACATTCTCCAGGACAATAAAGACTGTAACAAAAAGTTATTCACATTGATCGAAATCAAACTATAGAAAATAATAGTAATGTGCAGAATCAAATTTTTCACGCAAAGAAACATGCATAAGAATATGTAAATACAATTGGTTTTTTCTCCTCTGCTCCTCAGCGGGTCCTGTAACTGAAAGTATATTTTGAGCATTATTACAAGAATGAATTGGATCGATACTTATTTGTATAGTTAAAGATACTTACGCGCCACACTCTTCTAATGTGAGATTTTTTTCAGGCTGGATGCTGTCCTGACATGTATTTGTTGCTACGCTTTCAATCGCAGGGCCTACAATTCGTTCGAGCTGTTTCATGTAACGATGATGTACTGCTGGTACATTCAGTGCAGATAGAATTGTATTGAGATGTGTGACACCAATACTGCTGTCTATAATTGCTGTGAAAAAAAATGTTTACAGATAAGTATAGCAGCAAATTTATGCAAAGGGGCAGTTCTTATAACTATAAAGTTAAAAAATTCTTACCAAGAGCACCTTTCACGTTGACGTCATGCGTTGACAACCCACCTTCTACCGGAAAATTCCTCTTGCAAGTATTTATCGTAAATATTGCCAGACAATTATGACAACGTATTGTCAAGATCGTCGCCAAACCAATTTGCGTCACTTTTCCGATGAACCTTAGCGACAAAGGTTGCGAACACGTCTCACACCACATTTCATTTGCCATTTGCTGTAATTCTACGATGCGTCGATCTTCTACGCACAACTGCTCTGGGACGGTAACTTCGTGTTTCCTTCTTTTCGCGGCAATTCGCACATTCTCTTTCCATTTTTCCTTTCTTTTCGTCGTAAATTTTCCACTTTTGGGCCGCAATCTCGTGTCGTTTGGCACGGCCGCTACGGTTTGTTTACATCTGTACCGACCACGTGCGACTGAACGCCGGGCAGTCCTACCAACGTAGGAATATTGCGACGTTGCCAAGTCAATCGATAAAAATAGCGTCCGATAAACTGTGCTTTTTGTAACACGAAACAATTTTCCTCATACCAGAAACAATTTTTAATAATATTTTAACTATTTTTTAAATCTCAAAACAATACATAGCTAACGTAAGCACATGCCTATTTCATCGCCGAAAACGTGTATATTTCGTTCTCAACAGTTATCGTCACGGAAGGTACGAGTCAAATCAGCAATTCAATACAGTGTGAAAAATAGAAAAAAGCTATTTTGACGGTATATAATTTGTACTACGCAGCTTAGTACACCGTTTTATGAACAATTGCATATATTAAATATCTTCTGTGACCAGTTAATTCAATTATATGATATTACTCATACAGTTGGTCAACGACTCAACGGTACATGACTTATTCCTTTAAAAACAGTAATTCTACAAGAACTTCACGCGAGCCATTTTGGCACCACACAGATGAAGGGAAGGGCGAGGTCATTCGTCTGGTGGCTCCAGATCGACAGTGACATTGAATCGATAACAAAAAAATGTGACATCTGTCTTGAGACGCGAAAAAATCCGCCCTAAGTGCAACTACCGCCGTGGCGTTGCCCAACAACAGCCTGGCATCGGTTTCACGCCGATTTTCTGGGGCCACTAGGAGGGAAAACAATATTAATTACAATAGACAGTCACTCGAAGTGGCCGGAAGCCTACATAATGCCGAGTATGGGAGAGGAAGTCACGATCGCGACATTCGACGATCTTTTCAGCCGTTTCGGATTTCCCGATCACTTGGTAACGGATAACTATTCAACGTTTGTCGGGCAAAGTTTTCGAGAATATCTATCACGATCGGGAATACGGCACAGCACGACGCCATCCTATTTTCCGGCCACTAACGGTGCAGCAGAGAACTTTGTTGATACGATTAAAAGGAAAACAAAATGTTTAATGCGCGACGGTTTCACATTATATGTAGCCATGCGGAAATTCCTTTTTGACTACCGAAGCACGCCGCATGCCGCATGCCACTACGGGTAACTCGCACCGGCGAGTTTATTTCTGGGTAGAGAGCTACGCACACGCATGTCTCGGCTGCGTCCACCGGCAATCGAAGAACGTGTAATCGAGCACCAAGAACGCATGGTCCGAAATAAGGGAGGCGCGCGCGTAGCAAACTTTGCGATCGGCGACACCGTGATGGCTCGGAAACACCAAAGGGGGAAGGATGGATGGGAGCCCGGGATTATTACGAAAGAACTAACGCCCGGGTGTATGTACGAGGTGGAAGTAAGCGGACGACGAATATGGAAACGGCATGTAAATCAGCTGATCGAGCGAGCGCAAAGCAGTGGCCAAACATTCGCAGGTGTAGTAGAATCGGTATCGAGCGACGAGAGATCAGAGCCACCACTCCGACGATCGGAACGGCTGAAAGGGCGTCCCGAAACATGTTCAAAGCCCCGCTGAAATTATTAGTTTCAATTAGAATCGTAAGATTAGTATAAGATACATCGTTATCGAATCGGGAGTTGTCGGGTTATAAAGAGGGGAGACTGTAGTATCCCCACCGCCAGCTACAGGGTACTAAAGTTATTCGGGTGTCGAAGCGACCAGTCTAGCTTGTGAGCTCGTACCGACGACACGTAAATAAATATTCTGTTTCCCGAAAGTGTTGTCCCCGAGCATTATTTCTCACCTCGCCGCGTCCCTTAATAAATGGGCTTGCAGCAGTTTTGATTCGTTCATTTTCGGTAATTGGTTTGTTTCTTGTCGTGGTTGCGTTGTCTGTTTAGGGAGAACTTGTTTAGTTTTTTCGGCACTTGCGTCGTACGCTGTTAAAACTTGACTACCGTTGTGTGGTCCATGGGGAACATTACATCTTTAAAAAAGTAATCGTCGAAAAATCTGTTCGATCTGTGCCGTGTCGAGGCTCGACTGTTGATTAGATATTGGCGAATTTCGTGAATGCTGAGCCTGCTATCTCGTGATCTGTTTCGATAGTTTCGGCCACGTGATCTGTCTCGATAGCTTCTAACACGCGAGTTGTCGCGATAGTTTCGGTCGCGCGTGTTGTCACGATATTTTCGGTCGCGCGATTCGTTTTTGAAATATCGGTTTTGCGAATCGTTTCTGTTATCTCTGTCTCAGCAGTAGTTTTGATCTCGCGAATTATTTTTGCAGTATCGAGAATAATTTCTGTCATTTCGGTCTCAGGAGTCATCGCGATAGTCTTCGTCGCGTGAGTTATGCCGATAATTCCGGTTCCGCGAATTGTCTCCATAATTAAAATTTCGTGAATGTCGCTTTCGATGGTCTGGGATCGTGTGGCTCCCTATCACGACCGTCGATTTGGTCGCGTGAATTTCTGTCGCGATTTTGATAGTTATTGGATCGCGAATTATTGGTTTCGCGCATTCCATTTTCGGTGTGGCGATTTGATGTTGCTTGAGTTTGATATAAAACTTGGTTTTTTATAAAACTTCTGTCTATGTTGCTCAGTGGACTGTGCGAAACGAATTTTCGCTTTTTTGGGGCTATTTTCACTACTTTCTGGTTTTTCGTGCCTGCGCGTTTGATGCAATGTTTGCTTATATGCGAGTTTGTATTGTATATTTATTGCTTCATTGATTGCATCGTCAAGGGTTGGAAACTTTTTTTAGCATGAGCAGACTTGCATCTGGTCACAAAGTCCACGGATAAACGATTTAATTACCGTTTGCCTTACTTCTTGCCATCTGTTTTTCAGGTACTGTTGCTCTTCTTGCTCCGTGTATATTTCCTTGAGGTTTTCTTCGATTCTTTCCGCGATTTTTCGCGTACGCATTGCGTAGACTCTAACTGTATCATTGTAATTTTGTACGTTAGACGTTAATTCTAATTCTAAATCGGATAATTCTACGGGTTTTTCAAAGGCGTCCTGAGATCTCTCAGGAGAGATTCGAGTGTAAGATGCGTTTTCAAGTTTGCTATATCTGCGGCCAATCCGGATCATTTTTGATTAATTATGGTTAAAAATAGCGATTGGTCGATCTCGGGAACCATCCCTGCTACCTGGCTACAAGTACGTAGATAGTCGCGAACTGAAATATTTTCACCATTAAACGATGGTATCGCATTGCAAGCATCGCGAAAAGCAATACTATTGGTCGCCATTGTTGGTGATTATGTATTGTGTGATTAGATATTTTGTTTGATCAATTTTGAAGAATTGTGTTACGTCCAGCCCAACTCGTGAGAGTGTAAGGGAGAGCGCAACACTATCGGTTTCTCCTTTCGGGTCAAGGCAGGGCAGCCCTTTACACCGGGGACGGAAACCTCGCCTATTTACACTATAGTTTTATGGGTTTTTAGATGATCGCTGTCTACGATACATCGGCGCGGTTATTCGAGCTTATTTAAACGCGGGTTATGGTTGTAACGAGGAGATAAAGGTTGTATATACTCACATAGTTTTGACACACGTTAATTGTTTTATTATAAACGACGTTACATATAACTGTGCTTTTTATTAGCTCAAACCGTAATCGAAATCCGGAGAATTAATACCGTTGAGACTATTATTTTAATTACTCAGAAGACGCAGCTTCTACTGAATCGCCGTACGAGCTACGAACTCTGACTTGCAGTATAACTGGCTTCGATGATTTTGACAGGCGTGTAGCCCAGCGTCGTGAGTACGACGGTTCGATGGTAACTGAACTGCACTACTTAATTTTATCATTCCTTATATACCAATTATCCCCTATCATCCCTCGACAACTGGAGGGGTTAAAAACCACCAACTATGGTGCTATTGGTGGTGAAAATGCTCCAATAAGCGAATTCCCCCTTTATTTGCTTTGGGAGGACCCTCCTGTGGTTACGCGTGAGTCTTTCACGTATTGATTTGAACTATTTATAACGAGGTGATAATCCGAGTAGTCTTTGTCAGAAGGAACATTCGACTCGTGTCTTTCTATTAGAATTAATATCAGAACATTTATATCGGAGATGCGAGTTCGTTACAATTGTCTAAAAATTTTAAAAGTTAGAATTGTGGTAGTCGTCCAGATATGGTCGAGGTGGATCTGGTATGAATGCGTATGAATGAATAAGTCCGAATAAATGTTATTAACTTTTATTGTAATGAGACGTGAGTGAAGGAGAGTGCACGTCACAACGGTTCGGGACTCTGAGATGAACTGAATAAAGGGCCTGACGAAAGCAGGGCCCTTGCCTATTGCTGCGCGCGACACGATATTCTTACGCGCGATAAGACGGCCGCTGCTCGCGCGTGGCGAGCGCGGCGGCTGGACCGCCACCGTGAGAGCGTTAGCGTTCGCACGGAAGGTGCTGACGGTGCAGTAGATTAGCGAGAATGTGATACAATGTTTAATTTGAGTTTCCTGTGAGCCGAAATACTAATTCGGAATACGGGACCGTCACAGAATTTTGAATTATAATCAATTTATTTATTTTTTTATTGCATATGCTAAAATATTTTATCGAATGTGTTTCGGGAGCTTTCCCAAGCTCGCTCACATCCTGGCCCTAACTCCCTAACCCCCAACCTACCTTACACGTCCGAATGCGGAACTCCACTCTACACCGAATCTCGGAGCTCGAACCCACGACGAGATTAACGAGTTACGATTTCGATTGAGCGGAGATTCCCGGGGGGCGATCTTCTAGCCCTTCCATCGCATAGGTCCGGGCGCCAAGTACACAGTACCACGGATCAGAGATCGGCCTATTTATTTAAAACAACACGATGGAACGGCACGCGCAAAGCAGGGGGAGAGGCAAGGCTGTAGAGACTCGGCCAGCTCAGCCCACCTGGGAGAATCATGGTAGAGGGGTGTGGCCGGGTACGAGCAATGAACGTTCGGAAACTCGCAATTTTAAAATGACCCAAATTTATTAACAACTCCAAAATAATACCAATAATCTTTACAAAGCAGATTTCCGACAAATCAGAACCGGAGGTTACCGCGGGACGTCCGCATGAAACCGGCGACAACTATTTGAGCCGTAAAATAATTGGTTGAGACACTCGTGAGAGAACAAACATTCAGGTAGCCGCTGAAGTAATTCCTAAATCGCTACGCAATGGTAAAGGGAGTCGGTGGACAATTCCGAATAATATCCGCTGGCTTGTAACCCATCGTCAAAAGTCGGGGCTAATCGTGATGCGTGCCGAATCATCCCGGGATCGATCGAAAGCACCGATTGACAGAGAACCTCCGAAGATAACATTAATCGAGCGGAATAATAGCGACAAATTTCTCCGCGACGAAAGGAACTATAGGGTTTAGCATCGAATCACGGAACATATTAAGGTTTACCCCGCGAACGGGAGGACCAATTGGCAAGAAAGAAATCTGTTAATTAAAGATAACCCCAGGCCACGAGACTCGAGACTCGAGACTCGGTTTATGGCGCAGCCAAACAAAGGTAACCGAGCACGCTGCCCGAGACAACGGAACCGAACGCGACGTGGTGTTACGTCCTGTGAATTTTTAGTCAAATTCACTGGTGCAACCGGTCGAAAATCGATAAATGTTCAATAATAAAATAATAAATTTACAAGCGATTGAGGGATAATTTTCGAGTCAAGTCATAGTAAAAATCATAGTAACAAGTAACCACTGAAAGGTGATTGCACGATTAATAATTTATAATAGCGCATTTAAATTGTTGGATAATTGTACCCAGTGACTGGCACGGCAACAATCGTATGGGTAACAATATAAAACAATGTGGCTATTCGACTCGTTCTTGAAGGTCATCGACAGCGAGAATACCTCGTGTTCATACCCATTGTCTTAATTAAAACGCAAAAGTAATACGAATCTTTCCCACATGCGAAAGGAGACGACGCCTTATCGCTCTAACACGCGGAGCGAGGCGATGCACGTACGCACACAGCGGTGCAGCCAAAGAATCGGTGCAACTGTCTCGAAGCGATTGATTGGGAAATTTACCGTCGGCGCTAACGAGTGCAGCACCTCTCAGAGGATAATTATTCAAACCAAAATAAAAACAAATAATAATTAATTATTAATAGTAGGCTCATTTGAGTTGAATATTTGTGGACAATGACCGGTAAATCAATAATTAAATATTAATTCAGTAAAAGCAAGTTTGATAAATTATTTGGGTCAAATCGTCGATATTAATTATTATAAACAAAGGATAAATCGTTAAGATTATAATCAGGGAAATTACTTTATATTTAAAAATTATATTTAATTGTCAGGAGAAAAGATAAAAGAGTAGTTAACAGCAGGGAATTAGTTAGTATCATCCGAAGTAAATATTTGGGGTTTTATTGTAGTTTAAGTACATTTAAATAATTATTTGTCGAAAATCCGGAATTTATAAGAAATATTTAAACAAATTAAATTAATTAAGGTAATAACTTTTGATAGAAACATCATACAAATTTCGTTCAAATTTCTATATTCCCGCGCAAAAAAAAAAGTATGAAAAGAATATTAAATTCGTATTAAAAATGAAAGTATTGGAAGTATGTCGTATTGGACTAAGTTATACTCACATTATACTTTGCCAATGTGTCGCCAAAGAGTATGAAGTATGAAGCAAGTATACGAACAGATCTTGGAGTATAAAGTACGAAGCTATTATACGAATAGATATTTGAGTATCGAGTATTAAACGACTATACGAACAGATCTTCGAGTACCAAGTATGAATCTAGTATACGAATAGATACTCGAGTATCGAGTATTAAACTAGTATACGAACAGATGTTTGATTATAAAGTATCAAGCTAGTATAGGGATAGATCTTCGAGTATAAGTATGGTTTACGAAAAGATATTAGTGTATAGAGTATTAAACTCGTATCCAAATGAATTTTCGAGTATCGAGTATTAAACTAGTATATGAATAGATCTTCGGATGTAAAGTATGAAGCTAGTGTACGAAGTAATATTCAACTAGTAAGTCGAGTATGAAGTATTAAACTAGTATAGCAAGGAATATTAGAGTATTTAGTATGACGTTACTATTGTGGCCCAAATGTATTACAGTTTTACGCAATTTTTTCGTTTTTCTTTTGGAAAGATAATTCATTCGAGTGTAGTGTATATCTTTCCTGTGCGCGTATATCTTGAATGGTCGTGCGACAAAACTTTATTTCAATATTTATTTTGGGAAAAATACGGATTTTCTATATTTTTAAACATTGTGATGATACTTTTTCGCTTAGTCTCCCAATAGTGGGTCGATACGGGGAATATGGGCTGAAGGAAAAGGGGGAAATAACGTTGCGAATTTTTGTGTAGAAAATTATAATGTTATACTCTTCAATATTTCGTCGTATGAAAAATAACAGGTAACAAAAACGAGATCGAAAATAATTTAAAACGAGATCGAAGATAATTTCCGCTTCAACGCCGGTACTGGTACGTTGAAAGGATCGGGTTATCACAAAAAAAAATACCTTAATGATAATCGGGGAAAGAATAAAGAAAATGGCTTAATAGCGGAAATCGAAGGTAACAAACAAAGAAAAAGGGAGAAATGAAAATCAAATAATAATCGCTCGCTCGGAACACAAGTAAAAAGAAAGGGGGAGAAAAGTGATATTAATAATGCTCAAAAGAAACTAAACTTAAAAGAACTTATAAAAAAAACGATGTCTATGATAATTATCGGGACGGCATGGGTCTGGGTCGGTCGCACGGAAAAAGGGGGGCTGGCCGGTGAAAAATTCTACACAAAAATCACGATTTGGCTAGGATCGAAACTCAGAAAAAAATAAGGAAGCTCAAAAAAATAATGAAACTCGAAAAATAATAAAACTCAAAAAATTGTCAGTGGTTATTTTTGGGCGCCAGATACTTTCTCGGTGTAGCACCGTAACTCATAAAAAAAAGGAAGAAAATCGGCCAAATTGCGCGGCACGCGGCTAGCAAGGAACGGGGGGGGGGGGGGGGGGAGGGGGATGAGACTTCTCAGGCCGTGGGTACTGTCCAGGGCTTCTTGACCTATTACCTCGGCACACACAGAAAAACTTGTAAAAATTACAATAATAAAAATCGATAAATACTCGCAGAAATGAGTCTCGGGAACGGGGGAAAATTAACGATAACGCACGCTGGAAATATCCGCGATTACCACCACTCACGCGCACGTGTTCGAATAGGGCAAAAATGTCGGCACACGTGGCGGCCGGTATTCGACGGTCAAAGAAAATTACACAAAATCAAGAAAAGACGGCTTAATACTACGAAAAGGGCACGGGTAGATTTTCAGGGGATGTCGGGGAGATGGGGAAATTTCGAGAGGGGTAGACGGGCGGGGAAACGTGTTCAGTACTCACTCAACCGATCACTCTCAATTTATAACGCTTATAATTTCTCCAATATTCCTTTCGATAAATTCCTCGATCAAGCCTGGTCGTTATAAATCCGTTCACAGTCCAAATCGTGTCCTCAGGTATCGCTTATCGTCTTAATCTCTCCGGGAAGGAGTAAATTTGAAATCGGGAATAGCCTGGTCGTCGTACAATGGTCCTTATTATCGCTTAATTCTCTCTCGCCTGTCACACACTCTGCTCTTTTACACGCCTGGGCTCGAAGTGAAGACAGCCTCGCTGCTTCCGGCTTCTTCTCCGACCTTAGGGTCGGTCTTGTAAGTGAGCGTACGGGTGACGGATTCCGATTGGTTGATTTCGGGACTGGCTGTCGGTGGGCGTCGGGATTGGCCGCGCGATCGTGTGGATATCTCGTCGCGACGGAAGACTCGTCGCGACGTTCGGCACGCGCATCCTCGTCATCGATTTGTCCATCGATCGACGAGCAGTTCTTGGTGTCAAGAGGTGGCGGTTCCATGCGGCGCGTTGGCGAAATGTCTCATCTGACAGATCGCGTGCCGAATTGTAGTGTTTGCCCGTACGACACACCTCGTCGGTTTACATTCGGCAATTCGAGCCGAGAAGGTGTCGCCAGGTTCTTAAGTGTCGGTGGACGAGTCGGGAAGGATGATCCGACTCGTCGGAATTTTTCCCGGTGGTGGCGACGGCGGACTGGCTTGTTGGACTGTCATGGGTTTGCAGGTTAGTGCCAGCGAGGTCTGCCGGTGTCTCAAATTTTGGGCTGTCTAGGTTGTTCGGGGTCGGTCAGGCTGCGCAGGGGGTGGATTTCCAGCCAGGTTGGTCTCTGATGGTCTTCGGTGGCTGCGATGGGTCTTCGGTGGCTGCGATGGGTCTTCGGTGGCTGCGATGGGTCTTCGGTGGCTGCGATGGGTCTTCGGTGGCTGCGATGGGTCTTCGGTGGCTGCGATGAGTCTTCGGTGGGTCTCGGTGGGTGCGTCGGAGGGCTGACGGGGACTTCGATGAGTAGGTATGAGGGCTGACGGGGTGGTAGAGGATGAGGGTCAGTCGAGGGAAGGGGGTTAACAGTGTTTAATGTCGTTGCTTAAATTGTAGTCTTAATTCTAGTTTTGTCCCTAGGTGAGTGGTGGGACTCCGAGCCAGGCAGCGGAAGGGACTTGTGACGTGCCACGTCACAACATTTATATTGTTTTTTTACATCTCATTGAAGGGGAAAAAACGTAGGAAAAATCGCCAATAAAAGTTTAGCATAACGCCATTTGGATGTCTTTTTCTGATCGAATCTGGTAACAAACATCACAATACTTATACAGATGAAGAATATGTTTGGTTTTTTTTTTAACGTCCGCAATTCTGGTTGACAATTAGAGGTTTTTTCCCTTCACCATTAGACTCAATAATGCGTAAAAATATTTTTAAAGTATCAATCAATATGTGTAAAACATTTCAGAAAGAACAGCCAACAAGTTGTACATTCTAAAACTCAGTTAGTATTATTCTATGCTAAACAATTACCTCTAAAACAATACTTTACATGAGGTACTGCCTTAAACCACTCGTCGTACTCACCGGCGCACTTTTACCAGTTCGCTTGAACGAAGCTTCAACGAAGCTGCTCCCTTTCGCTCCTTCGTTGCTGACTCTTAGCCATCTCTATCTTCGTCAATTGCCAGAAAATAATATACAGCGAATAATGAAGAAATCCTCGAGCGCGATTTGAACACCTTTTGTTTATTATATGTGGTAAGGGAAACACTATTCAATAAAACACTTTCCGGCTTGTAATAAGGAAAGTATCTTTTAATAGAACCAGAGACCTCAGTATACCGATATGCATAGTGTAGCATTAATTTTTCACAAATGCAATATTAATGCAATATTCGACCAAACAATTTTAAGCGAAAACGATAGTTAAATGTATAGCTTGAGGTGCCTAATATATTTTTATTCTTCGTGAAAATCTATTAAAAATATCAAAACAGCCGATACTAATATTTCACCAGAAATGTTTGGATAATTCTACCTTCCAATCTTTTTCATAGATTTTTGCTATCGAAGAATAAACTTAAATCAATACGTTTTTTTATTGCATCGAACATCAATATTATTTTAAATCCCTCGAATGAGATTGACGGGAATTGAAGGTGATGTGAGTTCACTCTACCTTGATTGAATTAGCTGGTAGCGCAACATATGACTTTTCGTTATCAGCCATTTTTAACATAAAACAGACTGTCCCTAGCTGTTCAACGTGAACAGTGACAGCCTGATCTAACATACCTGTACACTCGAGAACTACCTCTGGAACATGACGTAATAACTGTCGTGCTAGAATTGGCGACAAAATGCATGGCCGAATTATTGCGTATGATGTAGCATAGCATTCGCACATGTTTTCGTAGTGACATTCGCAGTTGTGCACTTTGACAAAGGAATGGATTATGCCTATTACTTTCGAATCATTGTGATTGTACTGTACACATTTGTTGTCGTATTTTATCGACCGGATATAAGACTGAGCTGTGTACAGGGTTCCATTTTTTCTTAACCTCGAAAATGTAGCGAACTTCCGCCCAACGATATCTGCTCGTGCTAATGCTTCGGTCACAATTACTGGCAATGTGGAAGTTTTGCGACATAGTCCAACACTACTAATGCCGTCCATCAAATTGCCGAGTCTAATTTTTCTGTTCGGATTCGATACTTTGCTGCAATAATCGTAAGCAGCGCTACCGTATTCAAAATTTTCATGTCTGAGCGTTGATAAGTTAATGAGATTCGAAACCGCGGAACAGATTTGTAATTCTGGGTGACGACTACTGTGGACCAGAAGTTTCAATTTTCCATTAAAATCTTCGAATGGAAAACACGATGCAATCCATAACGGCCCAAAGTCGCGAACTGTTTCTGGAAGATGTAGCAGCAGATGCACATTACACGTCATGTGTCGTGCCCCGTATAAGACATCGTATCTGTTTACAAATTCCCTCAATAGTCGTGATGCGTACTCGAGTGTTTCCGATGAGATACTAGCTTGATGAAGTGCAAAGACTCCTATTACTAGCACGCTGTAATGTTCAAAATATTCAGTAGGCATAATGTCGCACAGAATTACCAGTGAATAATAAAAAAGCCATGCTTTTAACTCGTTTGCTTTCCAGTATTTAAACTCTTTTACAGAACGAGGTCGTCTCTGTAAGAACGATGGGGGAGCAAGAGCACGCAGTCTCAAATCTATAAGATCAATATATTGTCTGAGCGACGCAGGATGATCACTGTAATCCGGATCGACGAAAATTTTACATAGTTTTTTTGTTACCCCCGCGAATATGCAATGCATGGAATCAACAGCGGTTGTTCGTACGGGCTTGTGTATGAACAAACTCAACTCTGAAGGACCTTTAACACCAAACACCCGTTCTTTGATACGCACAGCCTTCTTCGCAAAACCATGCTTCTCTTCATCGGTTCTAAGGTCCAAATTTTCACGAAAAGGATAAGTCCATACCGTCTCTACGGATTGTCCTTTCAATTTGCATTTTGGACACCCATATTTGCCGTTAAACTGGGTCATGTTAAAAAACGCGGATTTGGGGGGCAGATCACACGTGCCGCAAATTACAACACCTCTCACTTTAATGGGTGCGTCTTTGCGTATCACGTTTAAATAAAGCCCTTCATAAATTTGACTTAACGCTGAATGGATTGGTTTCAAAAAACGATTAGGATCTGGTTTTTGAGGACCAAACCATAATCCTGCTAATAACATGTTCTCCGACTTCGATCGTTCAGCGTACGGAAGTTCATTAATAATTAAGTAAAACGGCCAAAACTGATATCCCGAGGATCCAAAGATCGATACTCCATCAGTATTCCACGTAAACAAGATATTGTTCGGGTGAGACAGAATTCCATTGGGACCGCTTAATTCCCTGTACACATTACCGTCATAAATATCTTCTAAATTGGCATCGTTTATCTTTTGTCGATTAAATTTATGTCGTAATTTATCGTAGAAACCGCGACGTTTGAACAGCACTTGTAGTTGATTCAGGATCGGGATTTCGATAAAATACGACACGCCGTTCGGTACAGGACATGTATCGCATATCGAGTTAGTTATATTGAGGCGAGAGAAGCAGAGGGCACAGAAATAATGCTTCACGATTCGATAATGGACTCCACCAAAGTACTTGCGAAAGTAATCGAAAAAGCGAAAGTAAAAGCGTAAAAGCGAAAGTAAAGTAATAAATACTTGTCTGGGAATTGCCAGGATGAGATATAGCGGAACGGGGGTAAATAAACTGAACACTGCTGATGTTAACAGTGAAAATAAACTCTTTATTAAATAACAGCGAAGATGTAAAAAAGCGCGCGAAAAACACTGTACAATGAGTAGACCGTTGCGCTTGAGCTGTGCCGAATAACAATAATCGGAATAACAATAATCCGTTACGATGAGTAAGTCCGGTATGAGCGGTCCCGGTGAGCCCATTAGATTATATAAATCGCGTGAGACGACCGGATGAAAAAATACCCGCGGCTGTGGACTGCCGCGAGTTAACCGCCAGGTGAGCTTTACCCGCGGCGCTGTATCGCCACGAGGTACCCGTTGAGAACGTGAGCGATTCCAGTGTACCGACGTGTCGCGTAACTGAGAATGTACACTCGCGCTATGCTCCGGATGAGCTGAACGATATCCCGAAACCGAAGATACGTTTCCCACAGTGAAATATACCGAACCTGAGCGCAACCGTGAGCTTAACCGTGTTGAGAAAACCGAACAAAATAGGCGATCTACCCGACCGCGTGGTGACCCGTGTCAGCCATTGCGCGTAGATGATGCGCGAAACCTGTTGCACGCGGCACGTAACCCGTGCCGCCTCGGATGACACCCGGTGCGCGTGCGTCGGCGGCGCGCGTCGGCCTCGCCGGACTCGGCCGGGAGGTGCTGCCGAGCAGCGGCCGCTCGAGCTAGCGCACGTAGCCGCGCTGATTCTCGAACATTCCGCCCGCCATCAGCGACGGCGTCGATGATGAGATGATTGCTGATCCGGTTGAGATGATTCCTTGTAGAGATGAAGCGCTACTGATGATGTTGAGCGTGAGCGGTTCTGCGTATTCCGTATCCGAAGTCGATCCGAGGGTGGGAGTGCCACCCGGAACAGAGGTAGTTGGCCCATCGAAGATGAGCACGTATCCCCCCATGCCAGGTACACCCCACACCCCGGAAGATGTGGGACGTCGCAGAGTTGAAGTTTCTACCTCCAAGAATGCCAAAGACCTGGCGGATGTTAGCCAGGGTGAGCCAGGTTTGAATTGAGCGCCTCTGAGTAGCGCCGATGAGCGTGACCAATGAGTATGACCGATGAGAGTAGCCAATGGGCATGGCCGATGAAAACGACCGATGAGCATGGCCAACGAGCAGAAGTTTCCTCTGAAGATGAACACATTTCTGTAACAAAAATATCAATGAAACGGAACAAGGCTGTCAGAGGTGAAACCTCGCAAGTGAGAATTCCTTGAGAGTCGACGCGCTGAGCGGCGACGAACAATAAAATATCCGGGTGAGCCTTGCGTACGTCAAGGTCACCGGATACCAATGGCTGAGTTTGCCGTGAGGCGAGCCAATGAGTCGTCCATAGATTTCTTGAGTTGTCCATGGTGATCCCGTCCAC
Organism: Exephanes ischioxanthus; assembly: GCA_958510785.1. Classification (NCBI taxonomy): domain Eukaryota; kingdom Metazoa; phylum Arthropoda; class Insecta; order Hymenoptera; family Ichneumonidae; genus Exephanes; species Exephanes ischioxanthus. Next base: position 11,363,006 of record OY294019.1, on the reverse strand, counting down.
CATGATGAGTGATCTCTGAGCTGCGCGATGGTGACGCCCCTGGGGGCACAATCAGCCGGGTTAATTACTCCCGAGATGTGCCGCCATTGTTCGTCTGCGCTGAGCTCCTGAAGTTGAGCGACGTCGTGTTCGACGACGTCCTTCCACCTTGAAGAAGGAGATCGGATTCATGTGCGTTGAACGTGAGTCCGTCCGTTACATGTAAGTCCGTCCACAGTGAGTTGTCCGCACGTCCAGGCGCAGTGTAGCCTTGAGACGTGGTTGACGAGTTCTTTTGAATCTCGCCGTTGCAGCGCTGCGATGAGTTCCAATATTCGGGATGATGAGCCAGTTGAGTTGTGCTACCTGGATTTTGGTGCACACCAGGACCGCATGAGCGGTTGTGGACGGTGAGCTGACGACGATGCGGACGCCTGCCGACATCGCGTGTTGAGATGCACCAGAGAAGCCATGTAGATCCACCGTTGAGTCACTCCATGCGTTGCCACTGAAGCAACGAGAATCTGGCCAGATATGTGCGTACTTCTCTGAGCGTGAGCCATCACGTTGAGACCTGAGACGACAAAGTATTGTCGCAGCCGACCTTGTGCGACCAGAGCACTGCAGAAGTGTCTGTGCACAAGTCGTAATCGTCGAGACGGAGTTGAGATGTCCGACTATTCCAACCTGGTATGATGATCCACGTAATGAGCGTGCCCATGAGCGCGAAAGAACCCGTGACGAGCACGAGTTGATCGATGATCGCAATGTAGCTAGCGAGACCCCGCCCGCATAGCACGATTCCTTTAGTCGGTGAACCGACTGATGATCTGAGCTGAGGTATCCACTCCTCCACCTGTGCTGTCGAGTGAGACACCCGGTTGAACTGGTCGTTAGTCCACAACATTCGTTGCAGATGCCAGCCTTCAGGATGCTTGACGATCGTGTGCGACGAGGCACAAGTGTAGTCGAACCAAGATGAGAACGTCCGGGATGTCGAGCTGAACCTTCGCACTTGTGTGCATGCGTTCCTTCGCGGAGTATCCGGAGGTGATGATAACCGCGGTGTTGAAACCCGTTGACCTTGGTGAGGTCCCAGTCCGGGGTGAAAACTCCGCTGGAGGTTGGTAGTGACGTACTGCGCCGGCAGAGGAAACAGCCGGCACCTTGTCGACGTGACCAAGTTCTTATATCCCTCCATGAACCTGCGACAGAGCGTTCTATCACTTCCATCCCGGATGAGCTGCCTGAGCACCTGCTTCAGGCACCGATGAGCTGTGCGATACCAATTCTCTAATAGCGTACGCAACGCCTGAGGAGACCATGCACGACTCCTTGAGTCCCAATGAGCATGTTGACCGACAATGAGCGTCGTACTCCTCCTCTTCTGGGGTGATACGTCCAGGTGTCCAATGATGGTTCTTCGCGCGTCCAGAACTTCGTGAGAAGCTCATGGAAAAGAACATTCCCCTAATGACCCGTCGATGTGAGCGTTGTACACGCGGGTGCGTGAGCAGCTTCCATCGATCCAACCGTCAACCAGTGAAAGATGAAAAAACTGAGTGATCAGTGCCATCGAGGCACCACAGATGTTGTTGGATTAGGATGGGTTGTCCGGGTGATCCGCTCCGATGTTAGAGTCGGTAGACCGTGGCGTGAAGGCGTCCGAGTCGGCAAGCCTGAGCTTGTCCGAGCAAAGCCACGTCTCCATGGGAACCTCGAACGTTGGTACAGTCGAGGTAACCGTTCTCGGCAGATGAGCAGCAACTGTAATTTGAGCGAGGAGTGAGTAGACCGGAGTATATAATAAAATATATCTCAAGTTTGAGCTGGCCTGGTAACCTCGATACCAAAGGACGGTATCGAGGATCGTTGACGCGGGACACCGCGCCGATCGATGAGTTGTTCCGACACGAATGAGTTCCTTCGGCCCTGGGTCTACCAGAAGTCGAATCCCGTGAGTAGTATCTGCAGAGTCGACATGAGCGAGAGCTGCTGCGAGCAGCGTCGAACCAGATGAGCGGAATCTTGATGCTGAGAGGCCGAATGGCCTGAAGCTCTGTGGGCAGCTGGACAAGCCGTTTGTCGACAGCCACCTGTCGACGTTCCATGTCGTCATCCTCGAGGTTGTGCGCACATCACAATAAAGTGATCGCCCTGTGCAGATGTCATCTGAGCACTAACTCGAGTGCCCAGCCTCCGATGATACCGATTGAGCAGCCTGATGAGCGGTCGGTTGAGTCGATGCCTGATGAGTCGTCGCCTGGTGAGCCAATTCCGGATGAGTGGTCTCCGCGTGAGCTGTGACCTGGTTGCGCTGACGTTGGTTGAGTAGATGTAACGAACTCCATTGACGGAGTCAGCGGCGTCGCCTTCTTCCCCGTTGCCGCTGGAACCGGCATGATGTCTTTAAACGAGCGCGAGCGCGAACCAACAGGTGTCATAAACCTCGGAGGTTGTACGAGCGTCGCAACCCGACAGACAACCGAGCGACACCGAGCTGAATCTGAAGAGCGACGCCGAACCGAAAACCGAAACCCGAGAAGCGGTGCGAACCATAAATTGAACGACCAGCGCGAGCCGTGTGTTGGTCGTATACGCGACACAGATAGTGTCCATATGAGCGACTCAGAACCGCGAAATAATCGCACGCACGTCATGAGCCCGAAAGCTAATAGTTGTAGACGCTGAAACCGTGTACTTGAAACCGGAACGTTAGATCGGAACAAAAGATTAAACAAGCGCCGAAATCCGAATGAAAATCGCTCAGGCGACGCGAGATCGTAAAGTCACCTGTCACTCAAGTAGTCAAGTGAGCGACGCACCAGGTGCCGAATCCTGTGGGGTCATTTGTTCCCCCCCGTGAGAACCGACAAAAACCGAATGAGCGGCGCGAATCGCGTGAGAGTTGTCCAGGCGACGCGAAACCCGTGACGTCACCTCGCGTCTGTCTATTGAGATGCTCGAGAGCCCGATTGAGCGCGAGAGCGACGAACCGGACCTCCTAACGCACAAAATAAGTGTTTAATTGCGCAAACAATTCACTGGCACGAGCACGTCCGACGTACGACGCTGCTGTACTGTCCGAGCGCGAGAGAGACGCGGCATGCGAATTCCCGATACAAACCGCGCGAAAGATGCGATGACCTGTCTTTGTACGAACCGCGTGCGAAATATAGAACGCCACACGTGAAATTCTGATGCGCGAAACCGATGAGAATAGCGAGGTGTGTCACGATGAGCGCGAGAGAGACGCGACACGCGATCTCTCACCATACGTAACCGTTGTACCGTCCGAAATGATCGAGAGTGAGCGAGAGAGCGAACATAAAGTCCAGTCGCGCATCGTACAGCTGCGATCCTGACTGTGAGTGGAGGGGAGAGAGACGCGACACGCAAACTCTCACCGCGCAAGAGTCGGTTAAGCCATCCAAAATGGCCGAACGCGCGAACGAAGCACGAACACGTGGGTGCTCGCCGCGCGAGAGTCCGATGTAAATGTCCCAAAAATGGCCGAAATTAGTAGCAACGCACGAAACGCGCGAGCTCTTCTGACGCGAGCATTAGCCGTTGAGACGTCCGAGCGCGACAGGAGATGTGCGCCGCCCGCCTGGGCCGACTGTCGATGGTGGGGAGAGAGACGCGACACGCGAGCTCTCACCGCGCGAGAGACAGCTGAGATGTCCAAAATGCCGAGCGCGCGAACGATCGACGAACGCGCGCGCTCTCCTTGCCCAAGAGTCGACCGATGAGCCGGCCGAGACGCACTGCGTGGGAGAGACGAGCTCTCTCCACACGAGAACACTGCTGAGCTGTCCGGACGGTGTAAGCGCGAGAGAGAAGCGCTAACGCGCGAACTCTCACAGCGCGCGAGTCCGATGAGTCTCCCGAATGTCACTGTGCGAGAGAGACGCAACACGCGTACACTCCCTGCACGACACTGTTGAGCTGTCCGAAATCTGCGAGCGCGAGAAACGCGCAGAAACACAAGCTCTCACTGCGCGAAAGTCCGATGAGAAATGTCCAAGTGCCGATCGCGCGAGCGAGGCACAAATACATGGCTGCTCGCCGCCCGAGAGTCAGCTGGTGAGTTGTCCGATTGCACTGAGCGACACTCACACGCGTCACCCAAACTCTCTATCCGTGCATTAAACCGATGGTAATAACTTTGACAGCCACTAAAAATACGAGAGAAGCGCAGCGCGCGAACCCTCGATGCACAAAAATCCCGGTGAGTAGATCGAAAAATTTCATACGCGCGAACGCGATACGACGCGCGAACCGGTGAAATGTCTGAGCGCGAGAGAGCGCCGTCGAAGCGCGCACTATATCGATGGGAAGGGCCACTGTCACTGTAGTAAGAGAGCGATGTGCGACGCGCGAGCTCTCACTGCGTGAGAGACCGCTGAGATGTCCGAAATGCTCGAGCGCGAGTGAGAGAGAGCACACAATAGTCACTGCCCGAGCGTCCGATGTGTCGCCTGAGAGCGACAGCAGACGCGTACCGCCCGCGTGAGAGACCCAACCGTCGGTGGTAGGGAGAGACTCACTGCCACGCGAGAGCCTGATGAGATGCCCAAGATGGCCGAACGCGGGAGCGCGGCATGAACGCGCGCGCTCTCAACGCACGAGAGTCCGGTGGGTCGTTCGCACTGTCCGTGACGCGGGAACGGTGCACACGGCACGACAGCTCTCCTCGCACGAGAGCCGGCCGGTGAGACGTACAGGTGCGCTCGAGCGCGAGCGAGAGAGCTTTCCGATGAGCTGCCCAAGTGTCGTTTCAGGAGAGAGATACACGACACGCGCACTCTCTCCGCGCCTCACAGATGAGATGTTCCGATGAGCACACTTACACTGACACTTTTCGCGCACTTTTCGCTCCCCACCGTTCCGCTATCCGGCTCGAAGGACCAAATGTCTGGGAATTGCCAGGATGAGATATAGCGGAACGGGGGTAAATAAACTGAACACTGCTGATGTTAACAGTGAAAATAAACTCTTTATTAAATAACAGCGAAGATGTAAAAAAGCGCGCGAAAAACACTGTACAATGAGTAGACCGTTGCGCTTGAGCTGTGCCGAATAACAATAATCGGAATAACAATAATCCGTTACGATGAGTAAGTCCGGTATGAGCGGTCCCGGTGAGCCCATTAGATTATATAAATCGCGTGAGACGACCGGATGAAAAAATACCCGCGGCTGTGGACTGCCGCGAGTTAACCGCCAGGTGAGCTTTACCCGCGGCGCTGTATCGCCACGAGGTACCCGTTGAGAACGTGAGCGATTCCAGTGTACCGACGTGTCGCGTAACTGAGAATGTACACTCGCGCTATGCTCCGGATGAGCTGAACGATATTCCGAAACCGAAGATACGTTTCCCACAGTGAAATATACCGAACCTGAGCGCAACCGTGAGCTTAACCGTGTTGAGAAAACCGAACAAAATAGGCGATCTACCCGACCGCGTGGTGACCCGTGTCAGCCATTGCGCGTAGATGATGCGCGAAACCTGTTGCACGCGGCACGTAACCCGTGCCGCCTCGGATGACACCCGGTGCGCGTGCGTCGGCGGCGCGCGTCGGCCTCGCCGGACTCGGCCGGGAGGTGCTGCCGAGCAGCGGCCGCTCGAGCTAGCGCACGTAGCCGCGCTGATTCTCGAACAATACTCGAAAGTCGTCAGTCAATCACCCTCACCAAATAAAGATTCGAAATGTGCAATATAATGATTCTAATAACTGGCCATGTTCTGAAAATAGGTACAAAAAACCGGGTTTGGTAACATTCCAAAGCGAGCGTTCACATAACGTTGACTTTTCTTACCGACGTTGCATTGAATGCTCGTACTCCAGAAAGTAAACCCGTTCGGACATATAAAATATACATTTCAGAGCGAATCTTAAAACTATGATGATTGTATTTACTGAAATTACGTTCAATGCTCGTAGTGCTCAAAACGCCGAAACGAATAGTCGTAAACGCGAAACGAATCTCAAACGAAAAAAGATAAAAAAAACAGATGTTATAACGTTTCAAATCCAGCGGTATACTTCTTCAAATCTGTTTTACCGACATGGCGTTGAAAGGTCGTAAACGTCAGAGAAAACCGGGAGAAATAGAAATAAGAAGATGTTATAATTTCTCAAACTCAGGTTTCAAAATATTTTTAACTTTCTTACCGACATCGCGATGAATAGACATATACGGGAAACGAGTCCGGATCGAATGGTAAAAAATAAACAGATCTCATAGCGTTTCAAATTCAGTCATCAAATTGTCCCAACGTTCGTTAACGCGAAAGGAAGTTAAAACAAATTTTATAAAACGGCGGTTATAACTTCGCAAAGCCAGGTTTAATATTTGTTGGAAACTTCTTTGTCAACATTGCGTTGAACGGTTATATACGCGAGCCGCTACCGGATCGAATGTAAAAGATCAAATAAACAGATGTTACAGAGTTTCAAAGCCGGTGAATACATTTTTTCAATCTTCTTGACCGACATCGCGTTGGATAGTCCTAAACGCCAAACAAGTCCGGGACGAATGAAAAAAAATAAAATAAAATAAACAGTAATGGCTATAAATATTAAGAAATATAAATATAAACAGTAATAAACAATAATAAATAAAATGTAATGATATTTCAAATCCAGTAAAATTCTTCAAATCTGTTCTATCGATATTACGTTGAATGGTCGTATACATGAGAGAAATCCGGAAGGCATAATCAGAAACAAATATTATAACGTATTAGAGCCAGCGATAAATTCTTTGAATCTTTCTTACCGTCTGTTCGTTACGGCTCGTATGGTCAAGAGAAATCCGAAAGAAAAAGAACAATATGGCATACTTTGTGCAATTACAAAACCTTTTAATAAAATAAATGTCATACTTGTAATCAACGGGAAAAAACACATGAACCATAACCTTGACAGGACGACGGGAAACATTTTTTTTGAATTTTCTATCGCAATCTCGCTCCCCCGAACAATATTTATTTTTATATTAGTCGGTGATGACGACGATAAGAGTCGTCGTGTAGCGTTCATGAATTTTAACATTCGATAATTCGTTGTCTCCGAGTCGAAATGTTATTATGAATACGGTTACATACACGGTCTTTCGTCTATTAAAAGGCTATGTAAAATTTTCGAAAAAACATCAAGCATATGTGATTAATTGTACAAAATAACTCGAGAAATAAATTATCCTAGAAATTATTTATTCTTTACGGATATGAACGAAAAGACATTTAAACAAAAATGGCTTCAAATATTTGTCGCAACCTTGGCTATACGACACGGTGCAATTGGTAATCGAAAATATGTATGATTTCGTTTACCTGGTTGACGATGTAATAGTGTAATTTTTCCACACCGGATGGAAACCCGGATGGAGTTCTACTCTTCGTTCGCCTGCCTCGCTTCGTGCAATTTGTTAAATTTTTATTTGGCGTTTATCGTTCCTCTACCTCCGCTCCGGAATAATCCTTTCGACTGATCTTAACACAGAGCGTAATCCCACTCCTCGAACACCGCTGTCGTTTCGTATAATCGTTTCACTTACTATTCGTACTCTATCATCTTCATTTCTTTCTGTTTATTTTTACTTTCCACTAGTCACAAACAACTTTTTATTAGATCTTTTAGTACGGACTGTTCTCATGTGCTATTCGATTGAGCTGTCTTTGCACAATTGAAAAGTTTTTTTACCATGTTGACATAGTAACACGATCATGTGACATTAAAATCAAGGCAAACTCGATCTCGCACAATAGCTTGGATAGAGCAAAGACTATTGATTTTTCGATGGACTTTATTAATTCATCGAGTTTGCCTTGAATTTTCATAGCTCCTGAACATCGCGCGTTTCTATGGCAATAACGAAACAATTTTTTCAATTCCGCAAAGGCAGTTTAATCGTATAGCACGTGAGGAGAACAGTCAGTATTATAGGATCTAAAAAAGTCGTTTAAAATAAGTGAAAGAATTATACGAAACGACACAGGCGATCGACGGCTGGGATTACGGATCAGCTGAAAGGATTATTCCAGATCGGAGGAATCGATAGATAGAGGAACGATAGAGGCAAAATAAAAAATCAACGGAGTACAAGGGAACGAAGCGTGCGAACGAAGATTAGAGCTCCATCCGGTTCTCCACCCGGAGTGGAAAATGACAAGATTACGTAATAAAGCAGGTAAACGAAATGATACATATTATCCGATTACCAACTGCAACGTGTCGTATAGCCGAGATCAGGACAAAAATTACTCTTTTCAACCATTTTTGTTTACGATAATTAAATTTCTTTTCGTTCATAACCGTAAAGGGTAAACAATTTCTAGGATAATTTATTCCTCGAGTTATTTTGTAAAATTGAACACGTCTGATTGATGTTTTTTTGAACATTTTAAATATCCCTTTATTTGATGAAAGAATATAATCGTATTAATAATAATATTTCGACTCGGAGATATGAACTATAAAATTTAAAAATTCATGAACGACTCTTATCGTCGTCATCGTATATATATTGTGATGATACCTTTTCGCTTAGTCTCCCAAAAACTGGGTCGATCTGGGGAATGTGGGGTGAAGGGAAGGGGGAAATAACGCTCCGAATTTTTGTGTAGGAAATAAAAATATTATATTCTTTAACAGTTCGTCGTATGAAAAATAACAGGTAACCAAAAACGAGATCGAAGATAATTTCCGCTTCAACGCCGGTACTGGTACGTTGAAGGGATCGTGTTATTACAAAAAAGATACGTTAATGATAATCGGGGAGAGAATAAAGAAAAGAGCCTAATAGCGGTAATCGTAGGTAACAAACAAAGAAAGAGGGAGAAGTGAAAACTCAAATAATAATCGTTCGCTCGGAACACCAATACAAAGAAAGAGGGGAGGAAAGTGATATGACTATACTCAAACGAAATTAAACTTAAAGGAACTTATAAGAAAAAACGATGTCTATCATAATTATCAGGACGGCATGGGTCTGGGTCGGTCGCACGGAAAAGGGGGGGGCTGGCCGGTGAAAAACTCTACACAAAAACCTCGATCGGGCTAAAATCGAAACTCAGGGAAAAAAATAAGAAAACTCAGAAAAATGACGAAACTCGAAAAATAATGAAACTCAAAAAAATTGTCAGTGGTTGTTTTTGGGCGCCAGCTACTTTCTCGGTGTAGCACCGTAACTCAAAAAAACAAAAGTAATAGAATGGGCCAATTTGCGCGGCACACGGCTAGCAGGGAAAAGGGGGAAGGGAAGGGGAATGAGACTTCTCAGGTCGGGGACACTGTTCCAGGGCTTCTTGACAAATTACCTCGGCACACAAAACTGGTAAAAATTACAATAATGACAATCGGTAAATGCTCGCAAAAATGCGTCTCGGGGAACGGGGAAGAATAATAATAGCTTGTAGGAACGCACGCGGAAAAATGCCGCGAATACCACCACTCACGCGCACGTGTTCGGATAACTCAAAAATGTCGGTGCACGTGGCGGCCGGTACTCGACGGTCGAAAAGTTTCACAAAGAAAAACGCTTACAATTACGAAAAAGAGGGCACGGGTAAATGTTCAGGGGTCGGGAAGATGGGAAAAATCGAGAAAGGGGCAGGCGGGGGAAAACTTATGCGCTACTCACGCAACCTGGTCACTCGTAAAATATCGGTTACAAATCCTCCGATATTTCGCACAATATTTCTCTCAATAAATTGTCTCGATTTGCCGGGTCGTCGATATTCCTTCCAATCCAAGTCGTGTCCTTGGGCAATGGCTTATTGTTGATACTCTCCGGGAAGGAGTCTTACTCTCGACGGGGACAGCCGAGTCGTCTTAAAATGTCCTTATAATTTCTTAAAACTGTCGCTTATCACACACACTCTAATCGTTCACACGCCTGGGCTCGAAGTGAAGACAGCCTCGCTGCTTCCGGCTTCTTCTCCGACCTTAGGGTCGGTCTTGCAAGTGAGCGTACTGTTGTCGGATTCCCATTGGTGGATTTCGGGACTGGCTGTTGGTGGGCGTCGGGATTGGCCGCGCGGCCGTGCGAATATCTCGTCGCGACGGAAGACTCGTCGCGAAGTTCGGCGCGCGCATCCTCGTGATCGATTGGCTCATCGATCGTCGAGCAATTCTCGGTGCCGGGAGGTGGCGATCACCGCGGCGCGTAGGCGAAACGTCAGGCTTGACAGTTCGGGTGCCGAATTTAGTGTTTGCCCGTGCGACACACCTCGTCGGTTTATACTCGGCGATTCGAGCCGAGAGGGTGTCGCCGGGTTCTTCGGTGTCGGTGGACGAGTCGGGAAGGATGCTCCGACTCGTCGGAATTTTTCCCGGGGTTGGCTTTTTTGGACTGTCATGGGTTTGCAGGTTAGTGCCAGGGAGGTCTGCCTGTGTTTCAATTCTTTGGCTGTCTAGGTTGTTCGGGGTCGATCAGGCTGCGCAGGGGGTGGATTTCCATCCAGGTTGGTCTTCGATGGCTATGATGGGTCTTCGGTGGCTGCGATGGGTCTTCGGTGGCTGCGATGGGTCTTCGGTGGGTCTTCGGTGGGTGCGTCGGAGGGCTGACGGGGCCGTCGATGAGTGAGTATGAGGGCTGACGGGGTGGTAGAGGATGAGGGTGAGTCGAGGGAAGGGGTTAACAAATGTTAAAAGTCGTTGCTTAAATTGTAGATCTAATTCTAGTTTATTCCCTAGGTGAGTGGTGGGACTCCGAGCCAGGCAGTGGAAGGGACTTGTGACGTGAATATATATATTGTGACGTGATTTTTCGATCACCGTCACAAAAATATCAATAAATTAAAGTTTTACGGGTACAGCTAGCGATTTAGTTCGGTTAGCCCGTTATAGTTCCCGATTTACTTCTCCTCGGCGGTCCAGGTACCGTCCAGCTCTCGTTTAAGTAAAGTTCGTTAAGGTCACGATCCAGTTTAGACCTTACTGATGAGCTTGGGTGTGGGATAAGCTTGGAGATAAGATCAAAAGATTCAGTTCAGGTCGGAATCCTCGAATCTATTCGGTGGAGAGAATCTCGAAGGAACGAGAAACACGAATAGAGGAGAGACCGACGAGATTTCGTCGCGAATACGTCAAAGTCCGGTGCAAACCCGGCGCTCTGTTTAGGTGATAATGCAGGACGTTGGAGAACAGGCGGAGGTTTAAGTACGGTCCGGGCAAGGTCGGAACACCTTGTGCTGTGTTTTAGTTAAGAGAGAGAGAGAGCCTTGTTTTCACGTCCTGAATTTGGAGTAACGATCGCGACGAATCTCAAAAATTACCGCGTTACAGTTTCGGTTCCCGCTTAATTGACGCTCTGGAAATAGTTTGAGAGGGCAGTAGCTATCGGCTAAGGATCTCGCGATAATCATAACGCTTCCTTAGGATATCGTCGTAGGCTAATCAGTCTGCCGAGAGTCGTCCTCGAGGCAGCTCGGACCTCTCGCGCGACCGGTGTTTACGTTTGGGCTATTGTCTCGCGCGCTGAGTCGTTCGCTCTCGCTCGCGCAGCCGTAGACTCCGGCTGCGCGAGCGAGCCGAAGCGAACCGAAGCGATCGCTCTCGCTTCGGTTCGCGTATCTCGCTCATGCTACCTGTCACTTTGCCCGTTCGCTAGTTGACTCGTATGTGCTGTGTTTCGTGCGGATTCGGTTCCGATTTTACTACCGATTTTTCTGTGCTCGAGATGCGTTCTGAGGAACGCTTTTGAGGTGCAGTGATTGTGTTGGAGTTCTCGAGACATCGTGAGATGCAGTTCCCGCCCATTATGGGATTAGAATACGCTGATTCGGTGAGTTTATCGTTTCGGTAATTATTTGATCGCGTATCGATCCGCTCTCGTTACGCTCGCTTCGACCCCCCGGTCAGCTGAGCGCTCCCGATGCACGAGTGTGCGATCCCGTGGCTTAGCAGCCAATAAATAATTGTTATTTAAGTTGAGATTCCGGTTTCGATTTCGTGTTACTTTGTTGGCCAAGGATCGCGACCCTTCTACCATAACCCGCATCCTGAGCAACCGTGCATTTCCGCAACCGTTCGTTTTCGCGAATGCATCGGCGTTAGTTCTCGTACCGTTCAGTTCTCGTTTGTGTGGTGTCGTTATTTTTTGTTCTGTTTTCGTGTATTTCCGTTGCGGAGGTCGACCGTTCCATCGGCCTCCAGATTAGTCCGGCTTGGCGATTCCGGCGAAACAAAAATCGACCCTGCGGAGGTCGACCGTTCCATCGACCTCCAGATTAGTCCGGCTTGGCGATTCCGGCGAAACAAAGATCGGCCCTTCGGAGGTCGGCCGTTCCACCGACCTCCAGTTTAGCCCGGTTGATAATACCGGCGAAACAAAAATTAACTGGCGCCCACCGGGACGTCAATACATCCGTGGAGGCGGGCGGCCGAAGGTGACGTTTTCTGAGTTCTCGATTTCGCGCTCCGCTCCCGTTCGGTTTGAGCTTCGATTTTCGCGTTTTCGGTTTTGTTTTTTTTGTGTTTTCTTGTTCGCGTCGAGATCCAGGAAAATACGTCACAATATATATATATAAATTTGGAGGGACCAAGATTTCAATAGAAATTCTAATCCATTTTTTCCCCGTCGTCGTGTCAAGGTTATGATTCATGTTTTTTTGTTCGTTGTGTGACGGGGCTTTTCTGCTCCCGTCACAAAGAGAGCCAAACTTCAGGCTCTCCCTCGTATCGGCACGGCACACGGCATTCTTCCTCCCGGGAAGAGTCCCTTCCAGGCGGACAGACAGGGTCAATCGCAAGCGAACCGTTCCCACGACTAATTTCGGCCTTATTTTTATTTTCCCGATAATTCTCTCGAGCGTACGGCGGTCAAAACCGCCGCAAGGACATCTCGACGCCTCCCAGCAACATACAGCAGGCTGGAGCCTTGCTACCGATCTCGCCCGCGATCGCGAGAGCGTTACTTCCCTCGGGGACTCAATCGTAGGCTCCCGAGAAGGAAGGACGTCGTGACCGCTGCCGATCCGTGCTTAACGTCTCGCGGGAATACCGACATCTTGCCATACGCGAAGTGGGACTTCCGTTACATTATTTCCGTTACATTATTTGCCTGGAAGGTTCTCCTTTATTCATCAATCTCATTCAATAGTTTGCGCCACGTGCGAGTCCATAATTTAATCTCCGGTTATTTAAATTTCCATCTTATTAATTAATTCTTCAACTTTTCCGATATTTTAGTTTACTGATTTTTTTTGTGAGATTCCGAGTACTCCCGCTGCGATCGGGCTGATTTAGGAAATATCTGTTGCGAAAGGTACCGTGGCTGCGATCCACGTTAGTTATTGTATGCGAGTGCCGAGATTCCGAAACATCGTCTGTCGCCGATTGTCCGTTACCATATTTATTTTGTCGGATCAAATTACGAATTATTGTTGTTATCTTGTTGTGAAGGTTTTGAGTTTTTGAGGGAACGAGCGTGCACGCTAGTCGCTTCTCGACCACGCTCCCGATATACGTTATAATAAAATATCTTTTGAGTTCCCGTATTTCGTCTCGATCTCTGTTTCCTCCTCGCGGAGGTGACCGAACCACCCCCTCTACCAATGTCCCAAGGCTGAGCGACGCCGGGTCGCTCTCGTCTCTCGTTCGGCTCTTAAAATTAAAATTTCGTCGCGAGAGTTCTCGCTCTCGCGGCTGGCGCCCTTAAGGCCGAGTGAGACGGGATTTGTAGCCGTCTCGATTGGGTAAATTCGGGTGTTGGGAAAATACGGTTACAGTTGATAACAAATATGACATTTATTGTATAAAAGGTTTTGTAATTGGCTATAGTATCCCATATTATTTTGTTCCTAACACATGCACGTAAAATCCCGCTTTCTGTTCCTGTGAAGTGTGCGCAGAAAGGCACTTTTTCGTATCGCGTGCGGGAAAAATACTGCGCATGCGTACAAACGCAATGTGGTCTTTCTTCCCGTGTAGAAAGGGAGTTCTGACTCGTGTGAACGCCGCACTCGCCTTCGGCTCGTGCGGCATTTTCACACTCGTCGAGAACTCCCTTTCTACACCCTTGCTATACAAATAACTATTTTCGTTTCGGATGTATACGAGCCGTAATAAACAGTCGGTAAAAACGATTCAAACGATTTATCGCTGGATCTGAAACGTTATAATATTTGTTTCTGTTTATCCCTGCAGGATTTCTCTTATGTATAAGACCATTCAACGCAATATCGGTAAAACAGATTTGAAGTATTTTACTACTGGATTTAAAATTCTAAAACATCTGTTTATTGTATTTTTCTCTTGACGGATCTTTCTCGGTTCGGGTATACGACCGTTCAACGTAATGTTGATAAAGAAGATTCGAAAAATGTCATCACTGGCTTTGAATCATTACATTTTTATTTTTAAAAAATTGGTTTTGGGTTCTCTAATGGATGTTTTATCCATTCAATGCAATCTCGGGACAAAAGTTGGAATTAAATTGAATGCCCGGTCTGAATCCTTTGCACGTATTTTTTCTTTCCTGTTTCCACTTCTGTAAGCGAAGATTTAACGCAACGTCGGTAAAAGAGATTCGAATAACTTAAATCCTTCCTTTCAAATGTTATAATATCCGTTTTTTTAATTCCTTTCGATTTTCTCTCGTATATACAAGCGTTTAAGAATGCTTCTCACGTACATTCCCAGCCAAAAGTGAAATTCTGTGATTATTTGAATACTTCCTAATGGTATAAAAGTCTGATAAAATCAATACTAACCTTTTTATCGAATTGAACTTTTGTTTAGTAATGTATGTGTGATCAATCCTTAACACCATGTTGATAAAAACGTTCCAAATAATTTGATCGCCGGCTCTGAAACGTTTGCTTGGCGGTTTCTCTGTTCATTTTTTTTAGACAATACCCAAGTATATTTTATGTCGCATGATTTTGTGAGGGGTAGTTGTTAGATCAGATATAACGATTTTTTATAAAATTGAATCTAATAGACGTGAAAATGGATACAAATGAGGAAGAAATGTATTGTTTGGTCTATTTTTTTTTAAACAAACCGACGACCGTCATCGCGAAACGAGATATTGTCTTCCCTCCTTCTACGAAAGACGATGGAAGTGAAGTAAAAAGTATTTTGTATGAAAAGAAATATTGGAAGGCAAACATTTTGAAGGGAAGTGGTGAGTACTCTGTTTTACAGTCTTCGGTTATATTTTAGCTGCGGTACTAATTGGACATTTGCGAACCTTTGTGCACAGAAATAAATAGTTAGTTGCCCTAGCCAATAGTTAGTTGCCCTATTAACAAATTGCAAGAAAACAATTGTTCAACGAATAATCAGTGAACCTTTTTTTTCTTTTATCAAATGAATTCATTAATTTTCTAGAAATCACATGAATTTTCTCAGAATTTTCTATCATATATCAATTTTCCGTTTTTGAAATGTTTTTAAGGCCATAACTAACGGAACGGTTGTCGCAATCGTCTCGAAACTTTTCATGTGTACTGTAGAATCGTGATATTGAAACATATCTGAAATTCGTGCCTCTACATCGATATTTCAAATTTTCGAAAAATACATTTTGGAAAAGAGAAAATTCTGAAAAAATTCATATGAATTATAAACAATTATGGTATTCATTAAAAATGAGAAAGTAAAAAGTTGTCTTATTTTTTTTAAACACTTTATTTTTCTAATCATTTGTTAATAACTTTTTGGCATTATTATTATGCAAAATCAAAGGTCTTGATATAATTAATACGGCTAATTTTTTCAGATTTTTGCCATATCGCGAAGTACTGAAATGTTGATAGAATTGAACTTTTGGTTGGGAATGTCTGTGTGATGCATCCTTAATTTCAACGTTGGTTTTTTAAATATTTGTCAGGGCTTTCAAAGCATTTTTAATGCTAAACCCAGAAATGTTAGGTCATTTGTGTTTACCAGATCATAAGCTAAGAATTTAGCTTCTTTGTATTATATTTGCGTAGCGCTTAAATTTGTGAATTTTCTATAGAGCTTAGCGACGTAGAGGACGATACACCTTCACAGCGGAATTTATCTGCTTGGTCTGAGGGCAACAACGATAGCGATGTTAGTAACGATGAAGAAAAGCGTGCGACCGAGGCTTTACCAGTCAAACACACTAACGACTACGAAGATGTTGCAGGTACTAAATTGTCATCAACAGATTTTAGAATATTATCACGTTTCTTCAATTTGGACGTCAATTGGTTATACGAACATTAGCTACAATATCGATAAATCACATTTACACCATTGGAAAGCTTAAGGTGATGTGAAACACCTTTGACTCCAGATCGAAGCACTTATGTTTTTCCACTCCATTCGGGTTTACGCTCGCGTATTCGAGGATGCGAAGCTGTTCAACTGGCTCTCAAACCATTACGTATCATTTTTTTTCCGGTTTTCTTGTCCGTATACGTATATTTAATGCAATGTCGAAATTCAATGCAATGTTGCAACATTACAACATATGTTTTATTTTTTTTAAATAATTAATGATGCTTCATGCATCCGTACATTTCTAGCCAAAAGTGAGATTTAGTGAGAATTGGAACACTTCCTAATCGTATATACATCTGAAAAAAAATCAACTGTATTAAAGGTGCTAACACCATTAATTTTGCATAATAATAATGTCAAAAAGTTATTAACAAATTGCTAAAAAACCAATTGTTCCACAAATAATCGGTAAACGTTTTTTTCCTATTTCAAATGAATTGAATTGAAACGAAGAGCTACCAGCGTGACAGTCGAGACGGAACATAAACGAAAGAAAGCGAGAGAAGGAGAGAGGGCGATGGTAGGAGGAAGCCGCGACAGTGGAACGACGACAAAAGGAAGAAGAAGCAAGAATAGTGAGAACGGACGATGAAAGAGAACGATAAGTGGATAATGGGATAAAACGATAAACATTTGTAATGTATAGAGAGAAAGTGAAGAGGGGTAGAAGCGTGAGGAGATGTAGACGAGTGGGAGAAAATACGTGTAAATGATTGTATGAATGGAAAGAGAGAAGGGGGTATTGTAACAAGGAGATAACCTTGTAAAAAATCTTGCAACCCTTAGGGGAGTCAATAAAGCCTTACAATACAATACAATACTGACGAAAAGGAATGGGTAAAAATACCGTATGAAGTGGGAAGAAGTTCTGGAAGCGTCAAGGATAATCCAATGTTGGAAAATAAAAATGAAGAAATAAAATTGATGAAAAATAATGAAGAAAATGAGCAGATTGACAAAAATAATTGGGTAAAAATACCGTATGAAACGTTTCAAACAGCTTTGAAAAGAGTCAAAAGAGAAAAGAAATTAAAAGAAAATTTAGAAAAGGAAAATTCAAGTTCAGTCGAGAAAATACCAGAAAATTCAGGAATAAGTTAAAAATTTGCTGTAGAAAAGGATAAGGAAAAAGAAGAAAATTCAGAAGTAGATTCAAAAGAAAAATCACAGGAATTAATTTTATCAAGTGAAATACCAGAATATGCTGAAATAAGACAAATATTCGTTACGGAAAAAAATAAACATGAAGTAATAAATACGGAAGAAAAATCGAGAGAATTAAGAATATCATGTGATAAATCTAAAAAAATGTTGGAAAAATTAGAAACTGAAAAGAAAAATTTAACAAAAAAGTTTCAATCTCATGATTTTTGTAATCCCTTGATAGGAGTTCAATTTTACGGATCAGAAAAATGTTTTTGTGTCAACGCCAAGCTCCAAGATGAGACTCGATTACCAAAAGTAATAAAATTGTTGCGATTAACTGGATTAGAAAAAGAAGAAATAAACGCTGTACATGAAATTATTAAATACGGAATAGATCGATTCCATATACCAGGTGAAAAATTAGAAGCTACAAATGTAATAAAACATCGAATACCAACCACTGATGATTTTCCAGTCAGTTCTAAGCAATATCGTTTCCCTGAAGTTCACAAGGAAGAGATTAAAAGACAGATAGCAGCATTTCTAGAAGCAGTGTTACGTCCCGATCAGCAATTTTCACTCCATCTCGGTCAAGGAGAATTTACACCCTCCCTTTACACGTTATTCGGAGATGACGCTTTATCGAGGTTTTGGCCCTGTTTTGAACCTAACCTTTCGGAAAATAATTCGGGATAGGGCCTAGAGTGTATATATTTGATGTTGAGGAAATTTTATTCGCGGTTAAAATTTGGAATTTACTAGATTTTAAGTGACGATTTTAAACTGGACAGATATTGTATAAGAAATCTGGCACGAGACCGTCATTCTCTGCTCGACCCGTGAGGGTCTCTCGCCCATTAAGAGCAAACGCAATGAACATCCGATCTACTTTCTCTTTATGCGATGCAGTATGCCCCCCTAGAAACCGCCTCTTGCAGAGGTCTTGACAATCAGACACCGTTCGAAGACTGATCGTCACCTCCCCTAGGGTCCAATAACTGACTAGTGGTACAAGCCACTGTTTTAAGTCTCACGAGTGGTTCGGTAGCCACCCGGGGTAGACCAAAGCGAGAGCCCTCCACTTCTCGACGGCCTCAACCTCCTGGTTCGTCCACCTATGGTCTCCTTTTACTGCATTTACCTACGACGGAGCCATAATCAATGCACCTGGGAATGAGCACCCAGAGCATCTCACGGGATGAACTTGCCAGAGGTCTCTTGACCGGGTCTGCTTTTTCGTCCTGACCAAGCAACGGGAAGACTACGCGGTATAGCATGAGAATTCGCGTGCCGGGTCGGTGGACTTTCGCAAGCGCCGCAGTAGCTCTTGCGAGCCACCGCGGGTAATCCCGGCCATCCCGCTTGGGCGAACAAGCGGTACGCGAGAGCTGCACGGGGGCAGTTTCCCGCCCCCGCATGAACGCACTCTCACGAGATGGCCATGGATCTTTGGCACCGGCCGAAACAGTGCTCGTTCGAACAGGTTGCTGGTTGACCAGGACCATTTGCAAAGCAAAGGCCCCGGACCCCCTTACGAGTCTCCTGCGTGACCCGAGCTCGGTTACCGCGGGGTCGCCAGTCCCCGGTGGTTCGAGCGGCGACAAGCATATGACTGACGGATCATCCCACAGCTCCGTGCACCCCTCTACCACCGCTGCGGGGATTTTTTTTTTTTTTTTAACTGGACAAGAAAATTCTGGATGCTAACTCTTTCTATAGGATGGAACACGATATGCGGCTATCTCACTCTCTCGCGCGTCACCCTCGACGCACGCCTCGCGACGATGCGCTATCACACTCACTCACTGTTTTCTCCCGACCTATCCTAATATTTTAACGCGCACTGATATAGCTGAAATAAAATTGACCAACACGAATATATATTGTCCAAAGAAATATTCTAACCTTTCTGGAGTATGAACAAACGTTGATAATTAAACATTGACAATTAAATAACCAGAAGAAATGTATGTTTCGAGATGTAGATGGCAATTTTTCAAAACTTACGATGTGATTTAAATGGTTTTACCTCTGAATGAATGGTCGAATGATTCGATTGATGAATGAAGTATAACGATATCGAAATTGAACGTCCTTCCCAATCTGGATGAATATTCGAATCAGAATCGAATGATGACGATCGATTTCCGAAAATAACGTCCCTCCAAAATGCCGAATACTCGAATCAGAATCGAGTGATGATGATGATCGACTCCAGAAATGAACGTCCTTCCCAGATTTCAACGATGTGGATTGATGATTTCGATGGTTAAATGATTTTCAGGAGGAATATACTCAAATTCGACGTAATGATTTGGAAAGATATGAATGATTTATTGAACTGAATGAAACTGATTACTGATTCCAAAATTTTACAAGTCGATAATTCGCTGGTTCTTTTGTTAATGGCTCTGAGTTACAATACAAGATTGAGGTCGTTGCCCCGGTCGCGAAGAAGTGCCGAATGGGCGGTGGGCGCGCGAATAAATAACCTCGGTGCCGGACACCCCCGCGTCACCGCTGTCACACCTGCGCCTCGTCTCCCCACTCTCATCACCTGATTTCTTTCTTTGGCTGTTCTAATTAATTATTACCTATTTCGTAGGTTCACATCAATTTTGACATCTTAATTTGTTATTACTTAAATTTTATCGCGGATTTTATAAACACACAAATTTGAATGAAAGTTGTACGACCTTTCATTCCGAAGTTAACATTTGTTGACACAAATTGTTATCTCAATATTTATCTAATTGTTTTCCTGGATTTTGACGTTTATGGTTTTACATTTCTTTCTTGTTTCCGTAATTTTCTATATTTTCCCTCGTTATTTGCTATTCGATTATTCATTGGTTATTTATTGTTTGTATATTTATTCCTCTTTCTTAATATTTTAATTAACTTTTATGTTGAATGTTGTCATGACGATATGACTTAATTTTCTTCCCTTATTTCTTGACTCTATTTTATTTCCTGAATTTTTTATCAATTGTTTCCCAAAATGCTATCAATCCCGTGTATTCATCCCTTAAACCTGTTTTCTATTTATTTTTTTATTGATTATTTGAACTTTGATACTCCTGGACTATAACGATGATCTAGCATTCATCGATATTCACTGTCCAGGAGGTGCTGCACTCATTATGCCCGACGGTCGCTCTTAGCATCGTGCCTATCGTGACACGCGCTGTACAAGCAGGCCTATGTTCGACAACTGCGAGGAGCACTCTGCCGATATCCTTATCTGCATTTTTGCGCCTCAGGTTACCGACTCTCGTACGGCTGACTTGCTTCGTACAGTCACCTCTGTACATCAACCTGTCGCACCTGACGGCTAATTATTTTTACCAAATTGGATAGTTTCTCCATTTGGTTTTTTTTATTTATTTATCAATACTTTAAATTCAACAAATTAAACAATGGTAATTTTCCAATGTTTACTTTAGCAATTTAACAAATTCCAAATATTTGTTCAATCAATCAATTCCCTGATGTAAATGTCTAAAATATTTATGGAAAAATTCACAGGACGTAACACCTCCCCCCTTAAACGAGCGTTGCTTCGAAGAACATCGCTCGACCTCGGTAGAGGCTGAATAAAAATCGATTATCAAGCCAACTCGTCAAGACCTTTAAAATTTATTGTTTGATTAATTATTTGCTTATCTCGTTATTTATGTATGATTTCCCCTACTGGTTTTCTTTTAACCAACTATTCTATGTTTCCCTTCTATTTGACTATTTGTCTCTGCTATAATATTTCATTTATTTATTTATTTAACCTACTCCATTTAACCATCCTCTTTTCAAATTTCCTAATACTTCTCATGCGTTTTTGCATGGTGTGTACCATTCCTCTTCCCAACGAAAAGTCTCGCTTTGTCTCTCGATGGACCGACACTCAAGTGTTATCGCCGGCTCTACTCTAAACATCCTCCAAACTCTCGGTGCGCGACTCACGCCTCTAGCCCTTGCTCCTCATTCTTCGTTCAACGTTCCGAAAACGAACATCGTGATTTTCGCCGCCTCAAAGATCTTAAGTAAGTACTGAATATATGCTTTTTGCTTTCTTCTTTTTTTAAAATTTATTTACTTGTTTATTTATTTATTTATTATTATTCTCCTTTTCTTATATATATATATATATATTTTTTTATTTTTTTTATTTTGATATGTTTATATATATATATATATATTTATATATATTTTTTTTCTTTATTTAGAACTACCATGGACGCTCCGCTCACATTCGATGGTCCTTACGGGATTATTTCCTGCTCCGGACCACCGTCTCCCTGGATTTTACAAAAATTGGTAAGTTCTCTTTGTTTATTATTATTATTTTTATTATTATTATTACCATCATTACCATTACTTAATTGGTTTTTCTTATTCTTATTTTCCAGGAGGACCTAACGATCATCAACCCCCGCCGTCGACCATCCGACGCGGTGAGGGCGATGCTCACCATCAGGGCATCCCGTACCCGCCAATGTCGGGTCATCAACATCCTATGGGGGGACACCGGTGATGAGGATCTCGACCAGGACCACCCCGAAGATTTTCTGGGGATCCAGGCCCTGTTCCGCCCTCCCCGTACGTGCTTCGTGGCCCCCCTACGTCGACCCCGTCACCCCCCCCCCCCCCCCCCCCGCCAGCGTAGCAGCCAGAGGGCTGCTCCGTGGCCTGATCAGCCCCCGACTTGAGGCCGAACTGCCCCTATTAATTATTCAAGCGATGGTCAGTAACCCCGAGGATCACCAGGCCTGGCCCTGCCTGGCCTGCAACCTAACGGCAGTCGGGTTCTTGCTGGCCACCCTCATCCCTTAAGGATATATATGTATTATTTTTTTTTTTTTATTAATTAACTACTTACTTTATATATATCTTTCTTTTTTTTTTTATTCTTAAACTTATTAATAAAAACTCATATGTTAATTTTTATATCGTCTACCGTTTTCTTTCCTTCCCTCTTTATTTTATTTTATTTTATTCAATTTATTTTCTTTTAATGTATTTTTTTATTATTTATTTTTAATTAGTTTTTTTTTTTTTTTTTTTATTATTATACTAGTGGAGCTGGTGGCTCGTGCGCTTCGCGCGCTCGCATATGAATATACATGCATCACAAACACTAATTCAATATTTGTAAACGCAACAATATAAAAATATAATTATCATTTCTTTCCGAAACGTAAAATATAAATCTTAAATTCCCCCTTCATCCTCCACAATGTGTTAAGATAAAGGAGAAACTCATTTATATTATCGTTTCCACACCACTGTGCAGTAGATAAATCGGCGCGTTTTTTTTTCGTTTAATTCCCCCGACTTTTGATTTAAATTGAAATTCTAGTTACTATCGTTTAATAACAATAACTTTATTTCCAATTACAATCAAATGTCTGACTAATCAAACGCAAGTTGTTTCCCCTGTAGGCCTAATCAACTTGATAATTTCTCCAATGTCGTTGACATTATAGAGAATCAATTAAAAGAAATATATCAAAAATGTACATATTTTTGTAAATTCAAATTACTTCATAAAAAACAAATTACATATATAAAGTAAATGTAATAAAGGCTTAAGCCCTTACTTAGAATAGACTTAGACTCAGTAGAATAACATAGAATTAGACTTAGAATATTTCCAGCCAGGGGCCACATTACGGACTTAGAATATTTCCAGCCAGGGGCCACATTGCGGACTTAGAATATTTCTGGCCAGGGGCCACATTAGGGACTTAGAATATTTCTCAGCCCCCAGACCCCCCCCCCCCCTCGATTCTTGAACACGGCGACCAATTAAAAAAATTTCCCTGACATGACTTCTGACGACTTCTGTTAAAAAAAATGATTAATTATGCAAATGAAAGTGCTTAATTATTGTATTAATGTTTAATTGTTTTTTGTAATTTTTTGCCAATATTTCTCAATTGTTTTTTTTCAATTCAAGGCTTCATTTTGTGTACTCTTCATTTATTTACAAAAGGTTCAATGACAATTTACCTTTTCCTTGACCAATTTTGAAATTCCCTGACTTTTCTCCGATTGCCTGAACAAGTTTTTATTTTTCCCGATTTTCCCTGACCGCGGCCATCATGTTATTTGTATTTGTATTTTATTGATCAAACCCAATAGTAATACTCCCAATAATAGGGCTCCGAGATGTACGAAGTAATGTATACAATATAAAATGGAAAAAACAAACACGTTAATGATAAATAATACAAATGTAGATTTAGGTATAATTCATATATATAATTCATATATATAATTCATATATATATATGGTCAATAATAGAGTTAGAGGGGGTCAACAATAGAGTCAGAGGGGTCAATAATAGGGTCAGAGGGTCAGTAATAAGACCGTGATATGGCAACCATCCCTCCGGCTGCTACGGCAACCATGCCTCATTGCTATAGCGACCACCCCTCCGGTTACTGTGACAATCATCCCTCTGGTTGCTACGGCAACCATGTTCACAACGTATTCCCGATTTCAAGAAGATTTTATTGGTTTTTAGAGCGATCGTAGCACGATAGTCTCTCAAAGTGATTTTTACTTCAGCCAATACTACTACGTCTTCCCAATTACCAAAAGGATCCGAATACGCCGTTCCCTTACAAGCACCATCTTGCCCTACTTTTCCTGCCATTGATACAGGATGAGTTACGCTGTGATTACCCGTTATTCCCATTATCAGAGTCTGTTCTACTTGAATGGATCCGTGTTCGTACATTCGATAACACGCGTCTCGCGATACTTCGTACACGTACGATGCCTTTCCATTCGTTACGTCACTGGTATGCGAGAACATTCCACACTTTCGAACATCTCTATTAATCTCAACTTTGCACTGTCGCACATGTACAGATGCATAATCGTTTATCTGAAGCAGTTGAATTCGCACTGCCGTAACGTTCAATGCCGGCGACGGAATATCGCATTCCTCCACCTCCAGAAGCGATACAGTTGTGATGTTGGACTTAGCTGTTCCACAATCGTACCCGATCATCCCCTTACATTGCCTCGATAGCAGAATAACCCCTATCACGAACAAGGGTATTTTTTCTCTCATTTTGATCTATACAAGAAAGAAAATGACGGAGTTATAATAATTGTTTATTTTATTATTTCAGCCCCTTTTGTTTAGTTATACATATAGATTGTTTATTAGTAAAATTTGGTGATAATACAATGATATTGTTGTGCTGGTTAAGTTACATGTTTGTTAATTCATTACCGATGTATATATATATTCATTTTTCCTTAATTTTATGCTACCGATTTTTCCCCTAAACCAAAATAATTTTCCCCAAAATTCTACGTAAATACTACTATTCTCTGGTTTTGTCATATTTTTAGTTAACGACTTTCCCCATCTACTTCCTCTCTCTCTATTTCCACTTCAGGTGTTTCTTCCATGTTCATTACTTTAGACAATATTCTTCGCAACATGAACTTCAGCGCTTTCATTTCGATAGTCAATTCGTCCACTCCGAACTGAACCACTACATCCGGTTCCTCTATTTCCCAAATCAAAGTCATTACTACTACGTGTTCTTTTTCCCCTTGGTACTTCAAGATCTCATATTTCGCGTTAATTTCTTTTAAAGCCTTTGTCACAGTTTCAAGGTATTCTGCCGCGTCACTGAAGGTGACATGCTCTTCTTCTCCATCGATTCTATCCAAAATAGATTTCACCATTAAACTAACCAAACGCACTACTTTCTGTTCCCAATGCTCAATTTGAACTTTCTGTTCTGTCTGATTCAATACTCTATTACACAACCCATTAGCAGCTATCTGCCTGGCAATTCGTCTAGTCCGCCCCCATCCTTCAGCGCGAAGTCCCGCAAAAGTTGCCTCAATTCGATAAGGCGCCTTCTGATGCGGCAATCTCGGTAATTCCTCATACTGCAACATTCGTTCTTTTCCTATGATTCTGTTTCGTCTCAATGTCACTCTGCCTTCAGTTGGTCTACGTCTGTCCGAATTTCCTTGGGTTGACATTGTTTGTAGTCTGACTGGTCTGTAATTGTCATGATTGCATTAAACATGGTATATTTATTCCGGTACAATATGTGAAAGTCTCAGTCGGTTTGCATGTACTATCTGAATATTTTTCTTGGTTTTTATCTTTATATTTTGATTTCCCATAATTTCGACCACCTCGTGTGGTCCAGTATATTGATCTGCTAGTTTTTTCGGTTTCGGTCCATTTTGCAGGAATACATAATCACCTATTTTGAAAGATTTTACATTTAGTCTTTTGTCGTGTCGTTCTTTGGATCTGATTTTTGCTTCTATTAGATTTTCTCTAGCCATTCTCCGAATTTCATGTAATTGTGTTACCAATTTAATCAAATAACCACTGTACGTCGGAAGTTCATCTTCTACTCCCAACGGTTCACTAGATGGTACCCTTGCCAATTTTCCAAACACCAATTCGTACGGAGTATGCTTTGTACCCTCATGCACACTGGTATTGTAATTGAAAATTGCCAATTGCACCCATTCGTCCCAGTCAAACTCCTTATCAGCGTATTGTTTCAAATATTCTCCTAATGCATGATGCGAACGTTCCAATGAACCGTTCGACTGCGGATGAAAAGCTGTTGTCCGAATTCTTTTTATTTTAAATCTTTTAGCTACTCGTCTGATTAATCCACTGAGAAAATTTCGACCTTGATCGGTTAATACTGACTTTGGTGGTCCGAAAATACTGATAAAGTTTTTGACCATCGCGTCCGCGATGGTTGCTGACGTTGCGTTTGGTAAAGGAATAGCAAGGCAGAATTTCGTCAATTGGTCCTGTATTGTCAAGATATACTCGTTACCGTCTTTCGTCTTTGGTATTGGTCCGACTATGTCCATAGCTACCTTGTCGAAAGCTGACCCTGGTGTATCGGTTAACACCATTGGTTGCTTCGTTTTATTTCTCACGCATTTCTTTAGTTGACATGGTAAACATCTCTGTATGTAATTTTGAATATCCACTTTCATCTTTTCCCAAAAATAATGTTGTCTGATTCGATTAAAGGTTTTCGTAACCCCTCTATGACCTCCTACAGCGGAACCATGCATTTCCTGTATAATTCCTTCACGCTCCTGTTTACTAGGATATCTGACAATCCCATGACAAACTATTACTTTGGTTGGACTTCCCAAGAAACCTAAGCGTAATTCCGTCGCAATTCTATCCCACGGAACATTTTGTACCGAATCTGTCTTTGCTAAGCTTACACTCTGAATTTCCAATTCCTCTGTTAATTTTTTCAAACTGCTCATTACTCTCTTGATATGATCTAAAATCAGTGAAGGTCCCTCTCCTGAGTTATCGCTAACCGGCAATGCTATATGATACCTATGTCCCTTTTTTACTGCACTAGCCTCTCCTAACTGTAGACCCGGAAAATACGGTAATTCGTTTCGATCTGCCAACTTCCGCGATCCTCAATCAAGAGATTCTCCCTTAGTGTTTAAAAAATAACTAAGTGCATCCTTGCGAGTAAAGAAAAGATCACGACTCTGTATGATATTCCCCGGTGGGATTTTCTCGATTTCCTCTTCTGATTGTCTTTCTTCATCTTCTAGCTTCTCATTGTCTGAATTGTGGTCCATGTTATTGTCATCTTCTTCCTTATCATCTTCTTCAGATTCACTGCAGGATTTTTCTTCGTCTGATTCTGATACTTGGGGAATTTTCTTTCTTTTTCTAGTTTTTACTACTGATTCCTCGTCTGTACTGCTTTCGTCTGTCGTTTCCGAAATTTTCTTTTTCTTTTTCTTCTTCCTTGGCTTTCGAGTTTCCTTTGGTGGTTTAGCTTCCTCTTTTGTATTTGTTTCTTCATGTTTTTCTTGTTTATTTTGATTTTTCACCTGGCGTCTAGTAGTCATAGCATGACGTTCCGGTGGATCCTTGTTTTTGGTCCTTTTCCTAGTTGATTGTCCTGTTTCATCTTTTTCCTTCTCTTCTTCTTTGTTTTCGTCATCCTGGTTTACTATTGGTTCCTTATCAGCATCCAAATTATACAAAGTTTCCTTCGGTGTTTTCTTTGGTGTTGTTTCTTCAATTACTTCCGCCAGTTGTTCCTTTGTCAGGGACTCTCGCCACTGTTCCTCAGGATCCTCCTCATCGTTGTATTCCTCATCTTCCTCAAATTCAAAATCATCCCCTTCATTTTCGAAGAGCATCATTATTTCTTCATTTGTCAACCCATCATTGTTTCTCTGTCGTACTGCGAATATCTCTTGGTCCATATCGTTCCTACTTTTGTCTGATTCTACTGGATTTCTGGATAATGCGTCTGCATTTACATTCGTTTTTCCCGCTTTGTATACTACATCATACTCATATTCTGCCAATTTCAATCTCCATCGAAGTACTCGTGCGTTTCCGTCTTTGCAAGTTCTAAACCAAACTAAGGGCTTGTGATCTGTCACGAGTGTAAACACTCTGCCATATAAATACGGCCTGAAGTGTAAAACACTGTAGACAATCGCCAACGCCTCTTTTTCGTATGTATCGTATCGTGATTCTGCGTCATTTAATGTTCGTGAAGCGTATGCCACCGGTCTATCTGCACCAATGGGTCCTTGTGAAAGGATACCCCCGATTGCGTAGCCGGACGCATCCGTAGTTACAACAAACGGCTTTGAAAAATCCGGAAAAATCAAAACTGGTTCTGTACATAATTTTTCTTTTAATTCTTGAAAACTTCCCTCTTGACTTTCTCCCCATATGAAAGGAGTTTCGCTTTTGAGAAGATTTGTCAGTGGTTTAGCCAATTTTGCATAACCCTCTATGAATCGACGATAATACCCCGTTAGTCCAAAAAATTGCCGAATACCCTTGACGTTAACTGGTCTTGGAAATTCCCGAACTGCTTCTACTTTCTTCGGATCCAATTTTAGTCCTTCTTTACTGATCACGTGACCTAAATATGCCACTTCCCGTTTCAAAAATTCACACTTGTCCGGTTGCAAACTCAAATTAGCGGTCCTCAGACGATCGATTAGTTTCTTGCACTTTTCGTCGTGTTCTTCCAAAGTTTTTGCGTAAATCACGATGTCGTCGAGGTACACGAATAATTCCTGTCCTTGTAGTCCCATCAATACCATGTCCATTGCTCGCTGAAACGTGGGAGGAGCGTTTTTCAATCCCATAGGCATTCTGACGTACTCGTAATGTCCATATGGAGTTGTGAAAGCTGTTTTATGACAATCCTCTGGATGCATCTTTATCTGATAGAACCCCGAAGCCAGATCGAACACCGAAAAATATCGAGCACCACCCAATTGATCTAATATATCTACGATATTTGGCAAAGGATAAGCATCTCCTATCGTTTTTTCGTTTAATTGTCTAAAATCAAGAACTACTCTCCACTTTTTATTTTCCTGAGAATCTAATTTCTTTGGTACTACCCAGACTGGTGTGTTATACGGAGATTCCGACTGCCTGATTAATCCTGCTTCTAAGAATTCGGCTACCTGTTTTCGTATTTCCTCTTTGTGAATCTCGGGAAACCGATATTGCTTTGAATTTACCGGAAATTCATCCGTCGTTGGGATCCTATGCATTACCACGTCTGTAGCGCCTAATTTTTCTCCTTTGATGTGAAATCTATCTACTCCATATTCGATGATTTTATGCACAGCTTCTTTTTCTATTTCATCCAAATGCTTTAATCGTAGCAATTCCAAAACTTTAGAGAACCGTGCCTCATCTTTTTCTCTTTCTTTTATAGCAAAACATTTTTCTGTCATGAATTTTACTCCGATCAAACAATCGACAAACTGATAAGAATTATTTTCCCTTTTTACTTTATTTTCCTGTTTTGACATAAATCTTGGTTTTAGTTCTTCTATTTCTTTTGATTCTATGTTTTTGTCTTTTTCTCTGACTGACGTTTCCAATTTTTCCTCTGTTTCTCTGACAGTTTGATTTTCCTCTATATTTTGCGAACTCTCTCCCGTGTGTAACAGTATATCTCCAACAGACATTTGACAATTTACTCCGGTGTTTGCGTTTACCGCCACCGTAAAATCATTCACCGTTTTTCCATTATCTTCCTCTACTTTACTCTGAATTGATCTTTCCGACTTATTTATCTCGATTTTCCATTCTTCTTCAGTGAAAATTTTATCTAGATCCGTTACCTTTCTTTCTTTCCTTCCGAATACAGAACCATCCGTGTTTTTCACAGAATCGTTTTTACCCTGATTTTTCTCCGACTCACCAACTTTACCCTGATTTCTTTCCAACTTTCCGAATTTACCCTGATTTTCCGACGACTCTCCGAATTGCTCCAACTTTTCCGACTTTCCGAACTGCTCCGAATTTTCCGACCCTCCGAACTGCTCCGAATTCTCCGACTTTCCAAACTGCTCCGAATTTTCCGACTTTCCAAACTGCTCCGAATTTTCCGACTTTCCAAACTGCTCCGAATTCTCCGACTTTCCAAACTGCTCCAAATTTTCCTGTTTTATTTCCTTTCTGAAGACTGGATCACCTGTAATACACACTGAATTAGTCATCGCATTCTTTTCACATTTTTCTTTGTTTTCTCCTTGTGGAGTCGCTGTCAATTCCAGGACAGGGATCTCTATATGGACCCTCTCGTTGCGATGATTGGTTACGTAGATGTAAGCTTTTCCACCAACGTTTTTCACCAATCCTTGCTCAATTTCTATTCCCTCGTCGACTTCGAGCCTTGGTAAATATCCCTCAAGAACGTTATCGTTTCTCAAGCGGACATAGAACAGCTTCGTCGTTTTCGGTGGGAACATCATACTTTCTCTAGTATGGAACTCTATTTTCTTGTCTCGAACTTCAAGTGTACTGTTTTCATAATCAATTTTTGCCAAATTATCACGAAAATACTCAGTTGACAGTAGTCCTCCCTGCTTGGTCGGAAAACTGTTTGGTACTACGTGAAAAACCGTTTCTCGTCCCAAAGCATTAATTATTACATACCCCAAAGTATATACAAATTCGTCTGTAATCCCGCTCAATCTCAAGATTTTATCCTGATAAAGTTCAAAATTGTTTAGCAAACATCTTTCTTTCAGAATATTTTTACTGGCACCTGTGTCCAACATCATAATTACTGTTTCCGAGAGCTCACTACTTCGAAACAAGACGGTACGAGCTATTACGTCTTTTTCTGGATTTACTAAATATACGTCGATTATTTCTGGTTCCGATCCGAATCGGTATAAGCCTCGATCGTAAGGGTTGGGTGCGCTTGAGTATTCACGTTGGCCTGTGCCTGGGCACCCTGTGCTGGTTGGCCATCCGCGTTTCCCTGTTGCGCTGCCCTCCGGTTGTTGTTGCTGATGCGGATCTGACAATCTGTTAAATAATGACCTGGATTTTTACAATAATTGCAAATTACTTGATTAGCTTGATTTTGTTGTTGATTCATTGAATTTTGTTGTGTCAATGCTTGCGAATAATTCATTGCTCCTGCGACATTTATATTTCCAATATTTCCCTGTTTCTGTTGGTTGCATACCAGAGCTGAATGCCCCCAGCCATTACAGATTTGACATTGAACTTGAGATGTCTGACCTTGAGGTATTTTCGGTTGATTTTGCTGAGTCATCTGATTAAAATTATTTGCTTGATTCTGTATAGGTTGTTGTATACTACGGCAGGATTCGCTCAAATGGCCTTTCCGACCGCAATTTTTACATGGATTACTGTAACACTTATCTGCCGTGTGTCCCCTTTTTCCACAAATCTGACAAATCATGATCGTATTTGTTTGTGCGTTTGAACCAGACATTTTAAAACAATTATCCGCAGAATGACCTGATTTTTTACAATATTGACAAATTAATGCAGCCTGTGGCTCGATTTTTCCCGATGCTCTGCATTTATCAGCTGTATGACCCAGTTTCCCACAACTCTGACACTTATTAGGTGGAGTTGCGCCTGGAGCACTCCAACAAGTTGTAGCAAGATGTCCCTTTTTCCCACAGATCTGACAAATATTCACCGCTGGAGTATTGGTGTTTACCACGGCTACAGTTGATTCTTCCTTAGCTTCCTCGATGATTTTCACGCTTGCTTTCTTCGAAGTTTTCTCAGGTTCTTTTTCCGGTTTTTTCTTTGCTTCAGCATTTTCTCTCAATCTCTTCATATCTCCTAATTCTCGTTCAATCCTTTTAGCCGCATGAATTGCTTCGCTGAGGGTAGTTTCTTCTTTTCCCATTCTATCTTGTATTTCCAATTTCAATCCTCTTTTAAAGCAACTGCATGCCATTTCATCGATCATATCCGTTTCTTCCTGTCCCAAATATCCTTTCTTGTAGTAATGCGCCTCGTTGATTTTCCCAGCTAATTCCCGAATACGATGCGCGTACTGGTCTATTGTATCCGCATTCAGTTGTGCACTGGTTCCTAATTCTCCCTGCAACTGATAAATATCTCTTGGAGGATCATAAGTTGTCTTCAAATATTCGATATATTCTTCAATGCTCTCGAACTTGTTTTTCGACGCCCTACTCCATACGTCTCCCACTAACTTTGACCTCGCCAATCTCAACAAATGTAGCTCATTTTCCACTCCGACTATTTCGAGACCGTCTTCCAATCCGACGATATACCGATTCAACGAGCTTCGTTTTCCGTCGAACTCCGGTATCACCTGTAGAGCGTCTCTCAAGTTTCCGTGTCTGCCTGCGCTCAAATTTAATATCGGTCGCGTTACATCCGGTGCCGTCCGACGAAACGGTTTTTTGTTCGGGTTATCATGATCCCTTCCTCCCCTTCCGCCGTCGCCACCGCCGTCGCCACCGCCGTCACCACCTCCGTCACCACCGCCGCCGCCGTCGCCGCCACGGTGGTCACCGCCACGCCCTTCGTTGCTACCTGCATCGTCGATTTGATCATAGTTGATATTGTCACTATTTCTGCCATTTTTACCTGTATTCCCAGTTTCATACTCTCTACTCTTTTTCATTCGCTGAGCAGATGAAATGACTGGAGCCATTTTTTTAGACAAATTTTGTACGACTTTTCCCGATATTTTCTTTCTATGCGACACTTTAGAATTTTGACTCGAATCTTTTCTTGATCGCAATCTATTAACAGTATATCCCGGTTTTCTAGAACATGTTTTTTCTGACAATGATGCCAACCTGGAAAAACTATTAAATCCCTTTGAAAAATTTATCTCTGATTTTGACTTGTTTTTGACGATTGAACTATCTTTTTTATCGCCGATTAACCCGAATACTCTCGCTGCTTTTACTAAGAAATTTTCACTACCACCTGGTGCACTTTTCCTTCTGGGTGAAACAGATTTTGAACAGGATTTTACCAAAGGTCTTCTTCTCGGCGTTGTATCTATTTCTGAGGATCTCGATCTTAACGGTGTACCTGAACTACTACTCAATCTCAACCAGGGTGTGGTTAGTCCAGTTGCTGACGTAAAAGAACTTTCAGAATCGTCTTGCTGATTAATTACGGTTTTGTCTTTAATTTGTGGTTCTACTGCTTCTACTTCGACTGTCTTTGCATTAAGAGTTTCACATTTAGAATTGGTTGCAGCTGGATTCGCGAAATTTGGATGAATTGTGTCTGGAAATTCTTGTAAATACTCATCAATTGTCTTCGCAAGCAACTTTATGTCTTGTCCAAGAGCCCTAGTCGCGTCCGATTCAGCTTTATTTCCCGAATTTTCCGATATTTTCCCTGTATTTGCTAAAGAATCTTTGGGATATGGAGTTGAAGTAACTAATCTGCTTTCCTCTTCAAATTCTGGAATATCTGTCACTTGCGATGATTTTTCTTCCGATTCTATTAATTTTCTCACTTTTCTTGTTCCCGATTTTTTCCTGTCTTCTGGATAGGCATGTAAGATCTGATCCGGAACAGTACATTTTGAGCGAGTTGAAGTCATTTATGATTTTATTTTCCCTTTACTACTAATTTCACAAAAAAAAAAAAAAAAAAACATTTTATTTATTTATTTATATATTAATAAATTTATATATACACTCTTTTTGAGATCCCGGACGAGCCCCCAATTTTTGTTACGTCCCGATCAGCAATTTTCACTCCATCTCGGTCAAGGAGAATTTACACGCTCCCTTTACACGTTATTCGGAGATGACGCTTTATCGAGCTTTTGGCCCTGTTTTGAACCTAACCTTTCGGAAAATAATTCGGGATAGGGCCTAGAGTGTATATATTTGATGTTGAGGAAATTTTATTCGCGGTTAAAATTTGGAATTTACTAGATTTTAAGTGACGATTTTAAACTGGACAAGAAAATTCTGGATGCTAACTCTTTCTATAGGATGGAACACGATATGCGGCTATCTCACTCTCTCGCGCGTCACCCTCGACGCACGCCTCGCGACGATGCGCTATCACACTCACTCACTGTTTTCTCCCGACCTATCCTAATATTTTAACGCGCACTGATATAGCTGAAATAAAATTGACCAACACGAATATATATTGTCCAAAGAAATATTCTAACCTTTCTGGAGTATGAACAAACGTTGATAATTAAACATTGACAATTAAATAACCAGAAGAAATGTATGTTTCGAGATGTAGATGGCAATTTTTCCAAACTTACGATGTGATTTAAATGGTTTTACCTCTGAATGAATGGTCGAATGATTCGATTGATGAATGAAGTATAACGATATCGAAATTGAACGTCCTTCCCAATCTGGATGAATATTCGAATCAGGATCGAATGATGACGATCGATTTCCGAAAATAACGTCCCTCCAAAATGCCGAATACTCGAATCAGAATCGAGTGATGATGATGATCGACTCCAGAAATGAACGTCCTTCCCAGATTTCAACGATGTGGATTGATGATTTCGATGGTTAAATGATTTTCAGGAGGAATATACTCAAATTCGACGTAATGATTTGGAAAGATATGAATGATTTATTGAACTGAATGAAACTGATTACTGATTCCAAAAATGTACAAGTCGATAATTCGCTGGTTCTTTTGTTAATGGCTCTGAGTTACAATACAAGATTGAGGTCGTTGCCCCGGTCGCGAAGAAGTGCCGAATGGGCGGTGGGCGCGCGAATAAATAACCTCGGTGCCGGACACCCCCGCGTCACCGCTGTCACACCTGCGCCTCGCCTCCCGACTCTCATCACCTGATTTCTTTCTTTGGCTGTTCTAATTAATTATTACCTATTTCGTAGGTTCACATCAATTTTGACATCTTAATTTGTTATTACTTAAATTTTATCGCGGATTTTATAAACACACAAATTTGAATGAAAGTTGTACGACCTTTCATTCCGAAGTTAACATTTGTTGACACAAATTGTTATCTCAATATTTATCTAATTGTTTTCCTGGATTTTGACGTTTATGGTTTTACATTTCTTTCTTGTTTCCGTAATTTTCTATATTTTCCCTCGTTATTTGCTATTCGATTATTCATTGGTTATTTATTGTTTTTATATTTATTCCTCTTTCTTAATATTTTAATTAACTTTTATGTTGAATGTTGTCATGACGATATGACTTAATTTTCTTCCCTTATTTCTTGACTCTATTTTATTTCCTGAATTTTTTATCAATTGTTTCCCAAAATGCTATCAATCCCGTGTATTCATCCCTTAAACCTGTTTTCAATTTATTTTTCTATTTATTATTTGAACTATGATACTCCTGGACTATAACGATGATCTAGCATTCATCGATATTCACTGTCCAGGAGGTGCTGCACTCATTATGCCCGACGGTCGCTCTTAGCATCGTGCCCATCGTGACACGCGCTGTACAAGCAGGCCTATGTTTGACAACTGCGAGGAGCACTCTGCCGATATCCTTATCTGCATTTTTGCGCCTCAGGTTACCGACTCTCGTACGGCTGACTTGCTTCGTACAGTCACCTCTGTACATCAACCTGTCGCACCTGAAGGCTAATTATTTTTACCAAATTGGATAATTTCTCCATTTGGTTTTTTTTATTTATTTATCGATACTTTAAATTCAACAAATTAAACAATGGTAATTTTCCAATGTTTACTTTAGCAATTTAACAAATTCCAAATATTTATTCAATCAATCAATTCCCTGATCTAAATGTCTAAAATATTTATGGAAAAATTCACAGGACGTAACAGCAGGATACATCAGACAGTCGACGTCTCCATATAACACACCACTGTGGGTAGTACCAAAGAAATTAGATTCACAGGGAAATAAAAAGTGGAGAGTAGTTCTCGATTTTCGGGAATTGAATGATAAAACGATTGGGGATGCTTATCCCTTGCCCAATATTGTTGACATATTGGATCAATTGGGAGGAGCCCAATATTTATTAGTTTTCGACTTAGCCTCGGGATTTTATCAACTTAAAATGCATCCAGAAGATTGTCATAAAACAGCTTTTACAACACCTTATGGACATTATGAATATGTTCGAATGCCGATGGGATTAAAGAATGCACCTCCTACATTTCAAAGAGCAATGGATATTGTTTCAATGGGGTTACAAGGTCAGGAATTATTCGTTTAATTAGATGATATTGTAGTATACGCAAAAACATTGAAAGAACATAATGAAAAATGCAAACGATTAATAGATCGATTAAGGAAAGCTAATTTGACTTTACAACCTGATAAGTGTGAATTTTTAAAGAAGGAAGCTGGATATTTGGGTCATGTAATTAGCCGCGATGGTTTAAAACTCGATCCAAAGAAAGTTGAATCGGTTAAAAATGTTCCTAAGCCAACTAACGTAAAGAAAATTCGTCAATTTTTGGGATTAACAGGATATTATCGTAGATTCATTGAGGGCTACGCTAAATTAGCAAAGCCATTAACTAACCTTTTAAAAGATAACATACCCTTTTTATGGACGAATAGCCAAGAAGTGGCATTTGAGGAACTTAAAGAGAAACTTTGTACCGAACCAGTTTTGATATTTCCAGATTTTTCAAAACGTTTTGTTGTAACAACCGATGCTTCAGGTTATGCATTCGGGGAAATTTTTTCACAGGGACCTATAGGAAAGGATAGACCGATAGCATACGCCTCACGGACACTTAACGAAGCTGAAACAAAATATGATACTTATGAAAAGAAAGCCTTGGCAATCGTCTATAGCGTTTTGCATTTTAGACCATATTTATACGGGAAAACATTTACTTTGGTGACTGACCATAAGCCTTTAGTATGGTTTAGAACTTGTAAGGATGGTAACACACGGGTTCTTAGATGGAGATTGAAATTGGCTGAATATGAGTACGATGTAGTATATAAAACAGGAAAAACAAACGTAAATGCCGATGCTTTATCTCGAAATCCAATTGTGAGTAAAGACAATGGGGTGGAGGAAGAAATATTTATCACGGAAGTGAGGGGACGGATGGAATGGACCGATGATGAGATGCTGAGATTCTTTGGGGATGATAACGATGAAAATGATGGTGTAAGCGATGAAGAAATAAAAGAAGAAGAAGAAGAAGAGGATCCAGAGAAATTATGGAAAGAAAGTTTAAAGACTATTCAATTAGGAAAAAATCGTTGGAATCGTCGGAAAATGAGGTTCAGCATTTCCATTTCGATCATTCATCAGTCAACACCAATGCAGAAGATGGTCCAGCGGAAGAAGAAATACCAGTCGACAACGCAGAAAAAGAAAGAAGTTGCAACGAGGAGCGAAACGGATAGCACTCGAGAACATCAAGGCTAATTTTCAGAAAGATAAACAAGGAAAAGAAGAAGAGGAAGAAGCTGATAAGATACACAAGAAGAAAAAAATGAAAAATAAAAGGAAAATTCAAGCAGTACGAAATACTACACAGGAAGATACTACAGAAGATGATGATTCTAAGGATGAACCCGTAAAAAGGCCTCGTCAGAAGAAGAAAACTCGGAAGAAAATAGAATCAGATGAGGAAGAAACAATACAATATCGAAGGAAAAAGAAAATTAGTTCAATTCAGGATACGGAGGACGAGGAATCCTCTGAAGAATCAGCTAAGAGTTCTGATGAAATTGACAATGACAATAAAAACGAAGATAAAGACGAAAACAGTGGCAATAGCGAACAATCCGAATTAGAGCTTGAAAATTCTGTATCGCGAAATGTTATTGCATCAAGGGAAATTTTCTTTACTCGAAAGGATTCGCTCATTTATTTCCTAAATTTCAAAGGAGAACCATTTGATACAGGACCTCAAAAATTAGTTGACAGAAATGAACTGCCTTATTTTCCAAACCTTAAACTGGGAGTGATTAGCGCAATAAAACGAGGGAATAGATAGCTTTGCCTGTAAGTGACGATTCTGGAGAAGGAGCTTCCTTAATATTGAGCCATATAAAAGAGGCTATAAATAGTTTACGAAATTTCGCAGAACAGAAAAAGATACAAAGTGTGAGCATTTCTAAGTCTGATGTTGTTGGAAATGTTCCGTGGGATAAAATTGCAAGTGAATTACGATTAGAATTTTTAAATAGTCCGGTAACAGTGATAGTGTGTCATGAAATTATTCGATATCCAAGTAAAGCAGAGCGAGAAGGAATACTACAAGAAATGCATGGATCAGCTGTTGAAGGACACAGAGGAGTCACGAAAACTTTTAATGCATCGTTTTTATTGGGAAAAGATGAAAACTGATATTGAACGATTTATACAGCAATGTCTGCCATGTCAGTTAAAAAAATGTGTCAGAATAAAAACAAAACAACCTGTGGTTATTACCGACACTCCAGGAATAGCTTTCGATAAAGTAGCTATGGATATAGTAGGGCCTTTGCCACGAACTAAACGACGAAACGAATATATTCGTACTATACAAGATCAATTGACAAAATTCTGTCTTGCATTCCCTATTCCAAATGCAACATCGATCATGATCGCAGATACGATGGTTAAACATTATATCAGTATTTTTGGAGCACCTAGAAGTATATTAACCGATCAAGGACGAAACTTTCTTAGCAATCTAATTAACCGAGTCGCAAAATGGTTTAAAATAAAAAGAATTCGTACTACTGCTTTTCATCCACAGTCAAATGGATCTTTGGAGCGATCACATCACGCTCTTGGGGAATATTTAAAACAATACGTAGATAAAAAGTTCGAATGGGATGAATGGGTGGAATTAGCTATTTTCAATTATAATACTAGTGTCCATGAAAGCACCAAACATACACCGTACGAACTCGTTTTCGGAAAATTGGCGAGAACACCATCGAGTGAACCCTTACAGATGGAGGATAAACTACCAACGTATGAGGATTATTTGGTAAAATTAGTTACGCAATTACACGAAATTCGGAAAGTCGCGTGAGAAAATTTAATAAGGGCAAAATTAAAATCTAAAGAACGGTACGATAAAAATCTTAATGTCAGACAATTTAAAGTAGGAGATTATGCGTTTTTCTTAACATCTTTAACATTCTGGACCCTTTGAAATAATCGAAGTAAAGGGTAATCAGAATATAAAAATAAAAACTAATAAACAACCGATGATTGTTCACGCTAATCGTTTGAGATATTCTCATATCAAGCCTCAGAATAAAACCAAGTAAATAAATCAATAAATAATATAACATTTCCATTCAATATGCATTGTTGAATTTTGGAAAATGTTGATCTAAAAAAAAAATTGATCGTTTATGATTGGAATTGCGTTGTTTGAGTTATTAAACAAACGATAATTTTGAGAATAAATAATTCAATAAACACGTTCATAAATAATGATAATAAATAAATAAGGCCAAAAATTAATACATAAATTTCAATCGAACATTTAAAATACAATTACAGATAAAATGCAAGCAAGAAATACATCCATAGCAGGAGAAAGATTGAGATGGCAACGAGTGACGGGAATGGCAACAACATGGCCGAGAGAAAGCGATGTTAATTATCGGATAAGGGATGAGGTCAATTCAGAGCCTATCGGAATGAATATTCCAGTTGATAATTGTCCAACCATTAGTGGAGGAGAGGAAGTCCAGCCAAGAGGAACTGTAGGGGAAAATATACGGAGAATTTGCGATGAATTTGTAAGACGCACTCGAAAGAGTGAGTTAGATTGGAAAGCGCCTGCGATTAGGTTGGGGAGAAATCACATATTGGACATGCAAGAAGAGATAATAGGACAGTAGTATGCGGTGCGCTATGGCGACCCCCACTCCTATCCCCACTCCTCGAGCCCGCCGTTGAGAGCGTAGTTCGAGGTGGTGGGGGTAAAAGTTGGGATAGAGTGTTTGGAATCACCATAGCGCACCGTTGTATATATAAAAAAAAATTGTGGCCAATCACTGTGCGGTAGTTATCACTGCATGGCACAGTGATTGGTACAGGGCCAATAACTGTGTGGCCAATCACTGTGCGGATTGTCAACCACTGTGTGGCAGGCATGACTAGGGCAACAGTGATTGGCACACCGACAAATTCATTATTTTTCCCAAAATTTTTTCAAAAATAATTATTTACAAAAAGATTTTTATTTAATCTTGTAAATTTAATTATTTTTCTAAAAAAAGTTTTTCAAAAATAATTATTTACAAAAAAGATTTTTATTTGTTCACATTTTTACAAAAATAATGTTACCTTTGTTCGCTGCTCTTGCTTCCCACTCGGTGGTCTTGAAGACACTGAAGTCACTGGTGGTTACACTCCTATTTTTCACGTATCTCGCACTCCTGTTTATCCCGCACTCCTGTTCTACACCACTCCTCTCCCTCACTCTCTCCCTCACTCACTTATATCGGAAAGGTTCGAATCGTCATTAAAACCTTAGTCCGGATCGAGGAAGTCGTAGCCCATGTCGATGTTGAGGAGTTCGATTATGAGCGCCCCTAGATCCCGCCGCCCCATGTCGAACAGCCGTATAACCGACATAGAGCCGCAGTGTCCTTCCGCGACGAGAAACCCCACAATATTGTCGTTGGGACTGACTAACGACTCGAGCAGAGGAAGAGCGTCATCATCGTCGACCCTCTGGAGACCGTATATCGTGCACGGGATGCACATTGTAGATAACACAGAGCAAATGGGATCCGGATGGTAGATGTCCCGCAGATCGACGAAATCTGTTGCTCCTTCATCCACAAAAAAAACACTTCTGCACAGCCGTCATCGTCGAAATCTATAATTTCCCCGCGGAATACTCCAGCCAGGCAGCGCGTAACAATTTTGCAGATCGCTCTGCAGCTGACTGTAGGCAACAGCCAGTTTATATGGGCGCACATACCCGTAATCCACTGTGCCGCTAGATATTACGCGACATAAGAACATCGGTTCTGAAATATCGGCACCGTAACGCGGATACATTTTAAATAAATGATACACACAGTACGAGGTGCGAGGTACGGGGAATTGAATTATACATTGACGAATTACCGTGAAATAAACCTCTCTAGGGCACATGAATCTTTTGTTTAAAATATATTTTTATTTTAATGCGCTGATTCCACGAACGAGAATCAGCGAGAAATTGTATCAAGCCGTTCGTGATCATGCTTCATTGTCTCTATAGTAAAAAATGCAATTCAATAAAATTCTCAGCATAAGCCATTATGTTACGGAGTTCGTGTATATCACCCGGAAACGGTAAATTTAGTCAGTCGGTTGTACGGCACCCTAAGAGAGCGGATTATCGCAATGACGCACCGCTCTGTTCGCACGTGTATTCACGATTTTTTAAAAATAGTGAAATTGCGTAGTGTTTACCTTCGACGTCGATGCAGCGATCGATGGCGCGAGGAATTGAGGGATTTATCGGGCGAGAGACTTAAGCCGCCTACGATATATAATATGGTGGTCGCCTCTACGAGCCATTGCGACGGCCTACAATAGAGGCCTATTTAACGGCCGGAGTGTAATAATGTGCGTGTGGAGGGAATTACAACGCCGAGGACTCGAAGACGCCCCAAGCATCAGGGGAATTGCCGATGAAGCCAACGGTAAGTATTTCATATTATACGCGAAATATTTTTTTTTAAATAGTCTTTTAAAGTCCAGAATGATCTGACTTTGCGAAAAAAAACTCAGAAAAAATAATATGTCTCAGGATGGGAATCGAACCCCTCTGTGTATATAAAAAATGTGGCCAATAACTGGGTGGCCAAGGACTGGATGGGGTGGCCAATAACTGTGTGAAAAGTGTGGCTTTAAGACACAGTGATTGGCACATCGATTATTCACCGAGGCGACAGTCAAATAAAATTAATAAATTTTAATTAATTAAAAATCATTTTTAATATTTGTTTGAAATAATTTAAAAAATGTATTTTTTCGGAAAAAATAATATTTTTGAAAAAAAATATGTCTCGCAGCGGGAATCGAACCCGCGCCTCCGGTAAAATACGACTGAAATAATTCCTCGTCATATTATACGTGAAATATATTTGAAAAAACTAGTCTTTTAAAGCCTAGAGCGAACTGTCTTTTCGAAAAACAGAATAATTTCAAAAATATTTTTCTCAAAAATCTTACGAATATTTTTCGTACAATCATTAACAATTATATTATTACATAATCATAGTCTATTGCGAGCTCATGGACGCAACAAGCGAAGAAGAAATGGTCCTCAATGAAGCAGCTCATGCTATTGAGGAGGAGGAGGCGCAGGATCTCCGTATGCAGACAGCCCTGAACGAAGCAACGCACGCTATTGAGGAAGTGGAGATGGCTCTCCAGGCACAGCGCACCGTAAATCGTAAGTATTCAAATTATGCGCATCTGAGAGATGAAATAAAATTTAAAAATCGTAGGATCACTGACGGTGAATGGCGGCAATGCTGTTTGTACCGCGGACGTGGCGGAACAGCCACAACAAACACAGGTTCTCTCGCTACAGCGTAAGTACTTGAAATAGATATCATTTGTACTAGACAAATTGACTATTTATACTTATAGAATTTATTTTTCAGCATCTGTAACAGAGAATCGTGAAGAGACCTACTCAACAATAACGGTTTCCAGCGCAGGCGGTGACATGCCTATCACAAGATCTGTGGTAGATGAAGGAGAGGGGCCGCCGCCTGTGCCAGGCTCATCAGGTCTACGGGGACCACGTATAATCACGTCGCAGATGAATCACAAGAAGTCAGTTTGCGAGCGCTGAGCGACAGTCGGATTTTTTTCCCGAGAACCAACTAGGCCTCTATGATGGATTGTGGCCGATTAATGAAGAAGAAGAAGAAGAGGAGTATTTTCGGGGAATTGGTCGCTGGGTTCAGCAGCTCCCCGATACTAACTCAGGTAAATATTTTTACTTTGGTGCTAAATTAAAAAGTAAGTAGAAGTTTTTTGTGATACAGGGACTTGGGCAGACCATTTAATAGACGATGAAGATACTTTATAAGAGTGTGTCAAATTCTAAATGAGGTACTCCTTACAATTATCTCTAATTTTCTATAGTAGTTAGCCTCAACAAATTCCGGGTGTTCATATGTGTTTTTCTTTTTGCAGAAACGCAGATAGGATCCGGCAGGCCGCCTCGAAACAGGACTAAGAACGCGCCGTTTGGAGACGTGCAGCCACCGGGGGTCCGCTTAGAAATTCATCAGAATATCGCGCGTTATTTTAGGCGTTTTAAGCTTCGGGGCCGTGAACTAACAATACGTATTTGTCAGCCACCCTCAGGAGCTAGTGTTATTAACTGGCTTCAAGGAGCTTTTCGCGACCTGTTGACGCAAATAACTGTCAATTGCGAGGGCGGTGATTACGCCGGCATCTCATTCACATCAAGTAGTTTAACCCACGGGGCTGTATGGCTTTCGTTTCGGCCAGTTCTGGACTATACGTTTGAAGATATATGGCAATTAATAACTAGCGTCGCCCAAAGCGCAGCATCTATGAATATCGATGACGCATGTAATATTAAAGTGTGTATTGTCAAGTGTGTCGAGGGTAGAGGAAGAAGAAAGGGCTTAACGTACGAGGGCGTTGCAAAAAAATCTATTCTAACGATCCTCAACGACGATCAGTTATGTCTGCCTCGCTCACTAGCAGCAGCTTTAGTATACGCCGAACGCGGTGAAATACGAACAGGAGAGCTACACGCCGAGTGGCAGCGCATTAGGCAGGTAAATGGTTCATGGCAAAGAGAGAGAGCGCTTGAGCTTACCAGAGCTGCAAATGTCAATGTACCGCGAGATGGATGTGGCATGCATGAGATCACACTCTATCAGGACTATTTGGCGCCGGAAGGCATTGCGATTGTAGTTTTTAAGTTTCTGACTTTAGGTCGTCGTAGAAAAACAGCCCTATTCAATGGTACACAAAAAGTTTTGGACTCTGCAGGTGAAATTCGACACACTTTGTATATCTTATATTATGAACGTTCACATCAATTCGAGCCAAATCTAAATCTCAGAGCAGCCGTCGGTAGCTCAGGTTTTTGCACGGCTTGCAATACGTTATACCGCGTGTTTAATCATCGATGCTCGAAAGCACAATGTCCGCGGTGCCGGGCAACGCCGACTCAAACGACACGATTAGGTGCGTCGCATGCAACCGTGACTTTTTCGGGGAAGAATGTTTGCGCAATCATAGGAAAGTAACTATGAGCGGCGGCGGGGGCCACGGTAGAAAACCCTCTGTTTGCGAATCTCTTCATCGCTGCCGTAAATGCTTCCAGCCGATAAGACCTTTGGAGAAAAAAAGGAAACATGCATGTGGCGTGGGCTTCTGCAAAATATGTAGATCGATGCAGCCGTTTAATCA
Organism: Exephanes ischioxanthus; assembly: GCA_958510785.1. NCBI lineage: Eukaryota > Metazoa > Arthropoda > Insecta > Hymenoptera > Ichneumonidae > Exephanes > Exephanes ischioxanthus. Next base: position 11,318,904 of record OY294019.1, on the reverse strand, counting down.
TTTGTGTTTGATCAGGCCGATACGAGGCCCTGCAGTAGATTCAAAAACTATCTTTATTTTCTATGATTTCGAAACTCAGCAGTGCACATCTGTGAAGGGCGATGCACGTCCATTCGTTCACGAGCTGAACCTATGTGTTGCCCAGCGCGTTTGTTCAATGTGTTGCCACAATGATTCTATAGACGAACCGTGCGAACATTGCGGCATACATGAGTTTGTATTCAAACATAATCCTGTAGGGCAACTTGTAGAGTTAGCCATGGAGGCTGTAGGAAGGTTTTCGCGTACAATTGTAATCGCTCATAACGCTGGAGGCTTTGACGCGCAGTTCATTTTGCGCTATCTAATCGAGGAGAAAAAAACGCGGCTTCCCTCACTGATAATGAACGGCACGAAGATTATCACAATGCGCCTCGGGAAATTAGTGTTTCTCGACAGTTTGCACTACTTTCACATGCCTCTGAGTGCACTACCAAAAGCGTTTGGACTAACGGGCGCTATTGCAAAGGGTACTTTCCCCCACTTGTTCAATGTACCGGAAAATCAAAGTTATGTCGGACCTCTGCCTGCTCTAGAATTTTATTCTCCTGACACAATGCGTACAGAGGACCGCGAAAAATTACTTGTCTGGTACCGTGAATTGCAACACGCCAATTATGTGTTTGATTTTGCCAAAGAAATTGTGAGCTACTGTTCGATGGATGTTACGATATTGAGGCGCGCTTGTATAGTTTTTCGCGATATGTTCATAGCCAGTGGCAGTGTCTGTCCTTTTAATGAGGGCACGACGATAGCGTCAGCCTGTTTTCGTATTTTTCGAAAAATAATTTACGTGACAAAGAACGAGCCAAGCGAGTACGAGCCACCCATAGGGCGGCTCCTAGGAGATTTAACCGACGAACTAAGTTCCTACGGCCCCGGAAGCTATATCAAATCATTTATTTCGGGAGGCCCTAAATTTTATTCATTTATAGTACGTACTCCCGACGGCGTGGAAAGTGAAGTTTGTAAAGTCAAAGGTATAACTTTAAATTTTGCAAATACATCGTTGATAAATTATCAGTCGATACGCTCCTGTGTAACCAGCGAGAGGAAAGAGCCGATTGTACTACGTTATAATGCGATTCGGCGTACAGCGTTTCATCAGGTGGTTACGCAACCTGAAATAAAATCTTGTAAGCCGCCGAGTGTCAAGCGAAGACGCGATGGCAAATACGGCTCTCTACCTTATGGCTATAAAAGTTAATTATATTTTATTATCTACAGCAGTACCAAGATTTCATTCAATCGTCGAGATGGACACGCGGTGGAAACATCCCTGGACAGCTATGGCATGCGGCCCAATCGGTAGCGGTAAAACATACTTTGTGAAAAAGTTTTTTAAATTTATTTCGCGTATGAACAGTGAGCCCTTCGAGAGAATTATTTTCTATTATTCCAAGTGGCAGCCGGCATACGCTGAGTATGGCACATCGATAGAATTTCACGAAGGTCTGCCACAGGCCGCTGATTACGCGAATGATCCACGCGCCCAGCTCATAGTTATCGATGATTTGATGCGCGAGGCATCGAACAACAGTGTTATTGACCTATTCACCAAAGGCAGTCATCATAAAAACTTAAGTGTTATTTTTATAACGCAAAACTTATTTCACCAAGGCCACGGTCAACGGGATATTTCGCTGAACGCTAATTATATCGTTGTCTTCAAAAATCCTCGTGATCGCGCTCAAATACAGCACCTGGCGGGTCAAGTATATCCGGAAAATCCTCGCTTTTTGCAAGAGGTTTATCATGATGCAACATCTAAGCCTCACGGTTATTTGTTACTAGATTTGAAACAAGCGACACGTGATAATTGTAGATTTCGCACCTGCATCTTTCCCGACGATCCCCATAATTTTGTCTACGTACCGCGAAAAAATTAAAAAGCAGCTGCACGTCTGGAGAACTACCAGTTCTGCGATTATAATGGCAGATAACGGATCGCTACGCTACAGCAAAAAAAAGAACATCGCGATATCGGATGCCCTTCGGCATCCCAGTGAGGAACCGCGTAAACAAGATTCAAGCGCTATTCGCTGTATAGTCGATTGCGCATTGTATATTCTTCGTAATAACGCGCCTCGGAAGAGTTCTCAGACGCGCTGCGCGGAAAAAAGTTAAATAGTAGTGATTTGTCCAAATAACTTGCCACTTTTACTCGCACCAATCCTAGGAGCCGTCCTGTCAAATTTGATTGGTGGTAGACACGGATAAAATGGAACACGCCAGAAAAATGGTGCTGGTGCCGGAGGAGAATCTATTGCAGATGAACACACGAAGTCTTCAGCAGTCAAATTGTTGGCACTGATGCGTCACATTCACCAGAGGCACAAGCTATTGTCGCCACCTTGAGTAGATTGGACGCGGAGATGAATGAAATCTTGAATTCTAATGAATATAAGGATGAGAGAGAAAAGTGGACCCCATATCTGACTGTACTACAGCGTTATCTTCATTTTGCCGACAGCCAGCGAGCTCATTAGCAGCTCGATCTCATAAAAACAAAAGTATCCGCTTTGGAGGAGGAGGAGGAGGAGGAGGGGGAGGGGGAAGAGGAGGGTGAAAAAAAAGACTCCTCGCCAGGCATGAATGATTCCATCATAATTGAAAGTGTGCCGCAAAAATTTCGGAACAAAGCGAAACTTCTCCTGCGTCGCTTGCACGATGCACCGTCGTCAATTTTTTCTTGGAATTCCGCGGGAATCGTTTCTATCGAGGGAAAACCAATCAAGGATTCGAATATTGTTGATCTCGTGAACGATGCTATGCGAGCAAGAAAAGTCCCAAAACCAGCGGGACGCAAAACCTTCGCAAATTTTTTGAGAACGATACAAACACCTCGAGAATTTGTGGGAAATGAGGAACTGTGGGCGGAATCTACTATCGCAAAAAGTCAGTAATGGCAGGTCACCGATTTGTCTCCAATCGGATAGAGGTAAGGAGTTTATAGGCTCTGCATTCCAGGCTTTCTTGAAGAAGAAGAACATTGAGTTTCGCGCCGCAAAAAACCCCGATATAAAAGCCGCCGTTGTGGAGCGATTTAATAGAACTCTAAAAGAAAGAATGTGGCGTTATTTCAGGTACTCTAGAGAGAAACGCTACATTGACGTTCTGCAAGATATTGTCTCCGCATACAATCATGCGCGACATAGTAGCATAAAAATGTCTCCAGCCTCTGTGACGTTTACCACAGCCGCTAGGGCTCGGGCTAATCTGATACAGCGATACAAGGATCCGGAATATCCCAGGCGGCGGCCTCCTAAATACAGGGTAGGCGATATTGTACGCATCAGTAGTGCAAAGGCTGCCTTTGCAAAAGGTTACGAGAGCGGCTGGAGCAGCGAACTATTTAAAATACACCGCGTATCATACACCAGACGGCCTGTGGTATACATTTTGCGGGATCTTCAAGACGAGGATATCGACGGTATCTTTTACGAACCGGAATTATCGAGAGTGCAAACGGTTGCCCCGTCCAAGAAGAAGAAGAATAAGAAAGGAAAATCAAAATGAAAGACGAGTTTTGTTTGAGAATCTCTCGAGTTGCGATACCCAAAAGGGTCAAACCCTCAAAACAAAAGAGACACGTGATCGCCTCGTGACGAAACTGGACGATCGCCTCTCCACAATATGTACGAGAATTTGGAAGTCAGTGAGCTCCTCGGAGCGTGAGAGTATGGTCTGTAGGATCCCCGTCTCCCGCTATATAAGAAAAACCGCGCGGCTAGCAAAATGCCGCTAGTGCGTGCCTGCACTACAGCGAGTTCGCGGTACCGTGTAAGCTGTAACAGGAGCAAATGCCTTTTACAATAATTTCTCCGTATTTGCGCACTTCCTTAAGAGGAACGGGCGCTCAAACGGAAGGATTCGTGGACTCGAGCGTCTAGGAATTATGGGTTGGTGTGTCAGAGACGTTTTTATATGCAAAAGTAATAAATTTTTTATGTAAATTGACACATTCTCATATAATTACAGGTTTTTCTCTTTCTTGAATGATTGCGTTCCTTTATTATCGTTCAAGCAATTTATTTTCGTTGATAACAAGATGTGTGTAAATCGATTATTTCAATGCCCGAATCTTGTTCCTCTTTATCTTGAATAATTTACGTGCTTGAAGATAGGATATTAAGTGCCCGATTTTTTTATTCGTGCGTATACCGCACTGCGCATGCGCGGGTGGCTTCTCGATCGTCGCTGAATTCGGCTGGTCGTCGCGCTCGGCTGTGCTTGCTCTGACGTCACGACTCGGCGATTGACGGTGACAGCTCGCTCACCTCGCGAATTGCAATTGGTGTTCATTTACAAAAGGGACGTTTTTACCTTAAAATGATGGTATATGCGTCTTCAGGAGACGTGAACCTTTCCCTGAGTATGCCTTTTGTTGTCCTTGGAGTTGTCGGCTTATCCCGTGGTATTCGAGGCCTTTCTGACGGTCACTTTGGTCACTTTACCAGTCCTGCTCACTGTCACTTTTAGCCGCTCCGGTCACTTGCGAATGTCATGCGGTCCCGTTCACTCGTTCTGTCATAACTTCGAGTTGAGCACAATTGTTCTAAATCCGAGTTGGCACGTTTTTTGTTTTTATAAGCTCGAAACGGCTCAATTTTCTAAGTTCGAAACGGCACACTTTTTACAAGTCCGACTCGGCACAGGCTTTATGAGTCCGAAACGGCACAATTTCTACAAGTCCAAATCGGCACACAGTTTATAAGTTTGAAACGGCACGAGTTTTATACGTCTGAAACGGCACCAATTTTAGAAGTCCGGATCGGCACAATTTTTATAAGTTCACTGGCCGCGATAGTTTATAAGTCCTTTTTCACAAAGTTTATAAGTCCTTTTTCGTCACCAATCTTATCAGTTCACTTTTGCACGGAAGTTCATAAGTCCCGTTTTCACAAAGTTTATAAGTCCCAATCGGCACGGATTTTATAAGTCCTTTTTGCACGATTTCACTTTTCTTTCACTTATTTCACTGGGCACTTTTACTTTTCACTGTTCCCTGGTAATCCTGGAGAGTTGCCGCTGGTAAGGTAGATGCCGACTAAATGCACAGAGCACATCCGGTTTGCTCACCAGCATACATATGTCTATGTGTATGTATTTTGTTATTCGGTGACTGTATATAGTAGTGTGTAAATGCGTCTGTTCGAGAATCCGACGTCTCGCCTGAGTCGCGCGAGACGGCCGGGCAGCTGCCGGGTGGCAGCACCTCCCGGGCGCTCTCGCTCGAGCTCAGGCGCGTCTCTCGCGCACGCGCGGCAAGGGAAGATGCCGTCGTGCCGTGTGCAACCGGCGTCTTCTCGAAACATCTTGCTAATGGCCGCGATCTAGTGTTCACGTGCTTTCAAGACGCTCATTAGTTTTACCGGTTTCTGCTCATTTACGCTCACGGGTCTGCTCATACATTCGGTACATCATCACGGGGACGATCTCAGCATCCGGCTGAGGTATCGTTTAGCTCACTCGGAGCATAACGCGACGGGTTTCGTCCGGGAAAGTACGAAGTGTTTTTCGCCGGCGACGCGCGCGTTCTCAACAGGTGTGCGACGCGTCGAGTCGCACACGGTACAGCTCACCCGGTTGTCTCGCGGATTAATAAAATTGTGACGGCTCAACTCGGGAATTATTTCGGCATTTGTTTTTTGTATTCAGCTCAGTTCATTGCACAGCGTTCTGTGCATCTGTGTAGATTATTGCGATTGAAAATATAAATTACTTATTTTCGTTGTTATAATTTCGTGTTACCATCTTTATTTTTTCCCCTACCCGCTTCGCTATATACTCAACGGCAAAACTCAAACAGTGTCTATGTGTATATATATATCTACTGTGTTTTTCCCTCTTTTCCTTAATTATTTTATTTTATTTTATTCTATTTAGTATATGGGTATATATATATGTTTTTTTTTTTTTTTTTTTTTTTTTTGCCGGCCATTGGCGTGGGAGAGCGTTGATGCGCCGTAGATGAGAGTCTGGGGCCGTGGAATCCGGAAGTCGAAGGGTCTCAACGGTCTCGGGCACATCCCATGGTTCGAATAGGAACTCGTGGTAGCTGATGTAGCTCTCGGTCCATGGCTTATGATCCTGCAACTATCGAAAGGCTGTTTGTATATTATTTATTAATACGCACGTATATATGTGTATGTACATACATACACATATATACATTATTAAGGGTTTTTTTTTTCCTTTTTTTTTTTTTTGAAGAAGAAGAAGAAGAATATTTTCGAGGATTTTATGGTCGAATTGCGGTTGTTCGGCTCTGTTAATGTGTGTAGTAGTTTTTGACTTTACTTTACCTCGGTTTCGGTTTATACTTAATTAAAACATGCCGGCGTTGAGTCGCTCTGAGTACGGGATGCGAGGCTGCCGTGTTACCCAAGGAACTGGTACTTCTCCGATTTGCGGCTGTGGCTGGTGGTTTGCTGGACAGATTGCGAGCGGCTGGCTGGTTAATCCCCGCGTCTCCGGGGCGCGCTCGGGTAACGGCGGAGGTTCCCTCAGTTCGACGATTTCGATCGGGGGTCTGCTCTCGAACCTGTTGTTGTGTCGAGCAGGTCGTCGGTTTTTCAGCCCCGCACAAAAGGTTGACGTAAACAGCAACCTGAGCTTGGACAGTAAAGAGAATTTCCAGGCTACGCCCAGAATGATTAGTAGGCTTCCGAGCCCTAGGCCGGAGTATCCCGTGATGGTCTCGAGGCGATACATTCTTCGGTTGACAGTTCTATGTTTCAGGAGCTCGTTGGCGTGATTTATCACGGCCTGTAGCTCGATATCTCCTTCGAGGTGGTCGGGATTTGATTTAGAATCAGATCTGACGGGTGTAGGTGTGTCGAAATCGGATAGTAGGTCGGACAAGTTTAAGGGGTCGGGGTGCTCTACCGCGGCAAGGTATAATGCCGAGATGTTCAGGGTTGCCCTAGGGGCGAACTCTGTCGCGAGAGTAGATGTGATCTCATCTGAAGACACGAGTATTACCGACCCTGTTTTTGCCTCGCAACGCGGACGCAGGCAGAGGATGCCGGTTCCGTTAATTACTATGGCCTGTGCCGCGCGTTTTTCGCATCTGATGCGAACGGTCTCGGGCGTAGCCCCGGAGAAAACCCACTGGTTTCCGGTGTGTACGCGCGACCAATGGGTGCGCCTACTGTTTCTTACTCTTACGTTGCATTTTCCAAAATCTCGGAACCGTGGTTCGGTGAGGATCTTGACTTCGCAATCGCTGTTTGAGTCTACCTTGTAATGGACATTTAATTTTTTGCAAATATATTTTTCTGCGGTATTTTTGCACGATCTTAATTCTTCGTCGTCGAGTCTGAAGTAAGTCTCCATTCCATCGCTGATGGCCGTAAAGGGCGATTTAGGTTTGATGTAAGCGAAACTCGCGCCTTGAGAGTTCGAGTATTGGTAGATGGGGAGAGGTGTGTTTTTGTATAGGGTATAAGTTTCTAGGTCGAGGAGGGGTACTGCCACGATATATACGAGATGTTTTTGGGAGTGGTAAATCGTGACGTCGGACAGTCTCAACAATTCAGGGGCGTATTTAATTAATAGAGGTACCGCAAATTCCGAATTCGCCCTGACGCGTTGTATAGCTTTGGCGCCCACAATTATCTGTTGAGGAGGCAGGATTCGAGGGTGCACCTGTCCCCGTTTAGCAAACAAAATTGCGTCCGTTAATACGGCGGTGTCGAGTTCGTTCTCAATTATGTAATGTTCGAGTGTCGCGACGGCGTCGGCCAGATTTTCGTTGTGTTGTACCGACGCGACCTTGTCTGCAAGGATCCTCACTGCGTGAGTCATGTTTGCGAACTTGTAAGAAAAGTTCATCGTGATATTGTCGATTTTTATTCTTTCTTCGTTGAATCTTGACTTGATCACGTGAGTTTGATTTGCGATCAGTTCGATTATCGACCGGGTGCTGTTCTCGAGCGAGTCGATACGTTCGTTGTAGAACTCAGCGTCCTCGGCGTCCAGTGTCCCGAAGAGAGCTCGGCTAATGGTTCCGATGAAATCTAATGGGGCCCGTCTCTTCCGGGTCTCGGGTGACTCCTGATAATCCTGAGTCAGCTCTTCTATGGTCTTTTGTTCGTCCTGCAAGGTTTGTATGGTTTCGAGCATGGCTGTCAACCGACTCCTGACGGTGCAATAATTTTGCAGAAAATGGCATTCCCTGGAGAGTTTTGACCATTCGTTGTCGAGTGTTTTTAGTCGTTGTAGAAATTTGGATATGTCGATGTGCGTGACGAGCTTCCAGGCCGTTTGATGGGTCCTTATCGATCCCCATGGATCAGAGTATATTCCGGGGTTGTCCGTAATCTTAGTTACGGCGTAGTCGTTGTTGTCGAGTCCGTACCTGGAATCAGCATTTTGTGCATGAGAGGCTGGGTCCGGTAGCCGGACGTAGACGTCCGGTGCTGACGTAGTTTTTCGCGCTTCGCTTTGCTCTAGCGCGATGTTCTTCGTTCGTCGTTCTCTCATTGGGCTGTTAGCACCCTGTCGGCATGGAGCAAGCTAGGCGAAATTTTGGTCTTGCCATTTACTGGGTGAGTGTCTTTTTCCGTTAATTGTTGGTGGGTTTGCTATATTGCTAAGCTGGTTGTGTTTTCTTAGCAATGGGAGCAGGAGCGACGTTTCGCCGTCATTAGGCGTGAGCGTAGGGAACGCCAGGTGTTAGTTTCGGTACGGCTGTTTTTCGAGAGGGCCATTCATTCTCCGCGTCGTGACCCTTGGAGGGATGAGCGGGGACTCGGCGTTTTCGAAATGTTAGAGCGGGCCCCTTTTCCTCCGAGCTACCGCTTCGAGGGGCGCTATCTCGCGTCCGGGCGGTGGTTGCCGCCCGGCCCAGCCATTCGACCGGCCGGCGAATCCGACAGTGATTCTGAGGAGGAGGTGTGGGCGTACGTGTCTGCGCGCCGCTGGCATTGACAATTATTGTGGATTATTATTTGAGCGTATTGTTGACCGAAAATTTGGATGATTATTTGTGAATTATTATTTGTGTGTTTAAACCACATTATTGTGTTCTCGAAGATTTATTATTGTAAATGGTGGTTTTATAAATATTTTGATAGCTGAAGCGTTATTATGTGTCGGTTATTTAGCTGTGTTGATTATTTTATAATGGCATCGGGTGGGCGCTGAGGCCCCTCCCCCCTTCAGCACTCGTGCGCTAGCGAAGCGTCAGGTGTGCTGGAGGTGTCGGCGACCATCTTGATATGGCGTGTACCAGCGTCGATCTGCGGATTTCTTTTTCGCGCTTCTTGGCGGATATGTGTCAGCAGTGCGTGTTACATCCGGTGGGGTTATCGTTGGAGCGAACCAGCGTCGCCAGTGGAGTTGGAGTGTTGGTGGATTTCTCTCTCCTTTCTTCCCATTTTTTTTCTTTTTTTTATTTATTTATTTATTTACCCCCTTTTTATTTTGAGGCGATGATTCGCCTCCCCAGTCCGAACTGGGGGTCTCGCATAATTAATGAGGCGATAGTTCGCCTCCCCAGTCCCTACTGGGGGTTGCGTACCTAATTCTGTATTCCTCGCGTATTGTATGTACTTATTTATTTTTTTCACTTATTTATTTTATTTAATTTTATTTATCTATTGTTTATCTATTATCTACCTGTTATCTACTTATCTATTTCTAGATCTGTTTATTTATCTACATATATCTATTATTTAGATATCTTATTTATTTTTATTTAAAATTTTTTTTTTTTCCATTTATTTTATTTATTTGACTCGTGAGGTGATTGTTTGAGTTTTGCCGTTGAGAAAATAGCGAAGCGGGTAGGGGAAAAAATAAAGATGGTAGACGAAATATAACAATGAAAATAAGTAATTTATATTTTCACTCGTAACAACATACACAGATGCACAGAACGCTGTGCAATGAACCGAACTGAATACAGAAATGCCGAAATAATTCCCGAGTTGAGCCGTCACAATTGTATAAATCCGCGAGACAACCGGGTGAGCTGTACCGTGTGCGACTCGACGCGTCGCACACCTGTTGAGAACGCGAGCGTCGCCGGCGAAAATCGCTTCGTACTTTCCCGGACGAAACACTTCGCGTTGCGCTCCGAGTGAGCTGAACGATACCTCAGCCGGATGCTGAGATCGTCCCCGTGATGATGCACCGAATTTATGAGCAGACCCGTGAGCTTAAATGAGCAGAAACCGATAAAAGTAATGAGCGTCTTGAAAGCCCGTGAAAACTAGATCGCGGCCATTAGCAAGCTGATTCGAGAAGACGCCGGTTGCGCACGGCACGACGGCATCTTCCCTTGCCGCGCGTGCGCGAGCGACGCGCGTGAGCTCGAGCGAGGGCGCCCGGGAGGTGCTGCCACCCGGCAGCTGCCCGGCCGTCTCGCGCGACTCAGGCGAGACGTCGGATTCTCGAACATTCCGCCCGCTATCAGCGACGGCGTTGATGATGTTAGTCGTTGTCTGTCTCCGATGAATCCGACGATGGTGATGTAGGTAGAAGAGCGAGCTTGGCAATGGGCCTGGTGAGTGTGGTGACGGCCGTCTTCAGCGTCGCCACCCTGGCGAGTCCATCCCTCCCCGGGTGAAGTTGAAGAATCCTGGCGAGCGGCCATTTGCATGGTGGAAACCGCTCGTCTGTGATGAGCACCAGCGAACCAACCTTGAGCTGATTCGACGGATGGTGCCACTTGGAGATGGACTGCTGTCGCTGCAGATAATGAGCCGACCACTGCGACCAAAATGCCTGCACACGTTGTTGGATGAGTTGCCAATGAGCCAGCTGCGAAGTTCCGAGAACCGGTAGCGTTGGTTCAGGTAAGGTGGTGAGAGCTCGGCTGATGAGGAAGTGACCCGGAGTGAGCGCCGAAACGTCCTGCGGGTCGTCGGTAAGCGGCTCCAGACGCCGAGAGTTCAGGATGGCCTCGATTTGAGTGAGCAGGGTGGTGAGCTCCTCGTAGGTGAGCTGCGTGTCGCTCACCGTGCGACGCAGGTGGAATTTGGTCGATTTCACGACCGCTTCCCATTTTCCGCCCATGTGCGGAGCCGCTGGCGGGTTGAAACGCCATTGAGCCCGGTCTGATGAGAGCATCTCGGCGATTTCCCGGTGCTCGTGCGTGGTCTGGTCGAACAACCGTCGGAGAGCGGCATCCGCTCCGACGAAGTTGGTACCGCAGTCCGAGTACAGAGACGATGGAATTCCCCGTCGAGCCGAGAATCGTCGATACGCTGCGATGAACCCCGTCGTCGCATAATCGCTGACGACCTCCAGATGAACAGCCGAGGTTGAGAAGCACACAAACACGCAGATCCAGCCCTTGTAGGTTTTGGATCCTCGTCCCTTCAGGGTTTTGAGCGTGAGCGGTCCTGCGTAGTCCACGCCAGTGTGGCTAAATGCAGGTGAGGGTGACGACCGAGAGAGAGGTAGTTGGCCCATCAGTTGATGGGCACGGATCCCCCTCTGCCGGGCGCACACCGCACACCGCAGAACGTGAGACTTCACAGGGGCTCTTCCTCCGATGATTCAATACGCCTGGCGCAGGTGTGCCAGGGTGAGTTGCGTGCCTCCGTGTAACGTGCGCCGGTGAGCATCGCCGATGAGCAGTTCCGTGAGTCGAGCGTGACGAGGCAGGATAGCAGGATGCTTCCCTTCCTCCGTGAGCGTTGACTGGTTGAGCCGCCCTCCAACTCGGATGATCCCATGCCCGTCGACATAAGCAGTCAGCCGAGTGAAGGGGTGATGACGAGACAGCGTAGAGCCCGAGAGCATGGTACGCAGCTCCGATGAGAAGTACGCCGCCTGAGTTGCCTTTACCCAGAATCGCTTCGCCTCTTCCATGGCGTCGGATGAGATGACCGCGATCGGCGGGTCGGTGAGCCTTTTCCTTAATTTGAGAGCGATTCTGAAACAAACAGACGTGAGACGAAATAATTTAACCAGGGTCGACACCTGGTAGATCAGATCCCAGTGATAGTCGACGCGTGGAGCCGCGACGACAAGTGAGATTCCCGGACGTGCCTCTTGTGCACAGAGACCATCCGAGACCGATGTTGTTGGTTGAGCCGGCCACGAGTTCTCGCCTTGGGTGAGCCAAGACGGTCCATTCCACCAGAGCGGGTGACTTCCGAGCTGAGCAGTGGTGACTCCTCGGGAAGCACAGTCAGCCGGGTTACTTATCCCCGGGACATGCCGCCAGTGGGCGTCTGCTGTGAGCTCCTGAATTTGTGCGACTCTGTTTCGCACGTAGTCCTTCCACCTGGAGGAATGTGAGCGAATCCACATGAGCGTTACCGATGAGTCCGTCCACAGATGGGTTGACTGAATGTCCAGGTGCAGTGTGGCCTGAACGTACTTGACGAGTTTCGCCAAGAGCAGCGCTGCAGTGAGTTCCAACCGGGGAATGGTGAGCCGCTTGAGCGGTGCTACCTTGGTTTTGGAGCACACTAATGCCGACTGAGCGGCTGTAGACGGTGAGCTGACTACGATGTAGACTACCGCTGACATCGCCAGTTGAGATGCATCCGAGAAGCCGTGTATTTCCACTGCTGTGTCGGCCCGTGTATTGAGCCATCTGGGGAGAGAAAGCCTGGCCAGGCGAGTGAGATCTTCTCGGAGGTTGAGCCATTTAGCTGAGAGCGAAACCGTCACGGCGTCGTCCCAGCCGACCTTGTGCAGCCAGAGCTCCTGCAGGAGCATCTTGGCTCGGATTGTTACCGGTGAGATGAAGCCAAGTGGGTCGAAAATCTAAGCGACTTCCGACAGCACAATCCGTTTCGTGAGCTTTTCCGGTACTGGTGAGAATCCCGATGAGAACACGAACTTGTCGTCGTGTGGGAGCCACCTAATTCCGAGAATCTTGGTAGCGCAATCGTCCAGTGAGAGATGATCCTTGGTGTTCGCCGATGAGACCGACGTGAGCAGATCTTGATGTGTGGAGTGCCATTTGGCCAGCGGAAAACCGCCCGCCTGGCATAACCCCTTCAGCTGGTGAGCGACCGTGATGAGCTGTTCCACTGTGTCTGCACCTCCGAATATGTCATCGACATATCTTCCTAGCCGCAGCGCTGGCAGTGCCAACGGAAACCGATGGCCTTCGTCCTCTGCCAACTGCAGCAGAGTACGAACGGCAAGGAATGGCGCTGCCTTCGTTCCGTAGGTAACGGTGGTGAGTTGGAACGGCACCGGGTCAGACTGGCTGTCGGTCCACAAGATTCGTTGCAGATTCCAGTCGTCCGGATGTACGTTGATCTGCCGAAACATCTTCGTGATGTCAGTTGCGAAGAGACAGCGATGAAGTCGAATCCAAATGAGTACGTCCGGGATGTCGAGCTGTAGTTTCGCACCCGTGTGCGAAATGTCGTTGAATGACAGGCCTGAGGTGGTCGCGGCAGAGCCGTTAAACACCACCCTCAGCTTCGTTGTTTCCCTGTCCGACCTGAGAACTCCATGGTGCGGCAGGTAATAGTGCACCTCACCGGCAGAAACGACGGCCGGTGCCTTCGCCATATGACCGAGCTCCTCGTATTCGGCCATGAACCGGTGATAGAGTGTCCGGAGGCTGTCATCCCGGGTGAGCCGCCTGAGCATCTGCTGCAGGCACCGATGAGCTGTACGATACGAATTCCCCAACAGCGTGACCGCTGATTTGAGAGGAATCCGCACGACGTATTTCCCTGTTGAGTCCCTGGTGTGAGTTGACCGAAAGTGAGCCTCGCACTCCTCTTCCTCGGGGGTGAGCTGACCTGGTGTGTCCGACGGAGGAGCTTCCTGAGTCCAGAACTTCGTGAGAAGCTCCTGGAGAATAGCGTCTTCCGGCCGTGCCGTGGCCGTGCGTGCTGTACACGCGACTGCGTGAGCAGCTTGCACCGGCCCGAGCACCAGCCAGCCAAAGATGGAGAGTTGAGCCATTGGCTCCGTCAGGGCCCCTCGGATGTTGTTGGGTTTGATGATCTGGCTGTAGTGATCTGCGCCGATGATGAGGTCTACAGGCCGTGGCGTGAGAAAGTCCGGATCGGCAAGCCGAAGCTTAGCCAGGTGAGGCCACGCCTGCGTTGGAGCCTCGAACGATGGAAGTATCGAGGTGACCGTCCTCAAGATGTGAGCTGTCACTGCAACTGAGCGCGAGGAATGAGTAGACCGTAATTCAAGTTGAGCTGTACCTTTAGTTTGAGTAGACCGTGATCCGCCGATGCCGTAGATCGGAATCGACGAACGTCGACGCGGTAGACCGAGTAGACCGATGAGTTGTTCCGACGCGAATGTGAGTTCCGACCCTGGGTCTACCAGAAGCCGAACCTCGTGAGTGGTCACCGCATTGTCCGTGTGAGCGAGTGCTGTGGCGAGCAGCGACGAACAAGTTGAGCTGGACCCTGATGAGCGACCGATTGCACCGAAGCTTCAAGCGTTGCCAGATGAGCTGGCCGGTTGAGTCTCTGCGCCGTCCGCAGGCGCCGTAGCACGGTTCGAAGCTCCGTGCAGCATCGTGTGGTGCTTCGATGAGCACTCCTTGCAAGTTCCTTTCGAGCGACACATGTTCGCGTTGTGTCTTCCCAGGCAGTTAAAACACAACCGCTTGTCGACCACAACCTGATGGCGAGCACGTGCGTTCAGCTCCCGGAACTTCGGGCACGCCACGATGAAGTGCTTCCCCTTGCACAAATCGCAGGGATAGGCGTTGGGGTTCTCCACGGGTTTCGCCTGAGCACCCTTCTGTTGAGCCGATGCCTGATGAGCTGTCTTCTTCGACGCTCCCTTGCTCTTCGCGGCCTGTGCCGTCGCCGCATCCTCCTCCACCTGCTCCTGAGCCCGTGCGCGGTTCAGCAGGAATGCCATCATCCGATCATAGGAGGGATACTCCATGGCCGAGCTGATGGTGTTCTCCCACACCTCCTTCGTAGCGCGATCCAGCAGGTGAGAGGCGTGGAACACCAGCAGGTATTCCCACAGCTGTGGGCCTACCCCGAGCGCTCGCAGCCCTTGTTGAGCCTTCGTGATGGTCGCATGAATTTTGAGCAGACCGGCGGCGCTCTTCGACGTTAGCGGAGTGAGTGCAAATATCGTGCTGAGATGGGCTTGCACGTGCACCCGTTTGTTGTCGTACCGATCCTTCAAGATGTTCCATCCGATGGCGTACGACTCCTCCTCCATCGGCAGGTCAGCGATGAGATCCGCAGCTTCGTCCTTGGCGCTCAACCGGAGGTAATGAAACCTTTCCAGGTCGGTGAGCGTTTCCTCCTTGTCGATGATGCTCCCAAACAGGTTGGCGAACCCCGGCCACTCCTTGTAACTTCCTTTAAACTCTGGAAGTTTGAGCTCCGGTAAATGTGAGCGGTCCGCGTGGCATACCGGTGCCATGGGCGCCGCCGCGACCGGTACCGATTCCGGAGGAAGCTGGTCCTTCAGGTGGAAAATACGTTGCCGGAACTCCGCCTGAGCCCGGCTTGCCTGCCGACCCACCTTGTCACGCATGTATGCGTGGTCGTCGAGCAATCCGGCACAGTCCCTTACGAACGCGTAGTGCCGGTCGTGAAAACGATCGTAATGGTCGTCCATGAGGTGGAGTAGATCGTTGAGCGTGGCGTGGGAACATCGCGAGAGATCCGTCGGGACCCTCTCCGCCATGTCGAGGACGTCCTCCAGGAGCTCCATCTGTCCTGCGAGTCGACCGGCGAAATCGGCCTTCGACAGAGCCAGCGTCCTTGGCGACCGTCGACCGCCGTCCGATGCTGGTACCGCAAGCGCGGCTTCGGTTGTCCCGAGTGACCGCCCGCTGGCCAGGTCCGATTTCCGTTCCTTCGCGGAGTCGTCCGTCTCGACCGGGTCCGACATCTTGTCGTATCCTAGCGCAACCCTCGCGCAGACAAGCGCGACCTTCGCGCAGACAAGCGCGACCTTCGCGCAGACAAGCGCGACCCTCGCGCAGACAAACGCGACCTTCGCGCAGACAAGCGCGACCCCGAGCGAACACGCGTTAAAATCGCACTATAAACCGTCGCGAACACTGACGCAAATAATCGCGGAAAATGTCTGTGCGAATGAGCAAACGCCACAATGTCAAGAACGGCTCACCGTAAATGTCTGTACACGCACGCGGCACCGTTGAGTTGCCCGCTCACAAAAGAGTTCCACCACGTGGACTCGTACCGCGCACTGTACCCGCTGAGATCTCCGAACTGTCAATGTAGTGCGAGCGAGACGCGACACACGAATTCACTCGCGCACTAGACCGTTGAGCTGTCCACGACGCTCGAGAGTGAGAGAGCGAGACTGTCCGACGTAACCGACCGCGCGTCGCACAGCTGAGACTCGGCTAGCGGTGGTGGGGAGAGTCGATCCGCGATCTCTCGCCGCACGTACGCCGAGCGAGCGGCCCAAAATGGCCGAACGCGCGAAGAAAGGCCGAGTGCGCGCACTGCCGACGCACGAGACTCTAATAATGGCTGAGCGCGGGAGCACGGCACGTCGCGAGCAACCTCTCACCGGCACGAGAGTCGACCGAGATGATGGCCGAACGTCCAAGCGCGAGCGAGAGAGCCGATGCACTGTCCGAGCGTCGCGGCGCGAGAGAGACGCACGACACGCTCCCTCTCGACACACCGACGGTTGAGCTGCCCGATGAGTGCACGAGCACTGAACACTGCGTAGCACTGCCGCTACCCGTTCGCTATCCGGCTCGAAGGACCAAAATGTTTGAGTTTTGCCGTTGAGAAAATAGCGAAGCGGGTAGGGGAAAAAATAAAGATGGTAGACGAAATATAACAATGAAAATAAGTAATTTATATTTTCACTCGTAACAACATACACAGATGCACAGAACGCTGTGCAATGAACCGAACTGAATACAGAAATGCCGAAATAATTCCCGAGTTGAGCCGTCACAATTGTATAAATCCGCGAGACAACCGGGTGAGGTGTACCGTGTGCGACTCGACGCGTCGCACACCTGTTGAGAACGCGAGCGTCGCCGGCGAAAATCGCTTCGTACTGTTGTACCCCGGCTGGCATGGTAAGATATTATTTCGGGACACCGGTTGCGAGATAATCAAGGTACGCAACGGCACGCGTCGAGCGTACATCGAGCGTCGAGCGCGTCACCGGACACCGCTGACGCAGCACTTAGGCCACCGCGAGTGACTCGGTAACTGGAGCATCGGCTCGGGTACCGAGGCAATCATTACAAAAAGATATTGCGAAATATAAAATATGCTCCAAATCTCGCCCGCAGAAAAGCGAGGATTTGGAAAGATATCTGTTTATAAGAATAAAGTAAACCATAAACTTGCGCTAGATATTAAGCTGACATACGTGCTCTCGATGAGTATATAGAGGATCGAGAGCAGGTACTCGGCAGTCTGATCAGAACTCAGGATACGGTACGGTTGATTACAATACATTATATTTCATAACCTATAATATATATATACTTTATTATAACATAATAAAGTAAACCATAAACTTGCGCTAGATATTAAGCTGACATACGTGCTCTCGATGAGTATATAGAGGATCGAGAGCAGGTACTCGGCAGTCTGATCAGAACTCAGGATACGGTACGGTTGATTACAATACATTATATTTCATAACCGAGATAAATGTGATTAGCGAGTGGCTCGCTACGGGGTGTACCGAGATTGGTAAATATTCAATAACCTAATAAAGACCTTTTTATTAAATTGTGCATTCATTCTCTTGGGTTCTAACCCTTTACTGGATATATCCCGAACATTCGAGCTCACGGCTCAGGCACAGAACCCGGAGTAGCTAACCGAGTTTCTGCGGCACAACATTGGTGGCAGCGGTGGGATATCCAGAGAGAATTAAGAAAAAAAGGAAAACAATATTTACCAGATCGTACGGCGACCTGTGTGCCTCCATTGAGGGAGAAGAGAGTGCCGCGAACCAGGGTCGACAAGTGTTCAGCGAGAGTAATCAACCGTAGCCTTCGCGGATCGCTGCAGGATCCTCGAAGGGCGTCCTCATTGAGGGGGACGGGAACCGTTGGGAAGCCCGGGACCAAGAGGGTCACGGAAGAGTTGTAGGGCACACTGGAGGTGGCCCCATCACTGAGTGTAAATCGAAAGCCCGCGCGGACGCGGAAGATCTTTGCCAAGACCGGTAGGACGCTACCGGTGGCCAACGCGAGAGTAACCCAGGGTTAAAAAGCTGAGCAAAGAGGGAACAAACCTGGAGACAGATAAGAGACGGAGAAGAGTTCAACAGTTTCAAAAGTTAAACGGGAAAAATAAAATAGAATGAGTGAGCGCGACTTGCCGCAGGGACCCCCGGGGTCAGAGCAGCGCAGGGGAACCCCAAGCACGGGGGAGGAAGCATTGGGGGTGGTTGAGGGCGTCCAAGGCGCCCTAGCCGACATCACGAACCGGGCACGGGAGGTGCTGGGGGAGCAATCGGTTGAAGGTAACGAGGGGGGGCGGGGAAATTCGCCAAACCCGCTGTACGGGGTAAACACCCAGAGGGGAACTGGCTGGGAGAACATCGACGTGCAGATGTTCGAGCGCCGACCGGATGAGGTCACGCCGGCCATGGTGTCCCAGGAAATCTCCCGAATGGCGCGCTCATTACGAGGTCAAGTCGGGCACAGGGCTATCGGCGGGAACGGCGAACACGGGAGAGGCAATGGGCTCCCGCTCAAACCTGCCCTGAGGGCTACCCGAAGGACCCTATTCGCCGAACAGGAGGACACGCACGCGGACAACAGGGAATCCCGGGGAGGAAATGAGAGTCAGTCCGGCCCCGAGGACGAGACGGTACATACCATTGCGCAGATGCAGGGGAGAATAAGTGAACTCGAGGGGCAGCTGGAGGAAGCTCGCAACCGGTCCCAGGCGGCACCACCGATGGATGCTGATTCCATGGTCGAACGTCTCCTGGCCTTGGAGGAAACCATGAGGGACCACATTCTGGAGTCCCGTGGGCCACAACGGGGAGGGGTAACCCCGCCGCGGCCGCAGTCACCATTTCGGCGACAAACCCGGGTATCGACCCAGATTAGGGCGGTACCGGTGTATTTGGATATACCCGTCGCCCTGCGAAATATTAAAACCTTCGACGGGAACGATCCCACGAAGCTCGACGGTTTTATCTTATCATGTGAAGCAGTATGGGGATTGGTTCTTCCCGAGCAGCGGTCTACTCTCCTTACGCTCATCCGGAGCAGCAAACTGGAGGATCGAGCAACGCGGGAAATGAGGCACAAAACTATCGTAACCCTGCGGGATTTACGGACAGAATTGGAGGCACTTTATGGGAAACGAGAGTCCCTCGCCTCTCTGCAATACCAGTTCAGCATACTGAAACAGGAACCAACAGAGAACGTCTCAACCTACGCCACCCGGGTCGAAAACCTGACGGTGGAATTAATCGAGAAGTTGTGTGAAGGAGTCGATGCAGCGGGGGCTCGCTACATCGGAAATGCCTTCCGGAAAACCGCACAGATGAATTGCGAGGTCGGCCTGAATAAGGAATTACAGACCCTCGTGCGATCACGTAATTATTCGAGCCTGCACGACGCTATCGTCGGGGCCATAGAGGTCGAGAAAATGACGAAGGGGCACCCATGCAGTCAGGACTCGGCAAGATCCAGTCTGGGGGGTGGAAACCCGCGGCGGTCACACGGCGCGGTCAAGGAGGAAGCACGCACCTGTTATACATGTGGACAGACCGGCCACGTGGCCAAGGACTGTCAACAGGGGGCCCGAGTTAGGCTCCCCCTACCGGCCCCGGGGAACGTTCATATGGCAAGCATTTCGTGCAATTACTGTAAAAAAACTGGGCATCTCTGGAGGGATTGCCGGGCACGTAAGCGGGACAACCAGCGGACCAAAGGTTATGACAATAATAGGGGACAGCAAAATGAGCATCGTGAAGAGGAAGCCGCCCTGCATCCGGGGCAGGAAGGGACTATAGGGGAATTTCAAGCAAGGGCATACACAGTCACCGCCTACGACAGGGCTACGCCGGGAGAGGGAATTTTTCCCTATAAATAGGGCGAAGGAGCACCCTATTCATAGACAGCGCGAGTCCAGCCACAGGAAGATCTGCCGGCGAGAACAACATGGAACGAAAGAGGAACACCGAGCAGCAGGGGAAAAAATCCGTCGCGGAGACTGTCGGGAAGAGGATCAGTGCAAACGAATAATAGTCGGAGTGAAAGTTAAAAAAAAAAAAAATGTTGGGGGTAAAACGACCCGGCTAAAATTTTCTCCCGTCAAGGGGGAAAATAATAAAACTGTAACCCGGTGTGGGGAGGAAAACCCCACGGGAGGAATCAAATAAAAAAAGAAGGGAAAATGATATAAAAAAGAGAGGAAAAGTGGAATCAAAACGAAAAAAAATAATTCCTGTGGGAAGCAAAAGTGAGTAAGGGGAGAGAATAATGAAGAAAGGAGTAATAAAATAAATAAACGGAGGTAAAAAAAAAAAAGAAAAACCCCAATGCGGATACGTCGCATGTCAGGGGTGCGGTAGGTTAGGGACGGCTACGCTACGATATGCGACGGCCGGGGCAATGGCTCGGTGCCGCCGGACAGCGTGCACTGCTCACAGAAGTCGACGCGGCAGAAATCCGATCCCGAGGAGTTGGAATCCCGCTGCGGGATATCGCTTCACCCACGGGTGGAACGAAAAATTTTAATATTAAAATTTAAAAAAGTTATAGGAGACCAACCCTTTCAAGGCGAAAGACTCATTAAATACGATATGCGTTCAGTACAAAGATTGGGATACACGAGACTCGGAATTATAAATTAAAGAAAGGGGAAAAAATTTAGTAATCATAGCTCGAATAGAAGCGGTCGAAGTTGGGGAATGTGTGACGTTTATGCAAGGGAAAAAAAAGGGTCATGAATTTCTTCATGCCTGAAGACCAGGAAGAGGGTGAAGGAAGCTTAAAGTAAAAGGGGAAAAACCCCGGTAGTCCACACGAGACAACAACCGGAGCCAAGATCGGAAGGATGCCTGCGCGGGAAACGGAGGGACAGAGGAAACGGGAAAACCGAATTTACTAATAACGAACCGTGGCCAGGGCAACGACTCATCATCACTGCGCGACCGGACTGTGAGCGGCGAGACGCCAGGAAAAGTCGATACAGCAGAAAGCCGATCCCGCACGGGGTTGGCAACCGGCGGTATGAAGCACCATTGACCCTGAATTAAGGGATGGCGCAACGGAGGAACCAGCAACCGACGGCGTGAGCAACGTGCTCCTCGGCAGACAACCATCGCCGAGCACGGCAATAACCTCGAGAAGACGGTCGGGAACGGAAGCGAAAGGGCGCCAACGTGAAACGTGGACATCGCGTAGGGAAACCCACCAGGGGTGGCGCCGGTGGGTCGGGCGATTTCGCATCCAGGCCCTCGCAATCTGACCTCCGGACCAGGGGTCTGGTCGGACACAACCTCCTTCACGTTCGGGCTAAATCGACCAGCCGGACCAGGACGGACCACCAAGGCGGTAACCGGCTCATCCTCGGACAACGTCGTGTGCATCCTCCGGTGGAAAGCGGAAAGGAATGATAGGTGGAAATGAGTCGCGAGGAAGTTTTACTGTTATGGGGATGAAACTTAGTTTGGGAAAACCCATGTATGGGGGATTTTCTAGTATAGTGGAGTAGCCCTTATTGTGGGGAAAATACCTTGTGGAAGAATATTTTTTAGGATGGGAGTTTTTTAAGGGGAAAAATTTATTATATATATATTTATATACAAGTGCACGTTGGTGTGTGTGGACTTGAGACGGTGCTAATTGTGGAAAATAACCAATGGTCAAGGAGCGAATAATTAGAAAGTCAGATTATTTCGAAGGTACTTGTGGGAGTATAAATACGTTTAAGCAACCGGGAAAAAAGGGAAAAACCCGAAGATGTGAACAGTCGCGTGTAATACCAAGCACGGGGTACACGAAGAATTGTAAAAATAAAGCTCGCCGGAGACGAGCGAAAAGAAATCAAATTTCTTTTCTTTTTAGGGGGGAGGAATGTTGTACCCCGGCTGGCATGGTAAGATATTATTTCGGGACACCGGTTGCGAGATAATCAAGGTACGCAACGGCACGCGTCGAGCGTACATCGAGCGTCGAGCGCGTCACCGGACACCGCTGACGCAGCACTTAGGCCACCGCGAGTGACTCGGTAACTGGAGCATCGGCTCGGGTACCGAGGCAATCATTACAAAAAGATATTGCGAAATATAAAATATGCTCCAAATCTCGCCCGCAGAAAAGCGAGGATTTGGAAAGATATCTGTTTATAAGAATAAAGTAAACCATAAACTTGCGCTAGATATTAAGCTGACATACGTGCTCTCGATGAGTATATAGAGGATCGAGAGCAGGTACTCGGCAGTCTGATCAGAACTCAGGATACGGTACGGTTGATTACAATACATTATATTTCATAACCGAGATAAATGTGATTAGCGAGTGGCTCGCTACGGGGTGTACCGAGATTGGTAAATATTCAATAACCTAATAACGACCTTTTTATTAAATTGTGCATTCATTCTCTTGGGTTCTAACCCTTTACTGGATATATCCCGAACATTCGAGCTCACGGCTCAGGCACAGAACCCGGAGTAGCTAACCGAGTTTCTGCGGCACAACAGTACTTTCCCGGACGAAACACTTCGCGTTGCGCTCCGAGTGAGCTGAACGATACCTCAGCCGGATGCTGAGATCGTCCCCGTGATGATGCACCGAATTTATGAGCAGACCCGTGAGCTTAAATGAGCAGAAACCGATAAAAGTAATGAGCGTCTTGAAAGCCCGTGAAAACTAGATCGCGGCCATTAGCAAGCTGATTCGAGAAGACGCCGGTTGCGCACGGCACGACGGCATCTTCCCTTGCCGCGCGTGCGCGAGCGACGCGCGTGAGCTCGAGCGAGAGCGCCCGGGAGGTGCTGCCACCCGGCAGCTGCCCGGCCGTCTCGCGCGACTCAGGCGAGACGTCGGATTCTCGAACAGGTGATAGTTTGCCTCCCCAGTCTCTACTGGGGGTTGAGTACTTATTTCTGGATCGTATATATCTACTTATTTGTTTTATCTTATTTATTTATCTATTCATTCTTTTATTTTAATTTTTTTTTCTATTATACTATTACTCTTATTCGACACCTGTGAGATTGCGGAGGGAGGATGGCGGGAGCGCGTCATGGCTGACTCGTGTTCGCTCGCGGGTGCTCACGTTGCATCCTTCGAGGTGCTTGGAGCGAGGGATTTTCGTTAGTCAAGTCGCGGATTCGCACGATGGAACAGCAGGCTAATCGACCGGTTGTTCTTCGGGAATATTTGTTTCGCGGGTTATGCCCTCGATATCGTTGGTGGGTCGAGGAAATTACCGAATTTGAGAATGACTGTTACGTCACATGTTATCTGTGTGACTCGGTAGTCCACCAATGTGCTCTGGAGTGGCACGCCGAGCGCTGTCTGGCGCCCCTTAAATCTTTATTTCCCGTTTGTTTTCGTCCCCGTAATGTTGTTGAAGGGGCTGGGGCTGCTTAAATACTAATAATAATAATAATGATAATAATAATAAAAATAATAATAATAATAAAAATAATAATAATAATAAAAATAATAATAATAATAATAATAATAATAATAAAAATAATAATAATAAAAATAATAATAATAATAAAAATAATAATAATAATGATAGTGGTAATAATGGCCTCAATGCAGTGTGGTGCCATTATATATTTTCTGGGATTAGCCTCGATATGAAAGGTGAGTTTCTCTCTTTCCCCTTTTTTTTCTTTGATAAGGCGGCCGCGTGTCGAGCTTGTGACACTCGACACGGTCGGGACGGCGAGCGTTGGCCTTCCCGGTTACCAGCTGAGATTCAGTCATGGTATAGTTTGACCTTGTCCACGTGCACGGTCTTGTACCTGCCGGGTTTTATTCTTAGTTTGAGATTATTACGCGGCAGTACTTCTGTTACGCGATAGGCCCCGATCTACTCATCATCAAATTTACCGTTTTTTACGGCCTTTTCGAGCCAGACGTAATCGTTGGCTTTATACGAGTGACGTTTGGCTTTACGGTCGTAATATTTTTTCGAACGGTATTTGGATGCGATCAGATTACTTCTCGCTGTATCGTTCCAAGCTTTTAACTTCTGTATTAATTCGATGAAATAGTCGTCGTATGTCCGATCTTTTGGTTCGTAATTGAATTGCGACGGAATACGGGCCGTTTTTCCGAATACGAGCTGGAAAGTGGAAAATTTTGTGCTCTCATGCATACTCGTGTTATACGAGAACATTGCCGAGGGTACCCAATTATTCCATTCTCGGTGTTGGCCGATGTAGTGTTTCAGATATTCCGTTAGCACGTGGTGGCTCCGCTCCAATGATCCGTTGGATTGCGGGTGGTAGGCCGACGTGTTGTAATGTTTGATCCTGAAGATTTTAGCGAATTCCTTGAAGATTTCGCTAATGAAGTTCCTACCCTGGTCGGAGATTATGACTTTCGGGGCACCATATATGCATATGTATTTCATAGCTAGCGCTGTTGCGACGTCTTTCGACGTTGCATCGACTAGAGGTATTGCTACTGAATACTTGGTTAAATTGTCTTGTATTGTGAGTATGTTCCTGTGGCCGGATCGGGTGACCGGTAATGGACCGTAGATATCGATGGAAATTTTTTCAAATGGTTCGGATGGGGTGTCGGTGATCACCATGGGTTCGCGGTGCTTTACACGCACTAACTTGCGTCGTTGGCAGTGAACGCAACGTTTTACAAAGTGTTCGACGTCCCTTTTTAGATTTTTCCAGTAGTATTGTCGGGAAACGAGTTGGTAGGTTTTGGTG
The DNA here is from genome assembly GCA_958510785.1 of Exephanes ischioxanthus. Lineage (NCBI taxonomy): Eukaryota > Metazoa > Arthropoda > Insecta > Hymenoptera > Ichneumonidae > Exephanes > Exephanes ischioxanthus. The sequence continues at coordinate 11,294,049 of OY294019.1, read as the reverse complement.
ACCCCCTTGTGTCCTCCTATGGTGGAACTGTGGTTCTCCAAAAGTATCTCGACTCGTTCTAGGGGGCCGGGCACTATCAAGGAGCCCGTGCAGACGAAGATTTTAATATTTGAATTTCTAAATGTTGATGCTAGTGATTCGATTATGGCCTTGCGGTCCATCGAATCAAAGGAGTCGTTATCTAGGGAGATGCGGAGCGTGTCAACATCGTGTTTCGCCATTAATTCGCGTAGGGTGGATAGGCTAGACCGAATAATATCGTCATCTAGTCTCGAGGCGAATCTTTCCCCGTATACGAGGCCGTAGGAGTACAGATCTCCTTTCCTCTGTGTCACCACTTCGCTTGTTGCGGCGTTTTCCTTAGTTATCTTTTCCCAGTTGACTCTGTTTTTTTCGACGAGCAGACGGGTGGCATGAGATGTGAAGGTTAAATCTCGGGGCACCAGTACGCAACGTTTGAAGGTTTTTGCAACAGGTGTTCGTGGATAATTTGTACAGGGCTTTCCCCTGGAGAGTCGCTTCCTGTGTCCATTCGGTCTGCCACGTCAGGGTCGTCGGATGGTTCGGGGGCCTCCGAACAGGTTGTAGACCCGGAATTTATCGGCTCGAACTCCATGATTTCAAGCTGAGGAGGCTTTTGTGCTTTCATGGCATCGGGTGTTCGAGGGCTCGGCACCGGTACGGGGCTCCCTTGAATGGTAGACCCTGTGCTACCCAGAGGCGAGTTTTCTACCTCCGTTTGTGGGTAATCCTGGCCCGGAGAGCCCGACGAGGTCGTTTGTGATGACGACGTGTCAGTAGAGGGTTCATATATGGACCCTGGGATCTCGGAGACCGTCATTCCCTCGTTGGAGGACTGCATAATGCTGTTATCCTCCGAAGGGGGAAGTGGGACCCGAGGTCTAAGTTCCATGCCCTTTTGTTTCGACGCAACGGAAGGAGAGGCGAGCTCCTCGTCGATGTTCTTTAATTTTTCGTCTTCGTCTTCCGATGAATCGAGGATGCTGCTGAGTTCGTCGAGAATCGGCAGCACACGGCGTCCAGAGGTTTTATTTTTAATCTTGGGTTCAGCGGGGGAAGATGCAAGGTCTTCGTCTATTTCCCACATACGTTCGTCTTCGGATGAATCGAGGATGCTGCCCAGTTTGTCTGGAGCATGCAGCACCCGGCGCTCCCTCGCATCAGCGGGTTGCGAGCGTCCGGCAGATTCCTCGAGGGGTTGGTTGTCGATTCCAAAAAGGTCTTCGTATGGATCATCCCAGCTCGTGCCGTCATCGTCCCACCAGAGCTCATGTTCCTCATCGTGTTCAACCATTTGTTTTTTTGGTTGAGGTCGTTTCTGATGGTCGGAGTCGTCCGATGGGGGATGGCTCCGTTTCATTTTTCTTCGACGCACCCTTTTACCTATGCCGTCGTCAGGGCTGGACGAGGTGTTGTGTTCGCGTCTGCAAGCTCTTTTCGGAGGTCTACGAGGCTTTGGGGATGATTCGACCGAGGTAGGCGTGTCCGAAGACGAGTCGGTTTTTCGGTTACGTTTTATTTTTACGGGCCGTACCGAGGCGATGCGGACTTCCGCCCTTTCTGACGGGGGGTTGCGCGACAGAGCGTCGGCATTGGCGTTAGTCTGACCCGGCTTATATCTTATTTCATAATCGCAGCCATCTAGGATTTCTGCCCATCGACGTAGCTGCGAATTAGGGTCTTTTAGACCCTTAATCCAAGTAAGGGGTTTATTGTCAGTGACTAGGATAAATTTTCTACCGTATATATACGATCGGAAATTTTCCAATGCGTATACTATTCCTAGCATCTCCTTTTTGGTCGCGTCATACCTCGTTTCGGGGTCAGTGAGCGTCCGCGAGAGATAGGCGATAGGGAGGTCCTTGCCCACCTCGCCCTGACTTAACACCGCGCCGAGCGCGTAATTTGATGCGTTGGTCGTGACGATAAAAGGCTTGTCGTAGTCAGGGTACTGGAGTATGGGCTCCTCGCATAATTTATCCCTTAATGTCTCGAATGCTTGTTGCTGTTCGTCTTTCCATTCGAAAGGCGTATTTTTCCTGAGCAAGTTAGTCATCGGTTTCACGATGAGGGCAAAATTTTCGATGAAGCGTCGATAATATGCGACGAGTCCCAAAAATTGCTTGATGTTTTTGACAGTTTTGGGGACTGGAAAATTTCTTACGGCGACCAACTTTTGAGGGTTGGACCTAACCCCTTCGCGGCTAATTATGTCACCAAGGTAGACCACTTCCGGCCGAAGGAACTCGCACTTGTCGGGTTGGAGAGACAAGTGAGCTTCGGACAAGCGTCCAGCAAGGCGCCTGAATTTCCTGGCGTGTTCCTCTAACGAATCGGCATAAATAACGATGTCGTCTAAATACACGAACATCTCTATGCCTTGTAGACCCATGAGGACTTGGTCCATGAGCCGTTGAAACGTGGCCGGGGCATTTTTCAAACCAAAGGGCATACGATTAAATTCGTAATGTCCGTGCGGCGTGGAGAATGCTGTCTTCGGTCGATCGTCGGGGTCCATCGGTATTTGATGAAACCCTGATGCAAGACGAAAATCGAAAAATATCGGGCTTTACGCAATTGGTCCAAAATATCGGTGATGTTCGGCAACGGGTACGCGTCGCCGATTGTTTTTTCGTTTAGTTTGCGGAAGTCGATGACCATCCGCCATTTCTTCACGCCGTGGGAGTCAGCCTTTTTTGGAACGATCCAGACCGGCGAGTTGAAAGGCGATGTGGACGGCTGTATAATGTCTTTATCTAGGAGATCGTTGACCTGTTTGCTAATTTCCCCTTTCATGTTTTGGGGGAACCTATATTGTTTGGTATTTATAGGTAGGTCATCCGTAGTGTAAATCTTATGCTTTACTACATTAGTTTTTCCGAGCGGCAGACCCGGTATATGAAAGAGGTGCGGTCGCTCGCTTATCAGCGAGATAACGTGCTCGCGTTCGGGCGGTGTAAGGTGATCCAGCCGGAGCAAAGGCAGCAAATCGGCCATCATGCCGCAGTGGTCTCTGTCCCTCTCGGTACGCGCCGAGCGGCAGCTGGCTACGAGCTCTGTCTCGGGAGTTTCTTTGAATTGCTCGGTATATTCTCCGAATCGCTCGGTGTATTCCTCGAACGGTTCGAGGTTGACGCGCGGTATTACGAGCGTTATGTCCTCGTCGACGGTGTTTATCACGTAGAGGTAGGCGAATCCTCCCTGATTCGTAACTAAGGCATTGCCGCAGAAAACTCCGTCGGTGAAGTTGATTCTATTTACATAGCCGACAGAGAGATCATTCGCGATATTGATTTTCATTAGTTTCCTAGTTCTTGCGGGGACGTCTAGCGTTTCCGTGTCGACGAAGGGAATTACGGTATAGGGTTCAGGGACGAATATCCATCCGTTAGCATAACTTATGTCGGCTTTGTAACGTCGGAAAAAATCACGTCCGAGCAGGCCGTCCTCTGCTATTCGGAACCGATCTGACACGACGTGAAATTCGACAGGGAGTTCGTTTACTTCGAGGGTGACGGAGCCGAGGGAGAAATCCAGTCCGTCGGTGACGCCGGAAATTTCGTAAATTATATTTTTATTTATTTCTATTTCGGGGGGCAGGAACGCCTTTTTAATTACGGATATATCCGAGCCGTTGTCGACATAAAATATCGCGGTGTCCGTGTTCAAATCCGGGGACGAGAGCCTCACGACGCTGTCCTCACGGTAGGGACACTCGCGAATATTCGCTTTACCGATTTCGACTCGGGTTTTTTCTGCGCTTTTTGTTGTTCGCTCGACGTCGCGCCCCGTCGAGCTCCCTCGGAGTTTAAAGTCTCGGAGGATTTCTCATTGCGGTTGTTGACCGATCTGTCTCGAGAATCGCGTGAGGTTCGAGAGGCAGCTGAACTGTCTCGATTTTTCTGCGACGAGGTATTCTTATTTCGGGAATTGTGTTTAGATTTCCGATACTGTTCGTTGTCGCTCGATTCAGAGGATGACGATGGGTTTTTCTGTTGTTTTTGCGACCTGATCTTTTCGTACTGGTTTTAGATTTTTCGTTGAGCTCTTGGTCGCGTCGGCGCGACGGTCGGCGGTTCTCGTCTGAGCTATACCCTTTATGATCGGATCGGGATCGGTAGTTGTCGCGTGAGTTTTCGGGTGAGTTTTCGGGTGAGTTTTCGGGTGAGTTTTCGCCGCGGTTCCTGTTGTTTGAATTCTTTCGACTGTGTTCCGTGTCGAATTCTCGTTTCTGGGTTTTATTTTCTTGGTCGCGTGAACGATCTCTCTCGCGACGATTTCGATAGTTCTCGCGTGAGTAGTCGCGAACGGAGGCCCGGAAACGATCATTGGATTGGTTACTGTTCGCGACCTGAGCGACGGTCTCTGGTCGATTCGCGGCTCTCGTCCCTTGACCGGGGCGGGTCGTTATCTTTCCGGTACTGATTTTCGCGTTCTTCGTATTTCCTACGGTTCTGGAGTTTCCAGCAATCTTCTATCGTGTGACTAGGGTGTCTACAATAGTGACAGTACAGGTCTCTTTTCGCGTCTGCATAATGGACGCGCGCCGGGGATTTTGAGTCGTGGCGTTCGCGGTCTCGACTCGACCGGATCGCGGGTTTCAGGTGGCCATCGCGACTTCTCGAATGGTCGCGTTCCCTCTCGCGTCCACGGTCTAGTGATTTTTTTTGAGAGTGATGTTGGTCGAATCTTTCACGGTTTTTCCTTACTTTGGCGCGATCTTCGAGCAGATCCTCAGCTTCTTTCGCGTAGGCCATAGCTTCCTCGATGGAAGATGGCTCCTTTTGCCAGACTATGTCGGCTAGGCTTTCCTTTAGTCCCTTATTAAATCTTTCTAACGCATTACTACGATTTTCGGCTTGTGATTCCGCGATTAGTGAGTTAGAGCGGTGTTCGTTGATGACGCTCTGGTGCAGTTGTTCAGTGATACGTTTAATGCGCGCTGCGTAGTCGGATATCGATTCATATGTCCCTTGTGCCATCTCGGAAAGCTCGACCTTCAACATGAGGGTGCTTTTCCGCTGTGCGTATAACGAGGTTAGATCGTCGAGGATCTGTTGGACGGAAGTGTATTCCGCTCGCTTAAGGTGAATCTGACTGCGCGCATCGCCTCTAAGCTTATTAAATAATAAATATCTAAACTTAGCGTAATCCGTGACTTCTAGTGTTGACATAGCATACTTGACGTCGGAAATGAATTCCTCGACGGGCATGTTACGTCCGTCGAAAATTGCTATGGGTACGAGTGACTTGGTCAGCCAATCGTTGTCGCTCCGCAGATTTAGTCTACGGAAATCCGACATCATGGCAACGTCCGCGTTAGGCATAGCAGGCGGCGGAGGCGGCGGCGAACGGTGGTTGCCGAGGCCGCCGCTATAGTGGCCGCTTGTGTTGGAGAAATTTGAGGAGGAAAAATCGTGTGGTGATCGACTCGACCGTTCCCTGAATTCGTAGCGGGAGTTTGGTGTGGAGGCGCTCAGTTGTTGTGAGTTCTGGCCGACAGGGTTTACGTTTTGCGGAGGGTGGTTTCCGTGCAAGTGAGAGTGCGGATTGAGCGGCAACCCTAACCCTGCGTTTGATTGAGGAGCGTCATTGTCTATGAACCCACTTTCGTTGTGAGGGTCGGGAGTATTTGGTCTTGGTTGAGTCATTTTCTGGTTTTATTTAGGTTACTAGGAACTGTCTTTTACTGTACCTAATATGGTGAAAGGGTTTGAAATTTATTTGAAAAACGGGATTCCGATGAAGTCGGAACTCCTTAATTTATAATCGAAAATTAAAATTTTCCGAATATTTCGAAAGAATTCGAAATGTGTTTATTTAATTTAATTTAATTGGAAAAAACGGGATTCCGATGGAGTCGGAACTCCTTATTTTATAATTCAAAATTCAAAATTTTCGTATATTTCGAAAGAATTCGAAATATATTTAATTGATTTAATTTAATTGGAAAAACGGGATTCCGATGAAGTCGGAACTCCTTATTTTATAATCGAAAATTCAAAATTTTCTTATATTTCAAAAGAATTCGAAATATATTTAATTGCTTTAATTTAATTGAAAAACGGGATTCCGATGAAGTCGGAACTCCTTATTTTATAATCGAAAATTCAAAATTTTCGTATATTTCGAAAGAATTTTTACATTTAGTAGAATTTTGATTAATTAAAACGGAATTCTAAGTTTCAACAAGATTAGGAAAATTTAAAAGGAAATGAGTCGAGGATGGAATTATAACTGGAGCGGACAGTCAATATAAAATGTAATTAAATTGGTGCTTACGTGGATACGGCGAGGAACACGAGGAGTCCGGCGATCATGTTGCGGCTTCGGCGTTCCTGGCGGCTGGGGTGGAGTTCGGAATTTTCTTGCTTCTTTCTTCGTGCACTTTTCGCGGTTGATCAATTTTACTCGCGGATCGACACTGTTGCGCGGAACTCGGAGAAGCGAATCCCACTTCTGACACCAATTTTTATATGTCACGTCTCAGGGGTCGTAGTAGCGACTTGTGCCCACCGATCCAAGGGATTGCGACTAACTTGGACGCCGGCGTCTCAGAGGTATAATTGAAACATGTACGCGGGCGACTCAGAGGTGGGCCCTTGATCGGTGAACCTCAGAGGTGGCTTTTAAGGGTAGACATGTACGCGACTACAAAATATTGATGGGATTCGTCCTCCGAAAGGAATAAATATTCTGTCCCGGGTATATGCGTGCAAAATCCGAGTTTATTTGAATATAAAATTGATCAACTTCAGCTTGGTGTTACAAAGATTCGGAGCAGGTTAAAACAGATAATTAAATAGTTTTCATTTAAGTCTGGTAGAAGACCAGCTCGTCGACTGTACCGTTACGAGTTTCGAGTAAGACTAACCACATTGAACTGACTAACCACATTGAACATTGAACCCGGTTCGCTTGACGATAATTGTCGTCAAGCGACCCAAAATTGCTGAATTAGCCCGCCACGCGCGAGCGAGGCCTTGGGAACTCCGCGATTCCGGGAGTCGGCATCGACGGACGCCCTCGCGTGATCGCGGGCGGATATTCGTTGGTGAAATTCGATATTAACGTCCGGTGGCGTGATTTGAAGATTTGCGCCGTTCGATCGTGGGAACGATCGAACGCGTTGAATTTGACATTGGTAAATTAAGTAAAAAATCGAAAGTGAATTTAATATACTTACAATGATTAAAAACGAAAATCATAGAATGTAAATTTTTGTGAGAAGAGGCAGGACGTCACACACTAACAAGTTTTATATTGTTTCGCCCAGCAACAGCAGTAGGCAATATTATCCTGATAATAAGACAACGCGATACACTACTCATTTACCGCAGTGCTTGGCTTTGCACGGTGATTGGGCTGTTTCTTTAGCCGAAATCCAAATACCCCTGACAATGATGCATGTACCGCCTAAGGGTGAGCAGAATTTTATCAACTTTTGTAACGAATGCGGTGACGCCGCCTGATACAGGTGGTGTCGACGTGAGCTATAAAGAAGATAGAGTTTCCGTGCCTCCTGGTGTGTACCGTAGTATAGACAAATTACTCGAAACAATTAACGATATACCATGCGTGTCCGGACACTTGACGTTTCAATGTCGCCGCAATGGATACGTGGCGGTAACACGTATTTGCAACACATGTACGAATTTGGAACACTCTTTTTATTTTTCCGCAGTATTGAACAAAATTTTAGGATTCTCCCATAGCCGTGGTGTCGTAGTTCGAAGTGACACTGAGTACACTGATCAGCGGCCCGCTGGTCTAACCAATGGAATTCCTAATATGCTCTTCGTTTACACCGATATATGTGAGCCATACATCACGGGAGATGTGCACACACCTCTACTGCGTGTCGTGCCGTCTACTGTCACGGATAATCACAATTACGGCTCTGTCAAAATTAGAAACTTTTCGCCACCGCGCTTTATATCGCTATTGCGTACGAATTTTTAAACGATAACTATCGATATAAGGGATGAGTTTGGTGAGTCGATACCATTTGAGTACGGGACGTTGACGGTGACATTACACTTTCGGCGCATAGATTGACTCGCGAAATGGATTTTTACGACACATACTTTGACGCACAGATAGGTGGCGGAGGAAGGACGGGCTATGGCGGTATCAGTCATGTCTACATTGGGTCACCGAACCAGCGAGGTCACGGTATTGGTAGTTTCCTCGGAGGCCTCTTTCGCCGTATCATACCGCTCTTGAAACGAGGAGCCCGGACAGTCGGCAAAGAAGCACTACGATCGGGTATCAATGCAGCCAATGACATATTGGATAGGGGGATTCATCCACGAGGGGCCTTTAAAACGCGCATGCGCGAATCAGCCACAAATCTGAAGAGGAAAGCCGAGGAAAAAATTGACAACCTTATGCAAGGCTCGGGCTATAAAGCAACTAAAATTAATAATCTACTGCATTCCCTTGGTGGTAGCGCAACACGTCGCGTCGGTGTAAAGAAAAGAAAGAAACCGCTGACGTTGAAAAAACGCTCGGGGCACGTGAAGAAGAAGAAGAAGAGAGGAGGAAAGAAAAAGGCAGTGAAAAGAAGGGGGACAAGTATCAAGAAGAAGAAGAGGAGGAAAAAACCAAGAACGGTATCTGACATTTTTGCTTAGATAGACAGACGCCTGAGAAAAAAATGGCATTCTTACACGCTCATTCGTGTGAATGTCTAAAGTCGGAGCTTGAACTATTCACACTACCACCGACCCAAACTATGATTGAGGGGACGCAATGGGTATTGTAACTGTCTGGCTATCCCCGAGCACCCGATGCGTAGTCAAATCCGCGGCTATCAACACCAAATAAGAGAGCGCGAGGTGTAAGTGGCGCCATCTGTCAGGATCGAGCGGCGGCTCGATCGATATCAAACCGAGCGCAAGCGCAGACGGGAGATCGGAAGCACCGCGGCGCTGCCGAGCGGGCTTGCGGCGAAAGCACGCTCAAGGTCGAAGAAAGGCGAAAGCGAGGGAAAATCGGCCACGCCGATTGGACAGAAATGACGACACGACGAGTTGCACACGGCACCGACCGAGCACATCATTAGCTCGGCAGGTAACATCGGATGATCGTCACGATAATACCGACCCGGGATTGGAGGGCAAAGGAAGAGCAAGGCTTGCAGCCAATAAGAAATTTAATCGTCAAGCGGCCGCACGCAGACGCGGGTCCGCCAGAAATCTGCCAAACCGACGGAGTGGGAGTTCAAAATCGGGGTATAAAAGACGGCGATTTCGGCAGTCGATAATCAGTTCTTTGATCATCAGTTCAACGATCTACCTTACCAGCGGACAACTCTCCAGGACTAAAAGTGAAAAGTAAAAGTGCAAAGTGAGTAAAAGTGAAATAAAGTGAAATAGTGCCAAAAAGAACGTATACAATTTGTGCCGATTCGAACTTATAAAATTTGTGCCGTATCGGACTTATAAAATTTGTGCCGATTTGGACTTGTAAAAATTGTGCCGTTTCGGACTTATAAAAATTGGTGACAATTTGGACTTGTGAAACTCGTGCCGAAAAAGGACTCATGAATTTTCGTGCCGAGGACTTATAAAATTGGTGACATGCTGACTTGTGAAATTTCGTGCCAATTTCAAACTTATAAAAATTGTGCAACGCTGGACTGGTAAAGATCGGTACCGAAGAAGGACTTATAATTTCTCGTACCAAGTGAACAGATAATGAACGTGCCAAGTCGGACTTAGATATGTGTGCCGAATTGGAACTTAGAACGTTACGGGTGAGCAAGACTGACTAAGACTCGCAAACGTAAATTGAGAACAGTGAAACTCGAAGAACATTCGGAACGCGTCGGTAAAGTGACCAGAGTGACCGTCAGAAAAGCCTCGAGTATCACGGGATAATCCGATAACTCCAAGGACAGCAAAAGGCACACTCAGGGAAAGGTTCACATCTCCTGAAGACGATTCTACCATCAGATTAATGTAAAAACGGCCATTGCGGAAATAAACACCAATTGCAATTCGCCAGGTGAACGGGCTGTCAACGTCGATCGCCGTGCCGTGACGTCACAACGAGACAGCAGAGCGCGACGACTGGCTGGATTCAGCGACGATCAAGAAGCTGCCCGCACATGCGTCGTGCGGCTCATACGCGAATAAATTCTGTCACTTAATATTCTGACTTCAAGCAAGTAAATTATTCGAGATAAAAAGGAATAAAATCCGAGTATTAGAATAATCGATTTTCACACATATTGTTATCGGCGGAAATAAATTGCTTGAACGATAATAAAGAAACGAGACAATTCAAGAAAGAGAAAAACTTGTAATTATAGGTGAGCTTGTCAATTGATAAATAAAAATTATTATCGTTTCACTTAAAAAACGTCTCTGACACACCAACCCAGAATTCCTAGACGCTCGAGTCCACGAATCCCTCCGTTTGAGTGCCCGTTCCTCTTAAGGAGGTGCGCAAATACGGAGAATTATTGTAAAAGGCATTTGCTCCTGTTACAGTGTACTATAAACCAATTTCATCGTTGACAGATAACTCGCCTATCGAGTTTGTAGTGCCGGGACAGGGCGATGAGTATATTGATCTTGCCCATACTATGCTGAGTATGCGTGTTGAAATAATACCACCTCGGAAGCCCAAAGAAGGCGATGCACCTAAAGCAGGCGCGGTTAATAATTTGCTGCATTCAATGTTCAATCAGATCGATGTGTTCTTGAATCAGAAACTTGTATCGCCGCCTAATAACGCTTACGCATACAGAGCATACATTGAAACGCTCTTAAATTATGGAGATGACGCGAAGGCCTTTCATCTCACAAGTGTTCTCTGGTACGACGATTCACACGGAGGAATGGATGATGTGGGTGATGGTAATGCGGGCCTAGCTATGCGAAGAGGTCTTATAAATGCTAGTGGTAATCAGATTGATCTCCTCGGACACCTTCATTGCGACATTTTTAATCAGGAGAGATTTTTGATAAATGGTGTTGAGATGCGTATACGCCTCGTGCGCACCAACGATGCTTTCTGCCTTATGAGCCCTTCAAAAGACTGCAGCATGAAGATTGTCGAAGCATCGCTCCTTCTACGGCGCGCCAAGATAGCACCCGGTATACTCCTGGCCCACGCAAGGGCTCTCTCCAAATCTACGGCCAAGTATCCAATGACTCGTGTAGAAGTTAAAGCAGTATCGTTGCATGCGGGCGTTCACGGCGATACTCTGGATAATATCATACTAGGACAACTGCCTAAGCGTATAATTATAGGATTTGTTAATAATAGAGCCTTTAACGGCGATCGCACACTGAATCCCTTTAACTTTCAAAATTATAAAATCAATTATCTTTCTTTGTATGCTGACGGTGTGCAGATACCGTCAAAGCCGCTGCAGCCCGACTTTGGGGCGAGAGAACAATACGTGGATGCGTATCACACATTATTCTCCGGCACTGGTATTCACTTTCTCAATCAGGGTAATTGTATTTCACGCACCGGTTACCCTAATGGCTATTGTCTATTTGCATTTGACCTAACACCAGATCTTTCGGCAAATAGTTATACTCATTGGAATTTGGTGAAACACGGCAGCGTCAGAATAAAAGTCCGTTTCGAAGAAGCTCTAAAAACAACGGCTAACTGTATTGTGTATGCGGAATATGACAATGTGTTGGAGATTGACTCATCCCGACAAGTAATTGTAGATTTCAGTGAGTAAGACACGCTGAACTCTGTCGCTCGGGTCTTCAGTATTCGCCGAGAACTTGAGACGACAGGTTGGGATCATGGCTGTTGTAATTGATATACAGGGCCTAAAGGATAAATTCAATCATTTCACGCCTAAAGAAGTGGCTGTCACCTCAGTGCATTCAGCATACTTTGGCCACTGGATAATAAAACCGACCTGTACCCATGACGATATATCACCTGCTATAAAGAGACAAAATACCTGGCTGCAGAGCAATTATTACGGTATTGCATGGTCTGAAGGCGATACATCCGTGCAAGCGATCGAGCTTATTCTGAAGAAAATTGCTGCGGAAGTTGATCGAATATTCACGAGAGGCTCCGACAAAGCATCATACCTGACAAATCTCACCGGATGCTTCATTATAAATCTGGAAGAAGACGACGAGGTACCGTCATTCCATAACCTACCGACGGGTAATACACGCTGCATATGTCACGGACTGCTGCGCAAAAACCATACATACAAATGCGCCCTAGACAATGTGACAACGATCAAAGCGTGGTTGTGCCATAGTGATCGCTTCTATTCTTTGTGGGAATATCGTACCACTACTGGCTGGAGGGTTGGATTGACAGAGTGCGCCAACGAAGACAAAAAACTCTCGCCTGTTCCTGCCCATTGTTATGAACAGCCTTCAAATTCTGCAATCTCTCCGAAACATAAAGGATCATACAGTGGGCGTGTACCCTGCAGATCGTATCCCGAAGGTGTGGACGAAACCGACAGCCATCGTTGTTAATACCCATGGACACAAGCTACCAGCGGCCCACTGGGTCGCCATGTACGTCGATCGAAATGGTCATGGATGGTTCTTCGACAGCTGCGGACTCCCACCGATCATCCCAGAACATCTCACACGTCTCCGAAGAAACTGCAAACTCTTCCGATACAACGCTATACAACTTCAAGGTCCGGATTCGCAGTGTTGCGGACAGTATTGCATTATGTTTCTTCATTATATGTGTACTGGCCTCGGCATTAATAAGTTTAGAAGTGTAATTTCAGATGACTTGTCGAGAAATGATAGAATAGTATATGATTATTATAATGCATTCGTCAATAATCGCGACAAATTTAAGTCACAGGTACCTACCACCTATGTTTGTAGCTACAATATAAATAGCTTTAGTGATAAGTGTTTGCATTGTATACAGAGCTGTTGGCCCCGTGCTCGGGTATCGTGAATATTATGCTTATCAAATAAAAAATTAATAAAAAAATTCCTTCTACTATCTACTCTGTTTCCCTATCCCTCGTAAAAAGTTGATTTCAGCAGATATTATATTTCTTCTTGGAATCATCTCTCTACCTCGACATCGCAACAGTCATACGTGAGCAGAGGGGCCACCGCCTTTTGGAGCTGCTAAAAAGCTGTTGTCAGGATATTTTATATTTCTTCCTGGAATCACAAAACCGCGCGTGACCTGTAACTCCCCTACATAATAAAATCTCCCGTGTGGCCCCGGTGACGTCACACCGCGAGAGCCCGGGAGATTCTGTCGGCTGGGAAAACGGCAGCTGTCGGATAAGCCATTGAGAGACAAGTGGCGCCATCCGACGGGATCAAGCGGCGGCACGATCGAGGCCGAGCGACGCGCACGCGCAATCACCAGAACCAGCAAGGTTGCGGAAGCACAGCGGCGCTGTGCTGCGGAATCGATGCAGAAGCACGCTCAAGGTCGCAGAAAGGCGAAAACGAGGGAAAATCGGCCTCGCTGATTGGACGAAAATAACGACACGACGAGCTGCACACGGCACCGACCGAGTGTACCATTAGCTCGGAAGGTAACACCGGATGATCGTCACAGCATTACCGACACGGTATTGGAGGGCGAGGGGAGCTTCCCGCGGAGAACCAATCATAAAATTAATAATCGGCCGATCACACGCAAACGCGAATCCGCCAGAAATCTGCCAAACCGACGGAGTGGGAGTCCAAAATCGGGGTATAAAGGACGGCGATTTCGGCAGTCGATGAAGAAGTATTGGATCTACCTTACCAGCGGCAACTCTCCAGGATTACCAGGAACAGTGAAAAGTAAAAGTGCCCAGTGAAATAAGTGAAAGAAAAGTGGAATCGTGCAAAAAGGACTTATAAAATCCGTGCCGATTGGGACTTATAAACTTGATGAAAACGGGACTTATGAACTTCCGTGCAAAAGTGAACTGATAAGATTGGTGACGAAAAAGGACTTATAAACTTTGTGAAAAAGGACTTATAAACTGTCGCGGCCAGTGAACTTATAAAAATTGTGCCGATCCGGACGTCTAAAATTGGTGCCGTTTCAGACGTATAAAACTCGTGCCGTTTCAAACTTAGAAACTGTGTGCCGATTTGGACTTGTAGAAATTGTGCCGTTTCGGACTCATAAAGCCTGTGCCGAGTCGGACTTGTAAAAAGTGTGCCGTTTCGAACTTAGAAAATTGAGCCGTTTCGAACTTATAAAAACAAAAAACGTGCCAACTCGGATTTAGAACAATTGTGCTGAACTCGGAGTTATGACAGAACGAGTGAACGGGACCGCATGACATTCACAAGTGACCGGAGCGGCTAAAAGTGACAGTGAGCAGGACTGGTAAAGTGACCTAAGTGACCGTCAGAAAGGCCTCGAATACCACGGGATAAGCCGACAACTCCAAGGACAACAAAAGGCATACTCAGGGAAAGGTTCACATCTCCTGAAGACGCATATACCATCATTTTAATGTAAAAACGTCTCTTTTGTAAATAAACACCAATTGCAATTCGCGAGGTGAGCGAGCGGTCACCGTCAATCGCCGAGTCGTGACGTCAGAGCAAGCACAGCCGAGCGCGACGACCAGCCGAATTCAGCGACGATCGAGAAGCCACCCGCGCATGCGCAGTGCGGTATACGCGCGAATAAAAATCGGCCACCTAATATTCTAACTTCAAGCACGTAAATCATTCAAGATAAAGAGGAATAAGAGTCGAGTATTGGAATAATCGATTTCCACACATCTGGTTATCAACGAAAATAAATTGTTTGAACGATAATAAAGGAACGCAATCATTCAAGAAAGAGAAAAACCTGTAATTATATGAGAACGTGTCAATTTACAAATAAAATTTATTACTTTTGTATATAAAAACGTCTCTGACACACCAACCCATAATTCCTAGACGCTCGAGTCCACGAATCCTTCCGTTTGAGCGTCCGTTCCTCTTAAGGAGGTGCGCAAATACGGAAAATTATTGTAAAAGGCATT